>CADEHL010000995.1:2525374-2947890 GCA_902827135.1 Harpagifer antarcticus
TATTCGCAACGCATCTGTAGCACTATCAACAACATGATCAATTTGGGGTGGTGGACATTTTGTATAAGTTTCCTCCCCTACATGCAGACATGCTATCGAGTTAAGTATTGGTGGAATCTCTTCCTTAAATTTGGCTATAGCACTAACAGATAGGTTTCTGCTGCAGGAGCTTTTGACTAATGCTTTGTAGTCTAGTAACAGTACTTCAAAAGTTACTAAGAAATGGTCGGATAAAGCAGGATTATGCGGTTCGACTAATAGTTGCTCAATTTCAATACCATAAGTCAGAACAAGGTCGAGAGTGTGATTATAACAGTGGGTTGGTTTATTTACACTCCGACAAAAAACAACAGAATCTAATATAGAGTTAAATGCAACAGTAAGGCTATTTTTATCATCGTCAACATGAATATTAAAGTCACCAACGATAATTACTTTATCTGTTTTAAGTACCAAAGTTGATAAAAACTCAGAGAATTCTGATAAGAATTCTGAATAAGGACCTGGTGCACGGTACACTGTAACAAATAAGATTGGATGCAAAGTTTTCCAGGTCGGATGCGTAAGACTAAAAACGAGACTTTCAAATGAGTTATCATTTAATTTTGGTTTAGTATTGATAAGTAAACTTGAGTCAAAGATTGCTGCAACTCCACCTCCTCGGCCCACGCCTCTGGCAATATGAGTATTGATATGGCTGGGTGGAGTGGCCTCATTTATGCTGACATATTATTCATGTCTCAACCAAGTTTCAGTGAGACAGCATATATCAATATTATAATCTGATATTAAATCATTTACCAATATTGCTTTAGATGCTAGAGATCTTATGTTTAAGAGACCACATTTAATATTCCTGTTTTGTTGCACTGTAGTAGTTGTTACATTTACTTTTAAAAACAGTGCCGGGGGACCCCCCCCCCCCACCCATAGACGGATGGGGAGAGCCCCCTCGGCCCCCAATGGGCTTACTACACGCCTGCCTCCCTGAATCCCTAAGGTTCGCAGGGAGAGCGCCAGTGCCCATGCCCCACACTCAGACCCTGTGCAGAGTGTGTGTGGACTAAAGTGTGGAGGGCTGTAAGGGCCCAGCGCGCCCATCCCGGGACCCTCAGAGGGCCCGGGAAAGGCGACGGCACATCACGTCCGGGGAGGGGGTCAGATGCCAACTGACCCAAACCCCCCCCCCCCCCCCCCCCCCCTCCTACAAATCCTGTGTTGCCCCAGCAAGCACAGACGAGGAGAAAGAGCCAGACATGTCCAAAAGATAAAACCTTATAAAGAGGCATACGAACAGCTGTTCGGTGCGTCTAAGGGAAGCCGTGCGCTCCACATAACATGCTAACGCACGCACCGGGCAGAGGAGGTGCAGTTTAGCTTCCCTGTCCCCACCATGGGGGGGGAAGACTAAAACCCCCCAACTGAATAGCCCTCGACCTGAACGCACTCCTTAGGCTCTTGGGCACAAAGGAGGGGTTCGGTCTGAGTGTTGCGCCAGTCCGAATAAGGGCAAAGAGGCGGAGCCGAGGCGGAGGCGGGACCTGCTGCCTCCGAACTGGAAGTAAACAGAGCTAGCTCAGGCTAAGAAGCTAAGCTAACATGAAATACATGCATACCAAGTTACTGCTAACAGTGTAGTTCCCCTATATAAACGTTACATTCATAATCAAATGAGACAATCTGCAAGAGAATTAGCTATATTATGTTATTCTTAATGCTTGTCATTCACACGTTAAGAAAAGACGGATTCCACGGCCCGGACCTAACGGAGCCGCAGTGGGCTAGCTCCGGGACGCCGGCTGGAGCTAGCCCCCTGCGGCTCCGTTAGCTCCGGTTGCCACCACTGGGATAATTGGGTCCCCTATTAACATTTGCTCCCGTTTAGCATTATGGGCGTCATAGCCATAGACTATAAAAGTCTTACCCAAGGCTGAATCATAAACTAAAATGTATATGTATGTATAAAGGGTTACGTCCTTAGCTGGCTAATAAGTAGCAAGCTAAGCTACCAAGCACACAAACACCTGCGAACAGGGTTAACATGTATAATATTATCATTTTAGACCTCTTGGAAGTTCTGTTACTACATTCAAGCGCACAGCACAACATTTAAATTTTCTGGTATTTGTAACAATATTCCCTAAAAGGCCACCACGAACACGGCTAAAGGGTTAAGTACAGTAACTACAACTAACTAACGTTGTAGCCTCTATGGTTGTAGCCTAGCAGAGTGGACAAGTTGCTGTTAGCTGACAGTGAGGAATGTACGTGTCCATCAAAGTGACCACGCCCTAATTTATGCATCAATTTAAAGCTTAATATTAATTAAACAGATGAGTTGAGAAAAAATTCACCCCCCACACAGTAGTCATGAAGGGGGAATCTAACTATCCAGAGAATATGGTTTTTTGAACCACGATGTAAACATGTTTATTTCTGCTGTAAAGTTGGGCATTTTAACATGGTAATTCCCTATATAAACGGGGGTCTATGGAAATTGCTCCATTCTGCAGCCTGCTCCTACTGGCCACTAGATGAACTGCAGTGTGTGGCACTTCCGTATTGGCGTCCCGGCTCTTCCCCAGAGTTTGCTGCTTGGTGCATTATTGTAATGCATAGAGCAGAGGTGACCAGTACGTGACCACGGGAGCAATGCTCGTAGATCGCGAGTCATTCATAAAAAAGAACATCCAGCTCCGTTAAAATAGACAAAACAGGGTTTGATCCCTCCTCCCTTGGCCTCCCCCCCACTTAATTCAGGAGTTTACTTGATTGACAGAAAAAGTGACCTATCGCTTTCCAGTCTGTTAACCCAGAATGCAAAGCGATACAAAATCAGTCAAGTGCCGGGAAAACTCAAATTAAGTTAAAGAGACAAACAACAGACAAACAACAAAATGAGTGCGGGACCGAGCAAGAAGCTAAAGACAAACCACTTCCACCCAGAATGGGAGGAAGAATATTTTTTTGTGATGTCACATTCAAAGGTTATTTGCCTTATTTGTAAAGCAAGCGTAGCTCTGCCAAAGAAAGGTAACGTGGAGAGGCATTATCGGAGTGTTCACAAGGCATATGACAGCGACTTCCCTCCGAGTAGCGAGTTGAGAAAGAGAAAGGTCATGTATTATTGCTACACAAACATTATCTCGCAGTCTTAGTGTCGCCAACTCGTTTCTAACATGCAAAAAGACAAACAAATGCGTCTATGGTCGGTGTATTTTTTATCTTTCCAATCGAGACGAGATCTCTCTCTCCCCCCCGTCTGTGTGCGAGGGGGCGGGGCAGTTTACACACACGCAGCATGTACATGCAGCAACACACGGCGGGGATGGTGGAGAGAAGCGCTCCAAGGCAGGCGCACCGGATTCATTTTAGAAGTGGGGGGGCCCAAAAAGTGCGTGTGTATGGCCCAATCCCAAACCACGCCCTACACCCTACCCCTACACACTCCTCCTCCGTGACGGAGTGAACTCCGTGGAGTGACACATGAGGCTCCCTCCTGTCAGATGGAGGGAGTAAATACAGCAGCAAGCTTTGGGACGGCCTCCCCTCTCTCCGGCAGAAACAGGAAATGCCGTAACAACGGTTTCAAATCAGCATCTCTTTCACAAAAAATGTAAATTAATAACTCAAATAAAACTCTAAACATCTTTATCTTTGTGTTAGCCTACTTTTTTGTAAAGCTCTTTTAGTTTTAAACCTGATGTTTAAGCTTCTTAGTTTTTGCCACAGTCTGTAAATATACACAACTTTATAATAAAATGCACACATTTAACTTTTTCTAGACTAAACACAGGTGATCATAAGTTAAAAAATTATGAGGTTATCATGAGGTTGTTAACATCGCAATTTAACAGTGGATGTTTGCTGGAAGCCTGGAACTACTTGTAAACAAAGTGTTTCCTGACGGACACACACAGCGTTGAGACCGGTCAGGTAGCCTACCTCTGGCTACAGGTAATGCAATTAACTTAAATGTATCAGCTAGACATTTCTCCAGTTAATTACTTACAATAAGGCAATTGTTTTTTTATCTGATTAAATATGCACATATTTTAACACATTTCAGGAATCGAAATCTGAACTTTGGATAAAGCCAGGTTAAAAATTCTTGTTTCATGTTGTAGTCATATTAGTATATAAGGCTTTTACAGAAGGGATTTTGGATATCTCTTTTTATCACTCCATAAATCAGAAAATACTGTCAACAGCCCTAAAATATCAATTTTCACCATGTTTTTAGGTATACAATGTTGTATAATTCAGGCTATGAATGATATATGAACAAACCCTTCTGAAAAAGCCTTCATAATATTGATAGGAATATAACTGGAAGGTTTGGTGTATGTACGTGCTACTGACGTTGACATTTCGAACTCAGAGTAGGAGAAAAAACTCATTTTGAGAAAACGACCTTTAAAGATTGCAGTGAGGCGCTAGCTAAACCCTCCTGTTCTTTGGATGATAGCTCGCGCATCGACGCACTCCGTGAAGGTGTTTCATGTTCGGGGTCATTTGTTTTTTGTATAACTTTGCTTCGTGCAAGTGACAATTGTTGTCGTCTTCTCTGTGAACGTTTTTTTTCGCCATTCTTTTGCCATTTTGAGATTTCAATTTCTAGCGGAAAGCTAAACAGGAAGTGTTTTAGCACACCACGTGACGCATCTGAACGAATCATGTTGTCAGAAATTGACACCAGCGAATGAGATTTCCTTTCTTGGTTTAAGACCCCTTTGTGCTTTCACGATTGGTTGCTGATACAAAGGAAATGACCATATTTGGATCTGATGAGATTGTGCAGGAGAGACGGAGCTTTCCAACGATACCTCTGTTGACATGGTGCACACAGCGGTCGCGGTACTTTATGTTACGTTAGAATGCTAACTTTTGGTAAATTTAGGAGAAATCTGCAGACGCAAATAGACAAACTATAGTAAAATAAACACTTAAATGTGTATTTTGTACGTTTTCCTTCCAAAGGCCTGAAAGAAAACATGTTATAGAATCAAAATAGCACAAAATCTCAAAATTGACCAGTACTTGAAAAACGAAGTTTTTGCCTGCCATGTCTCGCCTTAACCGAACCAAACAACAATTCTTGTGAAAAGAACGTAGGCCTATAACAAGCTTGTTAACAGTAACACAAGCTGTGATGTCGTGTAATTAAAATCACATGACTAATATGTCCAATAACAGATGAGGGTGGAGCAACCTTCAAACAAATGTCCCACAATATATAGGGTAACATCTTTCTACATTTTGCCAAAGTAAACCTTCGCTCACTGGCAAAGCAGAAACTCCGGAGCACTTTGTTGAGGTCCAGGCCGCCGGTCAAATCTTTGTGGATGTGGAAGAAGAGAAGGTGATTTAAGCGGCGCTAGTTGAACGAAGGAACGTCTTCAAGGAGGCTGGAGAAGCTCCGCTCAGCTGTTGCATTGGACATCGGCACAGTCAAATAGCCATAGAAGCTTGTCCACTTCACTGAAGAGGGATTGCGTGCCTCGTCCCTGTGCCGCCAGCATGTCCGCGATTGTGGCCACCGGTGACCTTAACAAATAAAGTAAACAACAAAACAAATAAACAAATCTAAGCTTTTTTATTGGTTGTAATTTACATGGATACATTTGAATGGTGTGACAATGTCCTATTTGATTGGGTTAAAATGTACATATTCTTCCTGTTATGTCTGCCTGCTTTATTTTACCTTATGCAAAGTGACCTGCTCTATCGAAATCAGTCGCATTGACCCGAAGACACATTTTGAGTTGTATACACTGTTGGAAAGAGGAGATTCCACGCTTTCTAATGATATCAGGATTGTTGTTGTACTCCAAATATTAAGCAAAATATGTCACATTAGCCTATATAATGACTAGAGTCATCAGTTTGAGAAAAAGGCTTTCAAAGTGTCCTCTTCTCTGGATCGATCTGATTGATTATTAGTGGAGAAAATGATCAAAATACTACGGAGGGAAGATATTTTCGTTTGGATTACTGGTCTGGGGGAAGCTTGCGAGTGAGTAGTTATACACATGCCACATTCGTCTCATTAGTATGCATAAAAAAGTGACAGGTCACACCTCCCCCACTTATGCAAATGAGCTAAGTCCCGCCTCCCATTTGGTCGAGGTGTGAAATCGCAAGTAGGTGTGATATCGCGAGTAGGTGTAAGATTCGTCGATAGGAGGGGGGTGATGTGTATTCACAGGTATGACAAATTAATAAATAAAAATAAAAATAATTAAAAATTTGAAACATTTTAAAATTTAAAAAAAATAAAATGCTGCTTCAATCACATTAGTATGCATAGAATCTGACAGGTGGGCCCGCCCCATTATACTGTTGATGTCCCCCACCTTCCCCCTGACACCCCTTCCTGTCTCCCCCGTCCCCTCACCCCCCTTCCGTTGACTGTGATGTCAGAAGACAGTGGGGGTGGAGTTAGATAAATAAATAAAAAGCCAGTCGTTTCCACTCCTCAAGTCATCTTTCAAAAAAGAAAAATGGCCAAGAGACGCCTCGATATGGGTTTAATCAGCGAGACGCCTGTGACAACTTACAGCCATCCGTCGGGAGCGGCAATCAAGAAACGGATGCAGTATATGTGCCGGGTTCAGACGCCTCCAGTCGAAGAAATTCATGAAGAATGGACTCTGGAAAATGGCGATGTTTGGGGTTATGTATTCAACTATATGGCGAATGAACTGCATTTCTACAATCTGAAGAATGGAGAAACGTATGGACCCCGCAATGTTAAAGCGACACTGACCTCAACAGATTGGGCTGTGTTAACTCTGGTGTCTTCCAGAGATCTCCACGCAACCACTGTATCGGAAGAACTAGTGCATCAAGAAACCATAGTGGAACCAGCGGTGTACAAGATATTTGCAAAGAAAAACAAAGAAACACAGACAGCATGCGAGATCAAGGAAGAGTTTTCACCGCTATCCCTCAAGGTGGAGGAAGAGGAAGAAGATATCCCCACGCCGCCAGGGAAAACTAAAAGCGGACCATCTGGGCGCAGGTATTACCGCTCAAGCCGGTTGGTGACGCTGGGGAAGGACCCCTCTGATGATTTTGTTTTGGAGTCTTTCAACTCTACATGCGGGGTTTTTCAAACATCCTTGCGTGTGCCTCTGACTGCTTGGCTGAAAATGATTGATGAGAAATCTACAAAGCTTAAAGAACTTTTTAAACAGAGTCAGACATCGATAGACATTATACTGGTGAAAAAGACTCTCACTTTTGCAGACGACTCCGCCTCCCACTCAACATAACAAGTCCCACCCCAACTAACATTACATTTTTTAAATATATGTTGTTTTTTTTGATGCTCTACTTTCATTTCTTTCATGTTATTTGCAAGTTAGCGTCCAAATGGTTGGAAGATAAGGAGGAAGGACAATCAATACTGTATATAGTAAAGTGTGTCACCAATGTAACCGGTTAGAACTCAAAGTGGCGATGATGGCGATGATGGTAACCAAATCTAAAACACCAAAACAATTCGATCACATGAGTAAATTTGTGTTTACACAAAAGTTTTGAAGATTTTCCGAAAATCGGATGTCAAATTTTAAGATTTTGAGCTACTTATCTCATCAAACAGTGCTCTAAGGTGAGTAATTTGCATATATAGCAATACCAGAGATTGTCCTGAACATTTTGATGTGTAACACATGGGGTGCCATGGCAGAAGAAATATGTTTAAAAGGTGATTTAAGAAAACATCTAAAAATCGAGAAAATACCCTTAGACTCCAGAGGGTTAACAGTGATAAAACAAGATCTGTATGGACATGTGAATGTAACAGTGCCTAGCTTAGCTGCTAACAACATGACAATACAACAAAGTGCAAAATACACACTTTCCTCTCACAACGAACCACGGTGATGTAATACGGATTATATATAACATAGGTTGATAGTTTTAGTGCTTTGTATACTGTAATTACCTTAAAAATAGAAATAGTGAGTGAGAGAAGAAGTGATCACGCAGCTCCCAACTTCACTCGTCTGAAACGAGTGAGGAAGAGCGCAGTGATCCCTCCCGGAACCCCAAGGCATTACCAACAGATCAACGCACAATCAACCAATACAGCAGGATACATCTATCTCTCAGAATTGATGAGAGCGGTGAGAGGGGTAATGGTCCTGATGCCGTTTCATCTGAGACGTGTTCAAAGACAGTGGGATTTCTTAACTAAGAGTTTGGCAATTTGAACAATGTGAATTATTGTGACTATTCTCATGAGTAAGGCCCGATGATCATATTTGTTTCTCCTTGTTTGTTTCCCCCCACCCCTTTATTGTAAAGCGACTTTGAGTCCTAGAAAGGCGCTATACAAATATAATGTATTATTATTAAGACTAATTCATTAATATGGATATTAATATAAATATAAATAATCATACATTTGAATTAGAATTATTATTAATATGACTTCATTTACAATAATTCATCTCTGAAACACCAGCCTTTATAAAGGCAAAATAACAGACAATTAATGTAGTTTCATATAGTCTCTTAAACAACACTCGACTATACATTTGGAAATCTGATATAATAATTAATTTAATAATGATTAATACATAACCATATCAGTAGCTAGTTGAATGATTTCAGAGACATAATCCTAAAAGCATTTATTAAAAAGATGATAAATCTAACACACAAAACATGAATGAAGCAATCAAAAGCGGCTGTGTTCATCAAGGTGTGTGTGTGTGTGTGTGTGTGTGTGTGTGTGTGTGTGGTCCTGTGATTTTCTTCATGTGCTTCACATGTGCGTACACATGTGTGGAAGACAAAGGAACTGGGCTTGAAGTCCGTCTCTATACAGTATGTGTGGTGTGACGTTTAAAGGCGTGCTTACAATTATTGCGATATTGCTAATAAGTGATCATGGTGCATGTGTCTTAGGACTAAACAGGGCCCACCTCTTAGGCTTTATCCAGTTCTTTTTATACATCCATGGTAGTATGCAGCAATCAATACATATTATGTTAGAACTGGCCATAGAACGAGCATCCAGGGCAGCCCATAACCCAGCATCTCATGGCCCTTACTCACCAACTCCCTCAGAACCTACACGTAATGTTGGTAAGACTGCTTTATGTTGTTGTATTAGGGCGGGGATTGTGACAATTGAAAATATATGTAATACATTTGTGGTGGAGGAGTGGTTAGGGTGTGTGTGGCGAGTCTTTCTAAGAAAGAGCGTGCTGACTGGTTGTTGGGGCATGTTCCGGGTGGGTTGTCTTAGTTGTGCAGGTTGGTTAGCAATGTGCATGACAGAGGAACCATGGCTCTGTCGCGGTTTGTAGAATCGTCATCCTCAGGGTTTTGACTGCTCATACCTTCACCATTGTGGGATTCCTATAGGTTGGCAGCTCTTCTTTGTCCATTCAGTTTACCCCGCATCCTCTGTGTCCTGATCCAGATTTCAGTGAAGATAGCTGTTGTTCCCACCACCAGGCTAGCGTTTTCAGCGCAATCAGTTTCTTCCTGGTGTAAACAAGGCTATCCATGTGGTTGCTGCGCAAAAGAGGCATGGTGGCACAACAGAAGCAACTTAATGGGGAACAAATAACAAGTAAGATCAAATAAGAAAGCTAAAGTTGAAAATAGTACACATCTAGCAACTGCTACTGGATGCATGTTCACTGAAATACATTTGTTCATGCGTGTATTCAAACCTCAACGTCTTGAGCATGTGTGTATATGTTTTCTGAGCTGAACTTTCTAATCCTATGGGATCAATAAAGTAGATTATTCCTCTCCCTTTGTCTCCTGTCTGCCCCCATATCGGCGCACTCTAAACACACACACTTTATCTGCTGTGGTGGCTTACACGGCTTGCTGCTTAAAGTGTATTCTTTAGGTGCAGTTAGCTTTATTTGCCTCTCCTTAGGTTTTGTGTCTTGCTCGCAAATGCTTGTACAACTCTCAGTTGTTGATTTGGTATGTATTTATATTGTGCTGGCGGCAGGTAATATCTGCCTGCGTGTAATAATATAATTTGCTCACACATATAACTTAATTCTGAGGTGAGACATTGTTTCTTTGTGCAGTTGATATGAGCTTGGAAACTATTTTAGCCTGTATAAACATTAAATCCATTTGATCTGACAAATGTATATTCAATTCTTACTCTCCTTCAGATTCTGGTGTGGTCTCATAAACTCCTGAGAAATACATCTGCCTCTAACTGTTTAGCTGTGCTGCTCATCAGCTGGATGATAACTATGTCTGCAGTTTGTTGGTAGACAAACAGAGGATTGTCAGAGCTTTTTGAACTGAAAACAGCTGCTTGCTGCATTAGGAAACACCCCTGACGGCAGTAAGAGTGAACCAGAACCGTAAAGTGTTGCAGGCTGTAAAAGGTAAAAACAATGAGCTTCAAGCGGCTAATACACAACTGTACAGCATGTAATATTTCTTTAGTTATTCGTAACTATAAACGTCATTTGACCCATTCCTCGTTTAAAAATATCGACTAGCGCGGGAACACAGACTTCCACAGCTGTAACTCTTCTTAATACACTGACTATCTGAAGTCCCCGTGGCTCTTTATACTGCAGCCCAACAGACTGGATCAGCGAACACGAGTACTCCATCAGAGCAAACCACTGGAGCAGCCAATGGCAAAACAGTTAATTACAGTAATGAATATATTTTACAAGCATTGAGCCCACAGTAGGATCAATATCAGGAACAGTTGGTTCTGATAGTCTGCTTCGACATCACTGATTCTGACTCCAACAGAAACCCACTGCTCCACTATGTGGCAGTCATCAAGGACAGTTATAGCAAGTATGGGAGACTGGATAATTACATGCATTGTTTGGTATGAACATACACTGAACAAAAATATAAATGCAACACTTTTGTTTTTGCTCCCATTTTTCATGAGATGAACTCAAAGATCTAAAACATTTTTTATATACACAAAATAACCATTTCTTTCAAATATTGTTCACAAATCTGAAAAAATCTGTGATAGTGAGCACTTCTCCTTTGCCCAGATAATCCATCCCACCTCACAGGTGATATCAAGATGCTGATTAGACAGCATGATTATTGCACAGGTGTGCCTTAGGCTGGCCACAATAAAAGGCCACTCTGAAACGTGCAGTTTTGCTTTATTGGGGGGGTCTGGAGGGGGCCAAGCCTGCCCATACCATAACCCCACCACCACCATGGGCCACTCGATTCACAACATTGACATCAGAAAACCGCTCACCCACACGACGCCACACACGCTGTCTGCCATCTGCCCTGAACAGTGAAAACCGGGATTTATCCGTAAAGAGAACACCTCTCCAACGTGCCAGACGCCATTGAATGTGAGCATTTGCCCACTCAAGTCGGTTACGACGACGAACCGGAGTCAGGTCGAGTTCCCGATGAGGACGACGAGCATGCAGATGAGCTTCCCTGAGACGGTTTCTGACAGTTTGTGCAGAAATTCTTTGGTTATGCAAACCGATTGTTGCAGCAGCTGTCCGAGTGGCTGGTCTCAGACGATCTTGGAGGTGAACATGCTGGAGGTGGAGGTCCTGGGCTGGTGTGGTTACACGTGGTCTGCGGTTGTGAGGCCGGTTGGATGTACTGCCAAATTCTCTGAAACGCCTTTGGAGACGGCTTATGGTAGAGAAATGAACATTCAATTCACGGGCAACAGCTCTGGTGGACATTCCTGCTGTCAGCATGCCAATTGCACGCTCCCTCAAAACTTGCAACATCTGTGGCATTGTGCTGTGTGATAAAAGTGCACGTTTCAGAGTGGCCTTTTATTGTGGCCAGCCTAAGGCACACCTGTGCAATAATCATGCTGTCTAATCAGCATCTTGATATGCCACACCTGTGAGGTGGGATGGATTATCTCGGCAAAGGAGAAGTGCTCACTATCACAGATTTTTTCAGATTTGTGAACAATATTTGAGAGAAATGGTTATTTTGTGTATATGGAAAATGTTTTAGATCTTTGAGTTCATCTCATGAAAAATGGGAGCAAAAACAAAAGTGTTCAATTTATATTTTTGTTCAGTGTAGTATGGATGCCTGTTTTTTCCTGTGGCGCAAACAGGCTTCCATACATTGGAGAGGATTTTATGACTTTTTGTGTTAATATTTAGTTACCAATGACAACCAATTTCACTTCCAGGCTAATAAGCATTGTATTGATATTTGGATCTAAGCCTTGAAGGGAGCCAACATGTATAAATGGCAAGATTCCCAAAGGTTGTTTATACAATTGAGTCAAAGGAGTGTGTCTTTACAGCATTATAACAATACTGGTGTATTGTTATGCAATGCAACCAGTATGCAGGTTAATTAATGAATCAACCTGCAATTACTGAGTTTTGAAACGGGGTATTTGTTTAGTCACACCCTGATGGACCATTTAATAAAGTCAATCATTTAGCTATTCTCCCTCCAAGCAGTGTGGGGTTTCATCAGCTACTGAAAATGTGATCTGAGTACAAATACAATGAGCATTACAATGCCTAAAAGACTGTGGTTATCATATGTTGAACAAAAGGTTTATCCACAACTTTACGGAGCTATAGGTGTGTAGTAACATATCTTGGGCCCTTCAAAAATATGTACAAACCCTGTCAAGATAAGTGTTCCGAGCATTTTTGTTCCTCTCTTTCCTGGTTTATTGAGAGATCTGATGCTAAATATATCCGTCAACTGTATGATTCAAAATCATGCTGCTGCCAGTTAGAGATCATAGTTTTAGTGTTTTACAATACCAGTCAGATCTGTGAATACAATGTTGCTGTTTTATTTATATATTGCTGTTGTATGTTTTTCTAATGGACTTTGAGTCTGACAATTAAGATGAACTGAACATGAAATTAAAACATGATGAATAAAATCCAACTGGCCTGATGCCATTATCACAGTAGGCATTTACGTATCATTTATAATGTTGTTTGAATAACCTGACCTCGCTTCCACTGTTTTCTCGGTCACTAATGGAGGATTACTCAGCAGATGCATGCCAGATGTCTCAGCAGAAAGGAGACTCTGGCACTCTGACTTCCCCTCCAGCCTCCAGCCTCATGACACACGAGTGTTTGTTCTGGCTTGTGCCATCCGTCGCCTATTCATCTATTTCTTCCATTCAAAGACTGTAATGCTCTCATTAAGCCACCAACGTTCAGTGAATGCTCGCTGGGGATTGTTCACTGATGCCAAGAGACAGTGTTCTCAAGAATGTGTACACTGATGAATGTTATCCTGTGTTCACTACTGTCACAATGCCATGGCTTTGTGACTCACTGTCAATGACTGTTCCATTGTCAAGCCTTCGAGACAATAGCCCAATGTCCCAAATCCCAAGTTGATTATGAGCTATCTGACTTGGTTATTGGTCTTTGAATAACACTGTAAGAAACTCTCATTTGATTTGAATTTCTGGGACTCATTCTCTGAATGCTGGGAGCCTAAACTACAAATAGACCAGGATTTATGCTTTAAATCCACATCTCATGCGATGATAAAATATAGCCTATAGGTGCATCATTTTAGAATCATCTACATATTTTGAGCATGACAGGTGCAGATACGCTTCGCTGAATCTCATGTTACTGGCATCGGAAATACTGCTGGCAGCTTTGCCTTTCATTAGGGAAAAAGCTAAAACTGTTAACACATTTGATATATGTCTGAGTATGAAGAGCCTTGCTTCACATTTACTAACAAAATATGTGATATATGCTGCATGAGTGATGTGATCCCCAGGAAGGGTGTCAAGGTGAGATATTGTCACACTTTCCATCTCCTTTACAGACATGAGCCAAGTCAACTGTGAGTAATACGAAGCCACAACATTTGACATATCATACATTTCAGGTAGAAAAGAACAGAGAAAATAACTGGAACTGTGCTGCGCTTCCAACTGTTCACAGACTGGGCTCTGGGTGTTTCTGCGTGATGAAGGGTACTATAGTTAACATGATTTACAATCCCAATTTAAGGTAAGTGGCATTTGATAGCATAACTATTAAGTAGAAGCGGATGCATACAGTGATCATCAACAGTTAATAAACTGAAGCTTCATTTTCACATCCAATTTCACTCGCTGATAATTGCAATCCATCATTTTGAGTCTGCGGGATCAATAGGCAGAATCGAGCAGTGATGTTGTTTAGTCGACTGTAGGCGTGTCATTTTGATAAATGGCTCTATCAGCTGAACCTGAGGAGGCTTATACCTTATGAGTCACACAGATCAGAAAAGGTGAGGGAGTTTTGACCACAACTTTCCGTGATGCCACCATCAGTTTGATAAATGCACAGCCTGGAGGGAAGCTTCCTGTACAGAGGAGTGATGAGGAGTATTAGTCTAACAGTAGATGTTTAATGGATACAACCATGCAAGGCTTCTCCTTCTGTTATAAATATATATGGGAATCTAAATGCACCAGTATTTTATTACTGTCTGTTTAAATACAGATGTGTCTCACCTCTGGGAAGTCAAAAGCCACCATGTTTCCAAAATCCTTCTTCAGCTGCTGTCGCCTACAGAGACAAAGTGCTGCCCTCACCAATGAAATACATCACACTGAACAGCAAAGGCACACTGCAAACATTCTGTTTTAAACAGAAATAATGTCATAATGGAACAGCCTCTGCTGTTTCGGTTTCATTCGTTTTAATCAATTCTCATCTTGATAAGCCTTGGCAAGAATAATGCAGTCTGTCTCTCTGAGTTGTTTGTAATGGATTTTCCAAAACAGTTTGACACACATACCTGCAGTAACTTCTTGTGACTGTGCATGAACTGGGAGGTCAGGGAAGTCATCTGACCTTCTGAGAAAATGAAAGCAATTAATTAGTGATGTGTCGGTCGCGAACGAGCCGATTCTTTTGAACGGCTCTTTGATACGAACGAGGGGAACCGAGTCGTACTTAGTGAGAGCCGTTCTTGGTATCGTTAAATCGTTGGTCCGCACTCACTGCCTGCCAAAATCCACTTGCCTTTTAAAAAGCTTGATTTTGTTCCCCAAACGTATTCTGTGAAGACCAGCCCCTACTCTGATTGGTAGGTTTCAGCACGGGAATGAGATGGGGTGGGTCTTAACGGAATAAGCGAGAGAGAAGTCATAACAAGTGGTACAGGACAGGTAGACGACGTGTTTTTCGGATGGAAAATGAGCCAAACGCGAAAACGCAGCAGCATTTGGATGCACTTCAACCAAAACCCAGGCAGTGATAAAGCGCACCATTTGTAAAGGCAAAATATCTTTTAAAGCAGGATCAACAAATAATCTCCATCGCCACTTAAAAACACAGTATCTAATATTAAGAGTTGCATGAATTTCATTCAAGGCAAGGCAACTTTATTTACTTAAGGCAAGTGTCGGGCATAACAGCTAAATGCTGCCTCTCCATGTTTTGTTGTTACTCTCTGAACCGATAGCAGACCCGTCCCAGAAGACCTGAGGCACCTTGATGGCTCGTAATTATGTAGGAGTTCAACATATATATTGGTCCTAAACCATGTAATGATTTAAAAACTAGCAACAGTACTTTAAAATCAATTATTTGGCCGACTGGAAGCCAATGTAGAGATTTCAGAACCGGACTGATGTGATCCACTCATTTAGTGTTAGTGAGGACACGTGCAGCAGCGTTCTGAATCAGCTGCAGTTTTCTGATGGATTTTTTTGTCAGCCATGTGAATACACTATTGCAGTAGTCGAGTCTATTGAAAATAAAAGCATGGACAAGCTTTTCTAAGTCCTGTTGTGACATTAGTTTTTTAATCCTCAATATATTCTTCAGGTGATAATAAGCAGACCTAAAGACTGTGTAATGTGGCTGTTGAAATTCAGGTCTGAGTCCATCACTTCCCCGGGCGCCGTTCAAAATGGCAGCATACTGCTCCTAACACTAGGATGGATCAAATACAGAGAAACTGTTACGCAGAGTGAAGCAGGTAGGACCCAAACGCAGATTACACTTGACGATACCTTTATTTCAAGGACTTTAAATAAACTTAGACAAACAAAACACTCTTCGGTGAACTGGGTCACATACAAAAGAAGCACCAACACTGAACACAGCACGAGACAAGACTAAATACAGGGAGGGATAATTACAAGACAAGAAACAGCCGGGGAGGGGAGGAGAAACACAAGGGCCACAGGTGAACACAATCAACTAACGAGACACACCAGGGAAACTAACGACGGAAGAAAACATGACATAGAGAACAGTGAAAACACCCAAACCCAGACATAGACCTGTGACCTGACATGACAACCGTGACAGAACCCCCCCCTCAAGGGACGGATTCTAGACGTCCCTAAACCCCAAAACAAAAATCCAATAAAGTCCAGCAGGGTGGGTGGAGGGGGTCCGGAGGAGGGACGTAGCTGACCGCCCAGGAGCCCAGTAGGGGACCAGGAAGGGATCTCGGGCGGAGGGCCCGGGGGCACGGCAGAAGCCGAGAAGGGGGACTCGGGCGGACGGCCTGGGGGCAAGGCAGAGTCTAAGGTGGGGAACTCGGGCGGACGGCCCGGGGGCAAGGCAGAGTCTAAGGTGGGGAACTCGGGCGGACGGCCCGGGGGCAAGGCAGAGTCCATGGTGGGGCGAAGGCCACAGCGGGCGAACTCAGGGGGCCGAGCATGAGGGCGAAGACCAGACAGCTCCGGAGGCCGGGCAGGACCCGGTGTCGGCCGGACAGGAACCGGAGCCGGCGGGACAGGCTTCGGCAGGATCCCCCACGGAAGAGGACCAGGAGTTGGCAGGACCCCCAGCAGGAGAGTGGTTGGCGGGACCTCCAACGAGACAGGACAAAGGGTTGGCAGGACCCCCCGGCAGGAGAGTAGTCGGCGGGGCCTCCAACGGGACAGGACACAGGGTTGGCAGGACCCCCGGCAGGAGAGTAGTCGGCGGGGCCTCCAACGAGACAGGACAAAGGGTTGGCAGGACCCCCGGCAGGAGAGTAGTCGGCGGGACCTCCAACGGCACAGGACATGGGGTTGGCAGGACCCCCGGCAGGAGAGTAGTCGGCGGGGCCTCCAACGAGACAGGACAAAGGGTTGGCAGGACCCCCGGCAGGAGAGTAGACGGCGGGACCTCCAACGGGACAGGACATGGGGTTGGCAGGACCCCCAGCGGAACCTCCAACGGTACAGGACATGGGGTTGGCAGGACCCCCGGCAGAAGACTAGTCTGCGGGACCTCCAACTGGACAGGACATGGGGTTGGCAGGACCCCCGGCAGGAGAGTAGTCGGCGGGGCCTCCAACGAGACAGGACAAAGGGTTGGCAGGACCCCCGGCAGGAGAGTAGACGGCGGGACCTCCAACGGGACAGGACATGGGGTTGGCAGGACCCCCAGCGGAACCTCCAACGGTACAGGACATGGGGTTGGCAGGACCCCCGGCAGAAGACTAGTCTGCGGGACCTCCAACTGGACAGGACATGGGGTTGGCAGGACCCCCGGCAGGAGAGTAGTCGGCGGGGCCTCCAACGAGACAGGACAAAGGGTTGGCAGGACCCCCGGCAGGAGAGTAGACGGCGGGACCTCCAACGGGACAGGACATGGGGTTGGCAGGACCCCCGGCAGGAGAGTAGTCGGCGGGGCCTCCAACGGGACAGGACACAGGGTTTGAGTGGGGACTCGAGAGGGAACTCGAGAGGAAACTGGAGAGTTGACTTGAGAGGGGACTTGAGAAGGGACTGGAGAGGGGACTCGAGAAGGAACTCGAGAGGTGACTCGAGAGGTAACTCGAGAGGGGACCTGAGAGGGGACTTGAGAGGGAACTCGAGAGGAGACCTGAGGGGAAACTTGAGAGGTGACTCGAGAGGACACTGGAGAGTTGACTTGAGAGGGGACTCGAGAAAAGACTCGAGAGGGGACCTGAGAGGGGACCTGAGAGGGGACTTGAGAGAGTTGGTTCGCCAACAGAACACGGGGTGCTGGAGTCGGCCGGTATGCTGACAGGACACGAGGAGCTGGCGTCGGCTGGAGAGCCAGCAGCAGACGAGGTGCTGGAGTCGGCCGGTACGCCGACAGGACACGGGGAGCTGGTGTTGGCTGGGGAGCCAACAAGAGACGAGGTGCTGGAGTCGGCCGGTACGCCGACAGGACACGGGGAGCTGGTGTTGGCTGGGAAGCCAACAAGAGACGAGGTGCTGGAGTCGGCCGGTACGCCGACAGGACACGGGGTGCTGGCGTTGGCCGGTAAGCCAGTCGGGACCAGGGGTACTGGAGCCGGTACTGGAGCCAGAACCATGGCTGCTGGGGCCGGAACTGGGGCTGGAGCCATGGCTCTTGGGGCTCGGGCTGCTAGCTTGGCCTTGCGACTCCTTTTAGCAGCCGCCTGAATACTCCGTGGACCTCCATAAGCCAGACGAGTACCCGAGAACGGATCCTGGACAGGAGCAGGAAATGGGGAAGAAGCAGGGGTTGACTCCAGACGGAACACACCGAGACGTTTATAGTCAGCAGGCTGGAAATCACACACCCAGATGAAGTTCAAAATCCAGCCAGGTAAGAATTTCACCAAGTCTGGTTTCTCCATACCCAACCGGTGCGCCTCTACCAGAGCGGCCTCCTTCTGCAGAACACTGGACGCTCCCTTCCACCAATCATAGCAGCAAGCCAAATCAAAGGAAAAATTCAATAATTCCAGCTCGAACGGATCATCTGCTGGGTCCATTTCTGGTTGGTGCTTACTGTTACGCAGAGTGAAGCAGGTAGGACCCAAACGCAGATTACACTTGACGATACCTTTATTTCAAGGACTTTAAATAAACTTAGACAAACAAAACACTCTCCGGTGAACTGGGTCACATACAAAAGAAGCACCAACACTGAACACAGCACGAGACAAGACTAAATACAGGGAGGGATAATTACAAGACAAGAAACAGCCGGGGAGGGGAGGAGAAACACAAGGGCCACAGGTGAACACAATCAACTAACGAGACACACCAGGGAAACTAACGACGGAAGAAAACATGACATAGAGAACAGTGAAAACACCCAAACCCAGACATAGACCTGTGACCTGACATGACAACCGTGACAGAAACAATATCACCACGGGGATTAATAAAGTATATCAAATATTAAAAAAAATCACTACACCCAGATTCCTGGCTTTATTAGTGGTTTTGTAGTCTGCCGACAGAAGCTCTGCGATTACTTTTAATCGGTCCTTCGTTGCTCCAAAAACAATGATCTCTGTTTTTTGTTTGTTCAGTTGGAGAAAGTTCTGAGTCATCCAGTCAGTGATGTGCTCAATGCACTTGCTCAGTGTTCTAATCGGAGAATAGTCTCCCGGTGTAATTTAAAAATATATCTGGGTGTCGTCTGCATAGATGTGATAGCTTAGATCGCTCTTTTTAATAATTTCAGCCAGAGGTACAGTAGCATATAAATATTAAAAAGCAAAGGTCCTAAGATGGAGCCTTGAGGAACCCCGCATGACATATTTGTCAAAGTTGATGTGTTGTTGCCTATTGAGACAACGTTTTTTCTGTCCTTTAAGTAGGTACTAAACCAATTTAGAGCTGTTGCTGAAACTCCCACCCAGTTTTCTAGACCAGGGGTTCCCAACCCAAGTAAGGTGTTACTGCCGGGCCGCGAAATAGCTGTGAATTTATCGTAATATTTGCAGAATTCTAAATATATAAAAATATTTTATCATAATGTTTTTTTCAAAAAGTGTTTAATTTGCGCACCTATACCAGTCATATTATTTCATCCAGTAGCCTAGTTAATCTTTCACCAGAAAACCGTTGAAAATGGCTTTTATAATGTTCCGAGGGATTCGGCGGCTCAGCCTATAAGTAGGAAGAGGAGCGCACAGGAGACAACCGTTTCATTGCAGACTGTTATCTTTATGTGGGGAAATGGCAGTGCATACATTATTTGAGATATATTTCAAACTCGGACTTCACTTTAAGGATATGTCGGCCAGGGGTGTAGAGCTATTTGTTTAAGCACCGGATTGGCAAAACAGGAGAGTTAAACCAGTCTGCCTTGATCTATGAATTCATGTCCGGGACTCTCACGGTATCTGCTGTCCACAGCTGTTTTATAGAAGGAAAACCTCCTTCACTTCATGAAATGGCTGCAGCATCAGGAGGCAGCGGGACGTATACTCCGCCTCTGAGAAGTGCAGCACCAGCGGGTAAAGATGTGCCTTTTTACGCACCGCCTTCGCTGTGTTTACCTTCATCAGAACAGCTTAAGAGTGACTGCAGGCTGCTACGTGTTAACCACACACACCTCTACACACATCTCTACACACATCGAACTGCCGGATTACTCCCCCTTTTATTAGTTTTATGAAGGAGATGTCCAGTCACCAAGGCGCATGATGTGTGTGTGTGTGTGTGTGTGTGTGTGTATGTGCTCTGCTCAGCTCTGTGTGTTCGGTGTGTTTGTGTCTGTCCTACACCGGCATTTGTTTTCAAATGACCATGAACAGTAATTTACACACATCTGGCCAGGCCCGGACTGGCCATCGGGAGGACCGGGAGGTTTCCAGATGGCCTGGCCTGCTTTGTTTTATGTATGTATTGTGAACGCAATGCTGCGCAAATGTGGGTCTGACTCTGCCTCACAGAGGGTGACTGGCTGTCTACATGATGTGGCCTGCCGACATGGCCACTTTCATACAGATAATACTAATGCCCTCGATTGGTCTCTGTGTGTCATTCAAGCTCGGGAGGGTGTGTGTGTGTGGCGTGAGCGAGCGAGAGAAAGCGCCCGCACCGGTTACGTGTATTGTTGTTGTTAGCATCTGGTGCTAGCTAGCTGCGCTAACGGATATAAGGACCTGTTTAAACAACAAGGTGGAGGAGAGTCCTCTCCTGTCAGACTGAGAGACTGATAACTACAGCTCAGGTGAGGTAAAGGACTCTTGTGTTTAGATAGTTCACTTAGTCTAAGTTATTTGTGCGTCTCAAACGGTTTGGTCACCATTTATGTAAACACATATTTCCATTTGAAGGGGGAGTGATTAGTAAAATATGGAAGAATAATAATTTAAAAAATGCTAACTAGGTGAAAAAAGGTAAGATAAACTTTAAAAACTTGTTGAGAGCTAAAACTAGTCTTTGCTGCTGCCTCAAAGAGGAGCAGGGGGGAGAGGAGGGAGACAGGAGAGGCTGGTTTAGGAGCACAGACACACTCACAACTATAAATGAACCAAAAACAAATAAACAAGTTTCAATGTTTTTTCATATTGGATATGGGATGTTATTGGTTATGGCCATGTTATTATGATTTTCTGATTATTTAAATGTATACAGTTCTGTTTCATATGGGTGTAGTCTCTTTATTTCCCCCTAAAAGTGCACCAGATTGATGCATTTAAGTCCAACAATTTAAAAAAAATCTTACGGGGGGAGCAAGCTCCCGGACCCCCCTAGAGGATTTGAGGTCCACCCCCTGTTAAAATATGTTCACATTGATAGATTCCTAAATAGATTTTCACAATATTTTGAAATAGTAACCCATGTCCATATGTTTATTCTGGGGTAGTAGATTTAAACTATAGGGCTATCATTATGGGCAGCAACGCTGTAAATATTGACAAATAAATCCAGACAAATGGCACAAAAGAAAACTGGTAGTGGCCTGGCTGGGTGTATAATTCCCGGCCTGACTTATTGTCCCAGTCCGGCCCTGCATCTGGCTAACTCCATAGGTAGCCTAAATGCGGGTGTTCCCAAAATAAATTAGTTTAATCTTAATCTCGATGTAGTGCTAAATGCTGTCGGACGTGCACCGGAACGAACGTCACTATCATAATATCCTCTGAAAACAAATGCCAGTGTCACACAGACACACAGCATTCACTGGATTATCTGTAAATCAGACAAACAAAACCAAAACGTTGATTTATCTGTTTTCCCGTTTTGGTTTAAAAACTGAATAACGTCGTTTTTTTGGTTTTCCGAAAAACCAAAAAACGACACTGGTTCTTTTTTAAACGTTGTTAATATGATTTGGATGCATATTGTTCTAGTATTTGTTCAGGCTGTTACATACAATTAGCCTCTGTTGCTAACTGCTGGTGGTGAGTAAATATTAAAATCAGTTAAAATTGACAACCGGTCCGCGATTTTGTTTTTATGTATCTGCCGGTCCTTGGCACAATAAAGGTTGGGAACCCCTGTTGTAGACGGTCTAGCAATATGTTGTGGTCAACAGTATCAAAGGCAGCACTGAGATCTAATAATACTAAAACTGATATTCTGCCACTGTCTGTGTTTAAATGAATGTCATTTAAGACCTTTACAAGTGCAGTTTCAGTGCTGTGGTTAGGTCGAAAGCCTGACTGAAACACATCAAAACCGTCATTTAAAAACATGAAATGACTCAACTGTTGAAAAACAACTTTTTCAATCAATTTGCTTAAAAAGGGAAGGTTTGATATTGGCCTGTAATTATTCATTATGGTTTCGTCTAAGTTATGCTTTTTTAGGAGCGGTTTAATTACTGCAGTTTTCAGGGCCTGTGAAAATACACCTGATTGAAGAGACTTGTTTACTATGTGTAGTATATCTGAGGCAGAGAAAAACCGTTTTGAAAAATCCTGTTGGGATGATGTTGAGGCTACAGGAGGAGGATTTCAGATGTTGGATAATGTCTTCCAGGTCTTTAGCATTTATGAGACGGAATTGTGTCATGATGTCTGGATTGACATTAGGTGAACACAGGGACAAAACATTGGCTGTACCTGATGCAGAGGCACTGACTGCCTGTCTAATTTACATGGTTTTGTCAGTGAAGAAGGAGGCAAAGTCATTGCAGGCCCTGGTGGATAGAAATTCTGAGGCTATCGACACTGGGGGGTTTGTTAGTCTGTTGACGGTAGCAAACAAGGCACGTGAGTTGTTTTTATTTTTGGTAATGATGTGAGAAAATAAAGACTGTCGTGCCTTTTTTATTTCCTGATTATAGAAACCGAATTTCTCTTTATATATTTCCAAATGTACCTGGAGATTTGTTTTTCTCCACCTGCGTTCAGCTTTTCTGCACTCAGTTTTTGCTGTTCTCACAGTCATGGCTTTTCTCCATGGAGATATTTTCTTGCCAGATACTTCCTGTATTTTAATGGGAGCGATGGTATCCATGACATTTGTTATTTTAGAATTAAAATGATCAACTAGCTCATTTACTGAGAAGTTAGCATGAGCAATTGAGGGAGTAAAAATCTGGGCAAACATTTCCTCTGCATTTTCTGTTTAACTGACGTCTAGTGGTTACCTCTTTCTTAACATTTGTATGGACGGTAATAGAGCTCTCAAAGAAAACACAGGAATGGTCGGAGAGCGCTACATCAGTCACCACAAGCTTAGAGATGTTCAGACCCTTTGATACAATTAAGTCCAGGGTGTGCCCCTTATTGTGCGTCGGGCCCTTGACATGCTGAGTCAGTCCAAAATTGTCGATAACACAAAACAGTTCTTTAGCCCCTCTGTCCTCAGGGTTTTCAACATGGATATTAAAATCACCAAAAATGACTAGGCGGTCAAAGTCAATACACACTATAGACAACAACTCGGTAAAATCATCAAAAAAGCTTGCACAGTATTTGGGTGGTCTATAGATATTTAGGAACAGAGCACGAGAGGAGCATTTCAGCTGAACAGCCACATATTCAAAAGAAGCAAAGTTCCCACACATAGTCTGCTTGCATTGAAATAAGTCATTAAACAAAATAGCTACTCCACCCCCTTTCTTATGTAGTCTTGCCTGACTTTAAAAATGACAGCAATTAAAGGCATTAAATCACACCAATGTGATAATTAAAGACTGATATAAATTATGTCACATGTTCTTCCTAATAACTGTTGTTGGAGACAGGTCAGTAAGAATCAAGTGGTGTCTTGTTTTATTTATTTCAAGTTTGTTTGTTTTTTTATTTTCAGAACACCTCAGAACTGCGAAGTGTTAACTAAATTCAAGCAAGTTTAAAAAGATCAGCATTTTAGCAGTGTTCCCAGGATGGACTGTTTAAGTTTAAATTCTCCACAGACAGACAACTCTGTTTTGTAATGAAAATCTGTGTGTCAGTTGTAAGAAATGTAGTACATTTTGTTGAGTTTATTGATTTAAATATTTATTGGTGAAAGGCAAACAAGCTGTGGGTTTATTTGAACTTTTGAATATATGAGTTTAATTGGAACGCTTTAAATGATTTGTAGTGTTTTTTGATCTTATTGTTTTACTTATAACAATCCTTACTACCATATTACATTAAGGGCATATTAAGTCACAATCATTGTGTTACATCTAAAGAACTGGAAAATGTTGCTTCCTCTGTCAAATAAGTCACAGCTGATGTTTTCTCTCAAATTGTGAAATAAAACTACATGACACTGTAAAGTGCACAACAAGGATCTGAGGGTGAAGCTGATAATGTATACTTCTCATAACCATTTGGGCCAAATTAAACTCTTTGGAAATCTCATTTTTCACAGCTACTAGACCGCCAGAATATCAAGGCATTTAAGGTTCACTATGAAAGCTGCTGAAAGGAAAAAGCAATTTTGTTTCTTAATGCTACTTAATTTAATTGAAATGAGCTGATAATACCGTTTCATGTGACATTTCATTTGCAAAATTGGGTGTCAAAATACACAATACTCAGCAATTCTTTAAATTGGACTGACAAATGGTAGATGTTGCTCAGGTATCATCAAGCACCGTCATCATAACAATTGTCCAGACTAATGGTAAAGAGAAGGCCTTTAGTGCTTCAAGAATGTTAAACTTGAGATTCTTGTGCAAGCCAGAATATAATCAATCAATCAATCAAATGATACAGTATATAGCCCAATATCCAAAACGACATGTTGGTCTTAGGGGGCTTTGCAGTTTGAGACATCCACTGTCCTAAGACCCTCGCATCATTCAAGGGAAACTCAAAATGTTAGAAAACATAATATATCTAGATATAGTGATGCAAATTAAGATGGACGTCTGGCAGTACCACAGCCACAATTCACTTTAACGACTAAATGTTACATCTAACTTACCTTTTTTATATTCCTCGAGCTTACTTTTGCTAAAGCACATGAGTGTTGTGGAATGTCTTTCACATGCCTGAACTCACACTGCACAGGGTCCTCATCCCTTGTTCTTTACAGACATCGTACATGAAGGCAAAGTGTGTACACTCAGAGTTATAGTTCAATTTTCCATAATAAATAAAAGATGAACAAACTAACAGCAGTGTGTTTCAGCATATTATTCAGCATACACACTCCCTGACCTGCATACTTGACACACACACACACACACACACACACACACCCTGGCCTGCATACTTGAACGTACTGTTGTAGGAACACTTTGCAATGTTTTATGTCTTAGATATCTTTTTCTATACACACACATACACAAGCAATCTCTCTCACACACACACACACACACACACACACACACACACACACACACACACACACACACACACACACACACACACACACACACTCCCTCTCTCTTTTCTCTTTGTCTCTCTTTCATGACTAGAAGAAAAGCACTTGGAAACTTCAAAGTGGTCTCTCCCAACACTCTCCTTTCTATCTACAGTGACTGCCAAGGTGCCCTTGAGCCAGGCAGGTAATAGCAGCGTCTCAGTGTGTAGATGAAATAAAGTGGACAGGTCCCAGGTGTAAAGGTACGTACAAAATGTGTATGAACGTGAAACAGGGCCGCACTGAAAAAGAACATGCACACTCAGCAAATCTCTAGCTACATGAGTAAAGGAGAGAAAGTCAAGTATTGCATTACTTGGGGCTAACACTTTTCCACAAAATGTTCAAAATGCAAAATAACTGCCTGACAAGAGTTCAAGAGTATATGATGACTTTGAGATTAAAATGATAAGTCTGGGAAAAGTGCACAACCCTAAAGGAATCGTCTTTCTGTCAGAATTGTGCTAATCTTCATCTCTTTCATTAACGAATCAGACAAAGGTACAAATAGTAACCAATCGTTACCTCTATAGAGGACTGATTAACATCCCATTTCAATGTGTGAAAACATTACCTTCTACATGTGGTGTCCAGACATTAATGTAAAGTTAATTTATTTAGTTCAAGTATTTGTCCTGTGACTTCCTGTTTTATTTTGTAGTAACCTCTCCCACTCGTTTCAGATCACTTAACTTCCTCCCTTTGTGTGTTTCCCGCTGCTGTGATTGTCGACACCGCCCTGATTGTCTTCACCTGTGTCCCCTTACCTTGTGTATATGTATATATGTTTATATATATGTGTGCCAGCCATCCCCAGGACTAAGTATTCTTTGATTGACTCCTTGTATTTAGTTTGTTAATTTTCAAAGCGACTGTTTTTGTTTAGCACTTTTCGAGGGAGCATTTTTTCTTGTGTTTTGATTTAAAGCCTTTGTTAATTTGTGTTGTGCATTTGGGTTCTGAGCCTTGTGTTGTTCATAACATTACAGGATGTGCTGAACTCTTTCTTGAAGAAGTTCAGTGAATTCTTGAAGGGAAGTAAGCAGGTGATGTGTTTCTTAGGTCGTGTTCACAACAGCCTTGAATGTGTTCCCCCTTGGTGCATTTCATTCGGGTTGGTGTGAACCCGGTCCATCATTTTTACCCAAACCAAGTTCTTTTCCATAGGCCATCCTTAAAACTTCACACATTTATTTTTGAAATGTGATGAGTAGGCTGAGAGAAATGACGTCCTGCTGACAGGGGCGTCTCACAAGAAAACACGTTGTACTACAACATACTATCTCACTTAATTTGGAGGATTTAAGTGTATTTAAGCTTCAATTTCAAACTATTCCTTGAAGGCTTGTAAAATGATTTGGATACTGGAAAATGTAGTAATTCAACCAACCGTGTGGATTGCTATGTCTAATTTAAATAAATAGGCATATCAGTGTTTCCCACAGTATTTGATTCTATGTGTGGGGGTACCGCACCCCCCCCCCCTCGGAAAGAAAAGCCAAAGGCCCCTCAACCTATTTGGGTGGTCCACGCATCCACCCCCCCCCCTCAAATAACATAATACATGCGAGTTCATGGCTAGACAACGTTCTTGTTGCTCTGTGTAGCGTTGTTAATGAGTGAAACACACCGGAGTTGAGGATCTTTGGGGTTTATTCTCCCAAAAATATAATTTGCAATTTAGGCATTTAGCAGACGCCTTATTCCAAAGCGACTTCCAATGACCGGGACACAGGGACATTCTCCCTGGAGTAACTGAGGGCTAAGTGCCTTACTCAAGGGCACACTAGTAGTGGTGTTCCAGGCGGGATTTGAACTCGCAACCTTCCGATCATCAGCCCACCTCACTATCCATTAGACCACAAAAAAAAAAAGAATAAAAAAAAAAAGAAAGAATAGTAATAATATATATTTTTTTTTATGAGATCCATTTGTGGTGGACGATATTTAATTGTGGCGGCCCGCCACGAATAAATCAATGTATGGGAAACACTGCATATAAACAGCATGTTGGTGTTAATGACCTCCATACAGAAGCAAGACAACAGTTGTGAATCAAGGCACACACAGAAATGAATACTGTAATACTGAACTTGGATCATTTTGACACAGATTCATAGAACAAGCTGTAGCATGTGCATGTCCTTTAAATGAATTACATTACATTGCATTTAGCTGACACTTTTATCCAAAGTGACTTCCAATAAGTAAGAATAAACCATATTTCCAGTACAGTTGTTAAATTGCACACACGTCACACGCTGAGTGTAAATGCAGTTTGAGGTCCACATTTGGCAACACATGAGTCAACAGTGAGCACTCACGTAAAACATGCAATATCAAGATATTCACCCCCCAGCTGAGGGATTCACATTGTTTATTTCTTATTTGAATTTCCAATTCTATTTAATAGTATTTTTCCAACCTACAGCGCATTTTTTATTGGTCATATGTCAGTTAAGCTAAACTAAAATGTGCCTTGCAGGGCTGTGGTTTGTTAATTTATTTTTTATCAACCCATTTACATATCAATACATATCAAATGTGTGATGAGTTTCTTGTTATGCATTATAAATAACAAGACTTGGAACCTGAGTTAGGAGAATAAAATGAAATGCAAACTCCCATGCAGCACATTTCCCCCTGTCAGCCTGCTTCACATTATTTCCTCCACGTAATCCCTTTAAGGGGAGAAATCATATTTCTCTCACTTCAGGTGCTTTAGGCTCATATTTGCATGTTCAGTTGTCAGCCTCATTTAACAGCACTTCTGTGGGAATAAAAGGTTACTTAAAATGAAAGAAAAAAAAGTGGGTTGAACATTCTTCCCACTACTCAGGCACATAAAATGACAGCATGAAAAGGTGGCGCTATAGCAACCAAGTCTGTCTCCATTAAGTTCTGTGGAATACAGATGCTTCAAACCCTTTACATTTCTCAATTCAACTACATCTTTACTCCAATGGCCCTCTGCTCTAAAATGACCACCTACCTTCTTAGAAAAAAGTTTGTCCAATCTACCCAAAACTTTTTCAAGATCACATATTGCTGTCACTCGGTTTTGAGATAACACACATTTTTGACCTGTGTACATCCTACATGAATGCTCATCGATGACAATGGTTTCGCGATTAAATCCAAACGTTGTGCACGTGTTTGGTTGACATGTCTGATATACACTGTCCTGTGGGTATTTGATCACCTTAGGCATTACAGTATAATGCCCAATCCAGCATCATGACTTGGTGGATGGCTACAATTTGGTAATGATGGAAAAAGTAGGGTTTGGCATAATAGAAGAAAACAAAACACAATTCTAAGCATTACCAATCTTAAACTTTAAAAAAACAATCCATTGAATAATTGCCTGCCTTAGTGCAACCTAAGGTCAATTCCTAAGGAAAATATGCTGAATCACTCTTCATGCAAATGCTACCAACATTGCTGCAAAGAACAACAACAAAAAAGCCATTCTTTGTATACTAGTACTTCTGATCCGTCTGCAGTGAGAGTCAGTTTACTGTAATCATGCTAATTATGTGAACTCAACCTTTTCTTTTGTTTTCCAAATATTGGATCTTGATATTGTATTTTTAAGTGCTCATCAAACTGTTGGATACTGATCAGTGCCATTTGAGGCTATATTTATTTATTAATATAATTATGTCTGATTATTGATCTGCATTTAAACCAAGCTTAGTACAAATATTTGTACATTAATGCCAAACAAATATGTATGGCAACCTGAGTTTTAGAAAACACCACATTTTGAATGTACTCAAACTAAAGATTTATAATATAGTAATTCCTGCAGAAAATCTTTGATATTATTAATGTAATCTCTCCAAATATTGTTGAAAAATGTGTGAGGTACATTTGACTTTCTCCCATTCCTTGGAGAATCCTTAAGAGGAAAGCTTATCCATAAACTTGAAATAAAACTTCTCTTCTGTGGGTGTCCCAACCAGCCTCACAGATGAAGTGTGGACAGAGGGAGAGAAAAGGTATGAGCTCTGTCTCAGCAGAGCCTCAGTCTGTTCTAACAGGAGCATGTAAACACACACTTACAGATAACAGAGTAAATAGAAGAAGTCTTACCTGGGAACACCAGCACAGCAAACACCCACGACAGGACGATGAAACATGCCGAGTTATACATACTTCCTAAACACAGCTGACTCTGATCTGCTGGAGGGTTTTAAAGATGCTCTTCTCCACAGCAGGGCTTCAGAGAGCTGCACACTTTGCCTTTTTTCTCCTCTCCTGTCTTTCTCCAAAATGTTTCACTTTGGACAGCTTTCAGCCCCCCAGCAGGTTGTAGCGAAGACGCTTTAAATCCAGAGCAAGTAGTAGTGGTGGGCACAGAGAGGCTGGCTGCTCTTAGTCTGCGTCTCACTCTCCTCCCTCACTACAGCACACAGGGAGCAGAACTCTGCAGGATGGGGGGGGGCAGCCGGCTCTGCTCTGCTGCCATTGGCTAAAGCTTCTGCCAATCACCCAGGAACAGTCCTAACTCTGTTTTTTCTGGGTTTTTCTGCTGCTCTGAATCGTCAACTATGCTTTCTTTCTCTACCCTCTGACCAATCTAAAGCAGGATTAAAACTAGATGAGGAAGGATTGTTATTTAATGAAGACTTAATAAAAGCGTCCACCTAATTAATGCAGAAAGGGATCTTAGATCGGGGCAATTCTCAAAAACAATGATCTCTTGTCCACAATGTGCAATGATAAGGAATGAGACTGAATATGCTGGTCTTTACAGTGGTTGGCATCTTAACCTGATGCCAAACCAGTTAGTCTTCATTCAGGAAGATTATATTGTTAAACCAAAACACACTACTGTGTAAAGCAGGAGTTCCCAACCTTTTTTCCCAAGAGCCCCCCGAAATGACTCCTGTTAGAAGTTGCGCCACACACACAAGGTGTGGGGGGGGGGGGGGGGGCAACAGCGGTAATTAAAGTTTAAAAGTCTCAAAAATGCTACACCTACTGTCACAAACTGGATGAGTGTGAGGTATTTTGTTAAAGGAGGATGAAAGCGTAATTAAGGAGCACTATTGGAGTGACTTTGATGGTTATTGGACTCAGGATTAATTCATTTGGATTCCCGCTGTATGAAGAAATTAAAGGCTGGCGCGGAAGTGGAAACAATTCACAAAGGGATTAAACTGTTTAAAACACACGCTCAAAGTAAGCCGGATTTTGCCGATGTCTTTATGTGGATTCAAAAGTCGTAAATAATCTACAAAATGGAGGAGATCGATCTGATCGGAGCAACTGTGACAAATAATCCAACTGAAACTGGTATGGACAATGACTATTTTTTAGCCGGGCTTATCCAGAAAAGCCCGGTTTGGACACTTTATGGGCAGAAGAAACATTTCTATTAAAGAAAGAATTATACATTTGTTTTTTTATGCATTTAATATTTTTATTTTATTTTTTTAATTTAAAGGTGGGGTAGGTAAGTTTCAGAAACCGTCTCGAGATACACTTTTCGTTATATTCCATGGAATGCTCTTAACATCCCGATAGCAATGAATATCTTAAGTGCTTTGACAAAAAATCCATAACAACATTTCATCTGTGGAAGCCGTAATACTGTAAAAAGTACAACCAATCCGTTTAGCCGGCCCGGATTGCCGCCCTGTCTGTCAACCTTCCATCTCGTGCACGCACAAATGTATCTCGTGCCCTCATCGGGCGTGCCGTCATTGGGCGTGCATTGCGCATTCATGTGTGTTGGAGGAGGTGCTCTGTAAGGAAGTCTGAAGGAAGGGGCGGATTCTTTTTGGCTGTGTACTTTCAAATTTTAGTGCACTCGAGTCGGTTTCTGAAACTTACCTACCCCACCTTTAACCTTTATTTAACCAGATAAAAAGCATTGAGATAAAATCTCATTTGCAATGCTGACCTGGCCAAGAAGGCAGCAACGTTACACATAACACAAACATATAAAATACAGATAAAACACAGAGAACATAATAATAGCTACTAACTTGAATTTTTATTAAAATTAATTAATCAATTATTTTTTATATTTTAGTGTAATGTAGAGACAAGGCTTTTAGTGACAATCATGTATTGCGTTACAATTATATGTAAAATAAAAAATACAAAAAGTCTAAATATGATATTTGGCCTCAAATCATCTGAGGCCTGGCGCCCCCCCTGCGATCTTTGGCGCCCCCCCAAGGGGGACGCGCCCCCCAGGTTGAGAACCACTGGTGTAAAGGATACATCTCTGTTGGTCAACAATGTGTTTTCATTTTGGATTTAATAGATCGCTGCTCATTGAGCTAGATGCGAACAGCAGCCTCAGAAGGAAGATAATGGATGGATGGATGTTTTCAATCACACTTTACAGCTGTGGTCCTTAAAACCGGGCATGAGATTACCAGTACCTAGGCACAATAATGTGTTCACCATCACTAGCAAAAAGACGGAACCCAACGCTGGCTGCTTCTCATGTCGGTACGAGGGGAACTAGTTAGCTATTAGCAGCCGGTGTCTTTGTAGTTTGGAGCGTGTGTCATAATGAAACCCTTGACTTTTACCTGCAAAACAAATCTACCTGCAAATAAATAACCTGAATTCCTTCAATCACACATTACAGACACATCTGGTGGAGATACACACCTATATTACAAGGACACTCTCTACAGCTAAATCCACATACTCTGGGTCTTATCAGCTCTGGCTGGGAATACAAGGGCCCTGTTCTCTACCATCAACAACATTCTACAACCACCGGACCCTCTTGCACCTCATCAGTACTCAATCACCTATTGTAACTCCCAAAATGTCATTTTTTGATAACAAGATACACAGGATTCACCAGCAACTGACTCCTAACACCTCCTGCAGTGTATCTCTTCTTGTTCTTCCAGACCCTCTCTCTTGTTCACTTTCACGTTTAATACTTCCCCCTGTGGATGTAATATCGGATGTCATACAGAAATCCAAGCAATCTACCTGTCAGTTAGACCCTCTTCCTACTCCCCTGGTAAAAGCCTGTCTACCCTCTCTGTCCTCCCTAATAACTGTCATCATACACTCTTCCCTCACCTCTGTTCTTGTCCCCTCACCTTTCAAATCACCCACCATCACGCTCATACTTAAGAAATCTATCCAATCTCTAACCTACCATTTATTTCAAAAAATCCTAGAGGAAACAGTTGTGTCCCAGATCCATGCCCACTTGTCTGACACAAACAATTCAAATCTGTTTTCCGCCCCCTTCACAGCACAGAAACAGCACTGATAAAAATCACTAACAACCTCTTCATGGCTGCTGACTCAGAACTGTTAACCATCCTCATCCTCCTCAATCTGAGTGTGGCTTTGACACCATTTCTCACAGCATCCTTCTAGACGGACAGGCCTCCATTGGAATCACTGACATACCCCTGCACTGGTTTAAATCATATCTCTCTGGCCGCACTCAGTTCATCCAAGTCAAAACTTTCAAATCACAGCCACTTCCAGTCACTACCGATGTTCCCCAGGGCTCTGTGTCTGCGTTCTTTCGCACCTGCCTGTAATCTGAGAAGGTCCCGCCTCTCTGGCTGGCTCCCGCCCAGAAAATCTTCAGTAATAGCCTATCAGATAGTGCTGTGGGCGGGACATTGCTCGTGTACACAGAGTGGTGACTGCAGCCAGAGAAACGGCTGCATCAGAGCCAAAGTTTTATCGGCAATTTGATAAAAAAAGGCCGATACCGATAATCGGTCAAATGCGGAATATCGGCATTTTTGATAAAAATGCCATTGAACTAAAAAAATGCCATTGAACTCCAAAATCATTTTGGGGTTATTATTAAAAGAACGTGAACAAAACCAGCAGTTGTGCGTTATGCAACATTTTCCAAAACAAAGTCTCCGGAATTATTTTTCTACAGCAATTTTCAATTGTTTCTGCCGTATCGCATCAATGAGCAGTTAACCTCATAAGCCCCACGGACCCGTATCCGGGCCCGAAATCGCGTAATTTGCAGGAAACAACGTCTAAGGAACCTTCATATTTAATAAACTATGAATGTTTTATATCCATATAACGGAAAAAAACTAATTTAACTGATCTTTTTCATTTAAAAAAAAAAAAGAACTCAAAATGCTAACAGTGACCCTCTGAATTAGCCCAGAGCAAAAAATGCTAACCTATTACTGCACCGAAAATCACTCCTAGCACCCTTATTACTAATCCTAGCTGCACATCCAACACATTGTTTATGATCGTAAGGAGACACATAATCTATTTGTACCCACCTCAACACTCAAAGCTTACATATTCACGGAGAAAATAACAAAAACCTACATCAAAACATGTGGCGCTAGGTAGCTCAAAACGCTAACCTGGCTTACCTTGGTCTTCGTCTGGTCAAAACTGGTCTTCAATGGCATTAAAACAATAAAAACGATGGTGTAGTTAATCCATAGGTTAATCCAATGTGTCTGTGTCCCATTTGAAATGTTCTGATAATCCATAAGCAATAAAAACTGCTTTTCCGTTTCCAGAAATCAGAGCAGGGATATTCCTACGCTCTGCAACAAGATTGCATGGGCAGGGACGTAGCTTTTTTTGAGAGTCTATGGGACGATTTCCCTTCGATTCTATTGGCTCTAACGGTCAGGAAGAGATGTCACATGTCAAAATCGAACAAGGGGGGCCAGAGATATGGAAAATCCACCCATTTATTATTCCCGTGTTATTGTAAGTTACTGATCACTTTTGAATAATGTAGTTAATCTACTATAATTAGTTTGTTTAATATCGAATCATATCAATTTGTTTTAAAGCACAATAAATAACAAAGAAGACCTTTGACCGGCACTTTTCTCATTTTGTCCGGAAGATTTAAACTTTAACGGACATGTTGACCGGCGAAAACATATTCTAACGGGAACTCTGCTTTAGACGGTAATGTAGATTTTGAAGACGCTTGGTGTGACCTGTGCCCCGAACAGGAATTGGAAAATCTTCAATGCAAAGAAGAGCGGGAAAAACTTGAAACCGTAGACGGGTAACAAATAGACGCTATTCCTTATCTTGCCGTTAGTAATAGGCAAATTGGCCATTTGGAAAAGACAAAGAATATTTTGAGCAGAAGTGAAGGGCTGAAATTTGTTCGGTCTCTAAACGAAACACAAATGTCTATTTTCTATCAAATACGACAATGGTGTTTAGACAAAATCTCGGGTAAAAATCCGGACCCGTTTCATGTTTCATAACAGGCGGTGCTGGGACAGGAAAGAGCCATTTGATTAAGGCTCTGCAGTATGAGACAACCAGGTTGCTCTCATCACTTTGTGATCACCCTGATTCTGTGTGTGTGTTGTTGACTGCCCGAACTGGAATTGCTGCATACAATTTAGACTCAGCAACTATCCATAACACATTTAGCATTGGCGTTTATGCAAAATTACCCTACACACCTTTAGGCAACGAAAAAAGAAATAGTCTGCGTGCCAAATATAGAAATGTGCACATTTTAATTGTCGATGAAATATCCATGGTCGATCACAAACTCATGGCATATATTCATGGCAGATTAAGTCAAATAAAACAATGTATTGATTATTCCCCATTTGGTAAAGTTAGTGTGGTAGTTGTTGGAGATTTTTTCCAGCTGCCACCAGTGAATGGAAATGCCTTGTATGTAGAGAAAGTAGGATTTAACCTGTGGCACAACCTATTTAGCATTGTAGAGCTTAAAACAATAGTCAGGCAGAAAGATATTGTTTTTGCGGAACTGCTAAATACACTGAACAAAAATATAAACGCAACACTTTTTTTTTTTCCTCCCATTTTTCATGAGATGAACTCAAAGATCTAAAACATTTTCTATATACACAAAATAACCATTTCTCTCAAATATTGTTCACAAATCTGAAAAAATCTGTGATAGTGAGCACTTCTCCTTTGCCGAGATAATCCATCCCACCTCACAGGTGTGGCATATCAAGATGCTGATTAGATAGCATGATTAGTGCACAGGTGTGCCTTAGGCTGGCCACAATAAAAGGCCACTCTGAAACGTGCAGTTTTGCTTTATTGGGGGGGTCTGGGGGGGTCCGAAAACCAGTCAGTATCTGGTGTGAGGGTTAGGGTAATGTTGTGAATCGAGGGGCCTGTGTTTGTCGTCCATAACATACGCCTGCCCATACCATAACCCCACCACCACCATGGGCCACTCGATTCACAACATTACCCTAACCCTAACCCTAACCATTACCCTACCCCTACCCCTCACACCAGATACTGACTGGTTTTCGGACCCCCCCAGACCCCCCCAATAAAGCAAAAATGCACGTTTCAGAGTGAGGTGGGATGGATTATCTCGGCAAAGGAGAAGTGCTCACTATCACAGATTTTTTCAGATTTGTGAACAATATTTGAGAGAAATGGTTATTTTGTGTATATCGAAAATGTTTTAGATCTTTGAGTTCATCTCATGAAAAATGGGAGCAAAAACAATCGTGTTGCGTTTATATTTTTGTTCAGAGTAGGTTGAGAACACGCTCAAAAGAAACAGCATTGTCAGCTAGTGACATTGATTTGTTGAAGAGCTGTGAAACAGGGGAAGAAAGTTCAGCATTACACATTTTCCCCACAAACGCTCAGGTTAATGATCATAATCTTGTTGCAACTGTTGAAAACATGCCCGGAACATGTAGAAATAGAAGCTCAGGATACTGGCCATAACAGAAACACTGGAAAACTTGAGTTAAAACATGGACATCACACCAACCAATCAAAACATTTTTAGCGGAACGTTTGGTTCTTGGGGAAAATGCTTGTGTAATGTTGACAAAAAATATAGATGTGACGGATGGGCTTGTAAACGGGGTATGCGGCACGGTGAGACACATAGTTATTTCACAAGGTGAAAGATTTCCACAAACTGTGTACGTCCATTTTGACGATGACAGAGTTGGAGCACAGCGCAGGAAAGAATCTGCAAATGCATCAAGTCAATTAGTGAACTGTACACCAATTTTTCTAGAAGAGGATAGAGTCACCATTAAAGGTGGGTTGCGTCGCCAATTTCCCCTTAAACTGGCTTGAGCTTGTACAGTACATAAGGTGCAAGGTATAACTGTTGATAGAGCTGTGGTGTCACTTGAAAAAATATTTGCTGCTGGACATATGTTGCATTAAGTCGTGTTACAAATGTATCAGGCTTAATCATTCAAGATTTGAATCCTAATGCAATTTTTTGTAAAACAAATGTTACGTAAGCAATTCAGTGCATGCCTCAGTTTCTACGTGAAGATGGGATCCACCCCAAATTGCACACAGACCATTTTACTGTGTTTTTGACAAATGTGCAAAGTTTGACACGTCATGTCGAAGATTTGACCCTTTGTACAGAGCATTTGCAGCCTAACTGTATTGCTGTTACAGAGACATGGCTGCCTGCTGTCTCGTCATTTGACGACATTAACATCAGTGATTATACATTTGCTAGTTGTTCTCGAAGTGCATCTTACAGCAGCGAGAACCCAGCATTGGTTGCTCTGCAAGACCAACAACATGGTGGTGTTGGCATATATAGTGCAAACAGTGTTGAATTTAGTGTTCTTCAAGTGCCAGATGTAAATTTAGAATGTATAGTGTACAACTGTTTGTCTCACAACATATTAATTGCAGTAATTTATAGACCACCATCATATCCCATGTCTTTGTTTAACGAACATTTAGGCAAATGACTTGATTTGTTAGATCTATTATGTGACACAATTGCTGTGATGGGTGATTTCAATGATGACATTTTAAAAACATCAACAATTCGCAAATTTGTAACAGACAAAGAGTATGTGCAGCAAGTCAGACACACAACCCATTACCGAAAAGGGCACATTAATTGACCATGTATATGTGAAAACAACACATTATGATGTAGAATCAACTGTGTTGCCCACCTATTTCAGTGATCGTGAGGGGATTCTCTGTTCTTTTGCACAACTGCTGAGGAAGAGTAACTTCAGACGTCTAGCAAATGTAGCTATAAATTCTGTGTTTTTTCTTCACCTTGTGTTTCATCGTGCCAAATTATGCACTTCTACAGTCTGGAGATATTTTATCAGTGTTTTTTTCAATCAAACATCCCCCCCTGGTTTAATTTGGTATGTTTTTAGGTATCATCCCTCAAGTTCCTCGTCTTCAAAGCCACTTCTTCATTCACAGTTATCCTCATCTACCAGCCTCCTAAACCACATCCCTCCTTCCTCTCACTTAACTCCTCAAACTAGCTTCATCCTCCCTGCTTTTCAACCTTAACATGACTATTGAGTCACCCACCTGCGAGCAATCATTCAAATTCTCCACTCTAATAGACAATTGTACTGTCACCCAACACTTCACCTTCCCGATCCATGCCAAAAGACACATCCTCGACCTTGTCTTCTATAAAAACCTCCCAGTATCATCTGCCAAGTAATCAAAACCAAATGTTACCAGCTCTGCAAAGATCTGACCCCCTCCCTGAAATTGCAACAGTCTCATAGTTAGGAATTATTTATATATTTATTCTGTAATTCATTTTTAATTAGTCTTTAGTATGTCGGACCTGGTAGTTCATTTTTAGAGGCTTTATCTCTCTCTCACACACACACACACACACACACACACACACACACACACACACACACACACACACACTACACAATAAAACAAATAAAAACAATACAAATACAGAAAATGAGTATAAAATAGGAATAAAAAGGCAATTAAGTTAAAAGTTATATTAAAAAGGTAGGTCTTCAGTTCTTAAAAGTATGAACGCTCTCTGCTGGTATAGTTGGGAGGGCGAAGTTCATTTGTATTGTGTTGAATATGTTCATAATTATTGTGTTCAATATGTTGTTAATAAAAAAATAAGGTTTATTTTTCCTGCATTACAACAGCATTTTTAATAACAAAATGATCGGCAAACATTAGGGCATATTTAGCAGATATTCCAGACTCCACTAATAACATTTATCCAGACATAGGGAAACATATTTTGTAAAATTATGCATCAATATTAAATTGTGTCACTCATATGCTGTTGCTAATGCAGGTTTTGCTTTGCCTTCAATGTAGCCTAGAAAAGCAAAAGGGACTGGTAATTGGTACTCCCAGTTTACTGGCATGGGGTTCGATTTCTTGCGGTGTCCTGCTGGTTTCTTTGGCATGTACATTAAAGATCATATTATTTACTACTATAATAATGATAATTATGAAAGTATTACTAATTAGTATCTCATACAACTGACACAAGCTTCCAAAAACTCTCAAATCTGTCAAGAAATATCAATAACATAGGTATAAAATAGGAATAACATGCAATTCAGTTATAAGCTATATTACAAAGTTGGGTCTTGGATCTGCTCTTAAAAGTATGAAACTTTGTGCTGGTATAATTGGGAGGGCACATTGTGGAGGGCGAAGTTCATTTTTATTGTGTTCAATATGTTGTTAATACAAAAATAAGGTTTGTATTTCCTGCATTACAACAGCATTTCTAATTTAAAATGTTTTATTGGCAAACATGAGGGTATATTTAGCAGCTAATCCATACTGCACTAATAAAATAGTTATTGACTTATAGGGAAATTAATTTTGGGAAGTTGTAGAGGTAGAATTTACCATAATGTGAAGTATGTAGCCATTCAGATTGTTTTCCTTTGAGATATGAGAAAACCGTGTTTCATGGCGAGCATTGTGTTGCCATGGCAACAGCATTTGAGGAAATCTCAAAACTGACACATATGTGTCTTGAGGGCTGTAACGTTAGCACACATGTGAAGTTTGAATACTTGTTGACCATTTACACCGGAGTTATAGCAATATCGTGCTTAACGGTGAGGGATGCGTTGCCATGGCAACAGCTTTTGAGGAAGACTCACTATTGTCATATTGAGGTGTTGAGTGCCGGACCATTAACTGTCATCTGATGTCTGTCTGTACGTTTTTCCATTGAGTTAGGAGAACACCGTGTTTCATGGCGAGGGATCTGTCGCCATGGCAACAGCATATGATGACATCCCCTAATTGACATAGAGCTGTTGAGGGACGGACCATTAATAATAGTCTGAGGTCTGGTGCCGTTTGGACAATTGACCATTGAATTCCAACAACATTGTGTTTTATGGCGAGGGTTGCGTTGCCTTGGAAACAGCATATGATGACATCCCATAATTGGCGTAGAGCTGTTGAGGGCCGGACTATTAGCCATCATCTGAAATCTGGTGCCGTTTAGACCATTTTCATAGGGGTAACAGCGACACCGTGTTTCATGGCGAGGGATATATCGCCTTGGCTACAGCATATGATGACATCCCCTACTTCACATAGAGCTTTTGAGGGCCTGACAATTAATGATAGTCGGAAATCTGGTGCCGTTTGGACGATTTTCCATTGAGTTAAGACAACATTGTGTTTTATGGCGAGGGATGCGTTGCCGTGGAAAGGGCATATGATGACATCCCATAATTGGCGTAGAGCTGTTGAGGGCCGGACCATTAACTGTCAACTGAAGTCTGGTGCCGTTTGGACCATTTTCATAGGAGTAACGGCAACATCGTGTTTTTTGGCAGGGATGCGTTGCCATAACAACGGCACATGATGAAACCCCATAATTGACAGTGCTGTTGAGGGCCGGACCATTCACAATTATCTGAAGTCTGGTGCCGTTTAGACGATTTTCCATCGATTTATGACAACACCGTGTTTCATGGTGAGGGATATGTCGCCATGGCAACGGCATATGATGACATCCCCTAATTGACATAAAGCTGTTGAGGGCCGGACCAATAGCCATCATCTGAAGGCTGGTGCCGTTTGGGGGATTTTCATAGGAGTAACGGCAACTTCCTGTTTTTTGGCGAGGGATTTGTCGCCATGGAAACAGCATATGATGACATCCCATAATTGGTATAGAGCTGTTGAGGGCCGGACCATTAGCCATACGTCACTGTAGTCGCTGTAAGCTACCTACTGTCATGATTTAGGCAACTTTTAATAAAGTCGTTTTCCCTGTTTTGTGTGGGTTTTGCATGGTCTTCTGCTTCCATCCACCTCACTGCACCACCTTTCCGTTTAACCACCATGGGGTCCAGAGCCTTCAGCCGCTCTGGACACTCTGAACTCCCTCCCACCTGACATCCGGACTCTCCCCATTTAAAAATCTTGTCTCAAAACACATCTCTTCACACTGGCATGTCCACCCTGATCACATCACACATCTTCTGTTTTTCTGTTTTATTGATTGATTATATGTCGTGTTTTTTGGTCTTTTGTTTTGTATCTGTTTTGTGTACCTTGTACGGCGACCTTGAGAGCCTTAAAAGGTACCTTTATAAATAAAATGTATTATTGTTATTATTATTATTACTGAGTCACTTTTCTAGTTCATTATATCATCAATAATAATAATATAAATATATGAGATTGAAGAGATAGACCACGTTAAAACGAATGCATGAATTACAATTTACGATGAAATATTAAGCAAGCATTTGTCTCTACTATTCATTTTGTTAAAGTGAGTGAGAAGTGCAAAAATAAACCTTCTCTGCCTAAAGCTTTTAGTGTCAGAATCCCCCCCCCCCCCCCCACTCTCTGCATGACCCCACAGCTGCTGCTTCATGATGCCAAGGTCTTTATCATCACTCTCTTCATTCCACAATTTAAATCATCTTCACTTCATTGTGACTTCGCCACATTATATATGTATAAATGCTTGTCCACAGTTGATAGATACATTCACGTGCACAAGAATTTGTCAGATTTCTTTAAAACATTTGATGTTATTCCCTTTGTGAATACATAAACATAATCACACACAAAACCAGTTGCATAGTAAAAAAACAAACACAAAAAGATGAAAAAGACTGAGTTAAATCTGGAAGCAGAGGAATACTCATTGACTTCTGTTGGCCAGGTTATATCTCTCACAGGCTCCGCCCTGTACTGGACTCTATGGGTACTACCCTTGATCATATCATGCAAGCATTCATCCACTGAGACTTCTATAAATGTAGCCGGCCCCGGGGCGGGCCTACCTGAATGTGCGCGCATCTCACCGCATAAAAGGAGGCCTCGCCTCCTGACTGTCATCCCTTTCTCTTCAGCAAGCAAGAGAAACACACTGAGTGAAGAGAGACGGATAGAAAAAACATAAAATCGAAGAAAATGGACTCACCTCTGCAGGAGCAATGGCTATGTCCTTCGTGTTCGGGCGTCATTGCAGGCGCCGACCTCCACCGCCAGTGCATCGAGTGCCTGAGGTCTGACCACACGGCGACCAACCTGGGCCCGCTTGCGACCTGCAGCACCTGCCGGCTAATCACTCGGCTCAGCTGCCGCCAGCGGCTGGTGCAGTTCGGGCACTGTTACGTCTCACCGGTGGAAGACCCAGAGCTCGACGTGGTAGAGTGTCCCGGTGTGTTGAGTGTAAAAACTCTGCTTGATGCATTTCACTGTTTGGGTGAACATGGCGGAGCGCGCGTTCAAGGACCTCTGTAGAGAGTCTGCCCTTTCTGTTTCGACGCCACATGGGCAGAGCTTCCTTTCGCGGGGGATTCTGCGGTGGGAGGCTGCGCCCACTAATGCATGCCTCCGCCCCGCAGTGGGACGTGCCACTGGTGCTCGAGGCTCTGGTCTCAGAACCATTTGAGCCTCTGGAGCTCTCCTCCCTGAAAGCACTGTCGTGGAAGACAGCGTTGCTACTTGCCTTAACGTCAGCCAAAAGAGTGTCCGAGTTAACCGCTCTGTCGGTGCACCCGAGGGTGATTCGGGGTGACCAGAGCCGGGCGACACTCAGTCGGACCCCACCTTTGTGCCCAAGAGCCAAAGGAGTGCGTTCAGGTCGAGGGCTATTCAGTTGGAGGGATTTAATCTTCCACCCCATAGTGGGGCGAGGGAGGCTAAATTGCACTTCCTCTGCCCGGTGCGTGCGCTAGCGTGTTATGTGGAGCGCACGGCTGCCCTTAGACGCACTAAACAGCTGTTTGTGTGCTTCGGGGGCGGGGTGACCGGGAAAGCCCTGTCCAAGAAACGCCTGGGAGGCTGGCTCTGCGAGTGCATTGCACATGCCTAGGGACAGACGGGGAGAGCCTTCCCCACGGGGGTCCGTGCACAATCTACACAAGCTGTGGCTGTGTCAACAGCCTTATTTAACAATGTGAGTGTGGAGGACATATGCACGGTGGCGTCTTAGTCAACGCCAGGCCCCTTCATAAAGTTTTATCTCTTGGACATGTCTGGCTCCTTTTCATCGTCTGTGCTTGCTGGGGAAACGCAGGACAAGTGAGGAGGGAGGGGGGCTGTGGGTCAGTGGGAATCTGACCCCCTCCCCGGGCGTAATGCGCTTATGTTTTTCCCCGGCCCCGGGGGACGTGACGCTAGGGTTGCCAACCGTCCCGTATTAGCCGGGACGCCCCGTATTTGAGCCAAAAGGGGCGTGTCCCGTACGGGACTTTGTTTTTCCCGGACTCCTGTGTAAGGGGAAAATAAAAAATATGTTTCTGTTTGTGCGCAATTCAGTGTGTCTGGCTGCGTGCCTGTGTGTTTGTGTGCTGTATGCGAAGTGCGCTAGGACGGCTCAGTTGACAGGGCAGGCACAATGCTCGCATGTGTGTGTGTGAGATTGTCTCCGGTGGGCCGCGGGCGGCGGGCGCAGCATCATTGTTTGTGTGGCATGTCAGCCTGTTCAGTCGTGTGGGGAAATGAGCGCTGCCGGTGGTGGAGGTGATAATGAAAGAGGAGAAGAGAGAGAGGATGTGGTTCTGGGCCCTGGCCCTTCTAAAAAGAAAAGACTTGTGTCTTACAACAAACAGTGGGAAGAAAAACACAGTTGGGTAAAGCCCGTGAGTGGAGATCTGTCTCGGGTCTTCTGCACCTTGTGTCGGAGGGAGATTTCAATAGGTCACGGTAACAGCATGCTGGCACAGAAATGCACAAGCGAGCAACACAAAATAAAGGTGCATCAAATATAACTAAATTCTTCGGCAGTTCAACTGCAGAACAAGACAAAGTTGCTGCATGTGAGGTAACATCAGTGTATCACACAGTTAAGCATGGTTTGAGTTACAACAGCATGGACTGCAGTAATAAGCGGGCAAGTGCCATGTTTAGTGATTCGAACACTGCAAAGAAAATGCAATGTGGAAGAACAAAGGCTGAGATGATAACAGCCATGTGCTTGGCCCCAAAACTGTTCGGGATATTCTAAAAGAGCTGTGTCCTCCTCCCACCGAGGTCACAGCAGGTGAGGAGGTGGAGTAACTAAAAAAAGTAACTAAATCCGCCAGAAACCCGAAAATCTTTGGGCGCACGCGCGTCCGGGACACATGCATGCGTCCCATTTCTCCATTCCTGGAAGTTGGAAACCCTACGTGACGCGCACAGGGCCCATAGGGGCTGGAGGACTCTTTCCCCCTGCTTTAGGGCACGAGGGGGGAGTCCTCCACGTCATAGTCCATACACACTCTTCACGTGGTGAGCATGTCTGAGTGTGGGACATGGGGCACTTGTGCTCTCCCCGTGCTCCTTAGGGACTCGGGAGAGGTGGTGCATAGTGAGCCCATACGGGGCTGAGGACTCTCTCCGTTCGCCTAGGGGCAGAGGGTGGGAGCCCTCAGCACTGTTTTTTTCCGAGCACACCTCCGCGGGGTAAGCGTGTCAGAGTGTGCTCTGTCAGCCGCAGCCCCAACTTTCTCCATGGTTACGACCGAGGGAGAGGTGAGTGAGGCGCAGCGGCTGCTAACTAGAAAGCCAGTCAGAGACAGTGAGATGGAACAGTGTTGTTGTGGAACGATAGCGCGTGTGTACATCGGTGCTCCTGTGAGAGATATAACGAGGGGTTACCTATGGTAACCCTTGTTATATAAACACAGGCAGAGCCCTCTACTCAGTGGCCCTGTCTGTCCTATGCTGCTTGCTGAAGAGAAGTGTAGGATGACAGTCAGGAGGTGAGGCCTCCTTTTATGCGGTGAGATGCACACGCATTCAGGTAGGCCCTGAAGTCTCAGTGGATGAATGCTTGCATGATATGATCAAGGGGAGTACCCATAGAGTCCAGTAGAGAGATCCGCCTGTGCTTATATAACAAGGGTTACCATACGTAACCCCTCGTTATGACTCCTGAACATGGTATACTCTGTGGAGAGGATAATGCTATATTTCCTGCTTTGTGTAGTTGGCGCATTGACTATATTTTTGAGTGGATGTTACCAGGCCTGCTTTTTTAGCCATCAGGCCAATTTGTTTGCAGATCAGACAGTGTACAGTGCAGTTACAACAACGTCCTGTTTCCTGGCATAGAATGCAACCATGGATCAACATTTCAAAGTTGTAAATGATGCCCATCCGGAGACTTTACTGACCATGTGGAGGTTAATCTGATCTGTAGCAGTACTTACTAAATGTGTGGCACACATTCTACATATTGGTGTGGATGTCCTCAGGCAGGAATTCTAATCAAGCATGTGCAATTTAAAAACAGATTTGACAGTCTTTTAATTTAACATCCGGAGTTTAGATCTCTTTCCAATATTAATCTCTATGGTTCAGTTTCCTCACAAAGTGTTTCTCATTATCTAAAAGACTGATTGTGCACTCCAAAGCAAATCAAGGTATGATAATTGCTTGTTCTCCTTTTTATTTAATACCACCCAAGACTCTTTATGCAGCTCTTTGTGAATACCTCCAGAACTCCCCCTTGTCCTAAATCCTCTTTAAGAACTTGGAGGAAATGCCTGCTCTATAATAACAATGTACCTTTTGAATATTAATTCCTGCTAATGTTTTATTCGCTATTCAAAAGAATGGGTTTCAAAAGTGAGACATATTCTCTTATATTGAGAGATATTTATCCACGTTTTCTAGATTACTCCAAGATTGAGTTGTTAATAATGCTTGGTATCAATTTATGTGACAATGCCTCTCAGCTCCAAGGGGGCAGTCATTTCTCTCTGATTTATTCTTTGTGATGCTGCCCTTTAACCTTGACCCCCCCTGCATGTTATGTAAAGACCACTGCAGCATTATCAGTTTCTCTGGTTTGACTATTTATAGGTATGTGTTGAGTAAAATGAACATTTGTTTTATTTTATTCTATAAACTACTGACAATATTTCTCTGTGTTGCAATTCAACAGACGCTGGAATGGAATGGCTGCCATATATGTAGAGGTTGAGATTTAAGAACAATTTAGAGTGGTCTACATTAAAGAAACTGCAAAAAGAAATGTGTTTATATTTATTCTTATTGTTTGTGTTTTAATATAAGACAACAGTCAGTGATGGAGAGACGGGGATGATGTGATAAAATAACAGTTACTCATCACTGTTATTACAATTGTGACATATTCTGTCACAATTACCTCTAATGCTTCTTGCTCAGGGAATGATTTGTTTACTTCAGACTCGTAATGAGCTGCATGCAATTCCACATTTGCAGCCAATTGATCTGCAGCCGTGTAGCTAGGCAGTGGTATAATCCTCTTCTCTAATTTGACATTGATGGCTTCATTATTCATGCAAAGGGAAATTGTTCTCAATTGGCTCAAAGGTAAGATGAATTGGACGCAACCGATACAGGACTTCTAGATTTTGAATTGCATTTAATACTGATACAGTAATAGAATGATTGAAATCTTCTCTCAGATAAAATCATTTAACATGCCACAAAGTAAAATAGCTGCATGTCATTAAAGCAGAGAAGCTCGGATGGACTGCATCTTAACCCATTAAGCTTCTACAAGCTACAAAGTGTTTGCATCTGTGCCACTTTTTACACCAGTAAAATAATAGAATTGTGAATAAAATACACTGAATCAGGAGAATATACACTTAAAAAATGTAATGGCTCAAGTGTTAAGAAATAAATAACTGATACACCTTTGTTTTCATGGAACAGTATTTTGTTCTTCTTCTGGCACGCTGTAAGATGTTGGTCCACCACTCTTCTTTGGATTTTGATTAAAAAAATGTTGTGACATAACCAAGAGGCTGTTCGTGTAAAAATAAGTAATTTAATAAAACTAATACATGTACAAATAAAACTGTAGTATGGTTAAAGCAGATGGACTGGATGACAGCTCTTTCTTGTCATTGATGTGATTTAAAAACAACACAAATCTAATAAATCAATGTACTATAGGTCGGATCTTTCATATAAGGAAGTATGTGTCACATTTGTTTGGTACAGTAAATAAATAGGTTTGATCCTCAGTGTCACACCATCCTCATGTCTCAGCCTTGAAGTGAGTAATCGTGATTCTGGAGATAAATGTGATTGTTGCAGCCTCTGTTGTCTCTGGTCATATTTTGTTTTATCCAGCAGCCATAAAAGCAAAAACCCTTCCCACAGAACGGACACACGCATTTCCCAAGGTGCTTTGCTTCCTGTTGTTACCCTTGGCCCAGGGGCGGAATGGCCATTGGGAATACCGGGAGTTTTCCCGGTGGGCCGGTGCTGTGCGTGGGCCGGAGGGCTAAAAAAATATATATAAATATGTTGTATCCTACCGGCCCACATTTGTAAGTGTTCCGGCCACTCCCTGGTTGGGGTGTGGCCCACACCTCACTGGGCTTGGCTGGGCCGTTTTGATAGGCTACCTATGTTCTATCCATCAGATAGTTTCACTTTCACACATCAGGCCCGTAGCAGCTGTCACTGCGCAGTGAACGATCAGGAGTGAGTGACTGAGAGACCTAGCTGGCAGTTGCTTACAGATGGATAAACAAGCTCCAAAGCGTAAAGGCGTTTTTGTATAGTTTGTGTATACAGTATACAGTATTGTAGCAAGCCTTGGGTTCAGAGGGAGGGGGGGGGGGGTGGCTGTACCCGTAGGATAGAAAAGGGGGAAGTGACGTCTGACTCAGAGGTTGCGCGGCTGTGGAGAAGAACGTGTTGCCCACATTCTGTTACTGAGTTTAGGCTAGTTAGCTAGCAGGTTTATTGTTTAGGGTGCAGTCACTTTTGCCTCCACTTGCTGTTCAAATAAATGTTGAAAGAAAAAGTTAATCTGTTTACAGTTCTGTTTCATATGGGTGTTGAGAGATGTATCCATAGATTTAGTCCCTAATTTTGCTCTCAAAGTGCACCGGATTGATGCATTTAACTTCAACATTTAAAAAAAAATCTTCCCGGGGGAGCTTGCCCCCGGACCCCCTAGAGGAGGTGAGGTCCACCACCTGCCCACACTCCCTGTTAAATTGTCTCACCCACATTGAGGATGTTTCCTACGCCCATGTTTCATTCCATGTGTCAAGTCAGGCAAATTGGGTCCAAATGTTATTGCATCAATGATCTGTTAACATTAAAATCACTAAATATATGCTGTAACTATTTTGCTCTAGGCAACTCAAGGGCTCAGGTAATGTGATTATTATATGAATAATGGTCCAAAATAACATAAAATGCATAGGTTTATTGTTAAGTGACTCATTAAGTCATTAAGTGGGCCTGTCTGTCAATTAATCCCCGGGCCACTTTTTCCCCCCAGTCCGCCCCTGCCTTGGCCTAAACTCACTGGGATCTGAAAAACAACGTTTTTTACAGCATCATTACTAACAGTGCTTTGAGTTCTAGTGCTCGTAACCCACTGCAGGTTCAGCTGTTGCACATTTCAACAGGAATTATTTTTGGACTGACTGTCTCTCCTGGAGCTCTGCGGTCCACTCACTGTGGCTTCTGTGTTTCTGTTGGGTTTTTATTTATTGGTCTTGAGCTCTTTGCAGTTTACAACACATTCAGGTTAGTAAAACGCAATGAAAATGGCTTGGTAATGAACAATAGTTAAATAAAGTAAATATTATGAATAATCATAATTATCAAACATAGCATGTTTTTCTGCCTTTGTCAATTGATATTAAAATCGTGATGAAACCCATTTGTAGTAAATGAAAGCCTAATAATATGTTTTTAACCGTCATGTATTACTTTATAAATACCTATAAGAATTACACTTCAAGTAACACGTTGTGATATTTTAACCAGTAGTTAAATGATATACTACTGAAATTATGGAGTTTTTAACATTTTAATGAAAACCATCTTTCGAAATTCATGTCTTTGAATTTCCATTTCACGAAGTTCTTCAAGGTGTGCAACTACCATGGAGAGCAATGAAGACTGAAGTCGAGGAGAATTTGGAAAATAATGGAATTCATCTACATGATTCGCAGACCTCGAGACTACGGGAGTGCAAAGTCAACAGTCACTGTAGACAGTTACGCCTTCTGATTCGACAAATGTCTAGAGTCTTTTCCATCCGATTGGAAGTCCACGGTCGTACTGTCCAATGGAGTTTGGAGGCGGGACTCCGACTGTAGACTTTTGGCAAATCAGAAGGCTTGACTATCTACAGTCACTGTACTCGCATGTGATTGGAAGTCTACAGTCGTACTGTCCAATGGAGTGTTTGGAGTGGGCGGGCTCTCCGCGATGCAAATCTCCATCGAGAGAAACAGCGGTAGCGAAGACTTGGGTTGACAGGTACGTTTTATACTTTTCTTTTGGCAACATTTCTGTCATCTTGTGTTTTTCATTACTGTATATACCTTGGCAATGACCCGACGGGCCACGGCCATGTTACTGCTGACGGCCGCTAGTTTGGGGACAGCGTCCTTCAGTGAAATATCTATCAAACTCTAATTTGATATGCTATAACGTTACCCGCTACAGTTTAAGGCACACTTTCTGTCATTATCCGTGTTATCTTGTGTACAGTATATCATGTCATTACTGTTCAAAGTGACAGGCACTGCGTCCCCCGTTAGCGTTGACGCTAGCTAAAGGTTAGCATCGCTCAATGACTTTACCCTGTGGTGATTGACATTATTCACCCACGGATCTATGGGTTGGGGTATTGTTCCGCACAGACATTGAAGTGGGCCGGACTTCCTGTTGCCGCCCTTCTTCTCCCCGTGCATGAAAGTGTTTACGTGTGTGTTCCAATGATAAATAAAAGTGTAGCTTGTCGCTTCGATACGCCGCCTCCGACTCCCGTCTCTCGGTACCACATTGGTGACTCCGACATAAGTCCCGTTGAAGGATCCGAGACTGAACCGAGCATGGCAAGTAACGCCGTTTTTTTCAAACTGCCAGAGTTTTGGGAGACATCTGCGGCTGCATGGTTCGCTCAGGCGGAGGCTCAGTTCGCCCTCCGCGGAGTGACTGACGACGCAGCACGTTATTTTCACGTCGTTTCAGCGCTGGGGAGCACCACTGCGACCCGGACGGTGGGCTTTATTACATCTCCTCCTGCCCAGGATAAATATGCAGCGTTCAAGGCTTTCCTGCTAAAGACTTTCGAGCTGTCACGGCCGGAACGAGCCCGACGCCTGCTCGCTATTCATAGCCTGGGGGACAACAAGCCTTCTGACCACATGGAGATGATGCTCAGCCTGCTGGGTACGGAAGAACCTAATTTTTTGTTCATAGAACTGTTTCTTCGGCACATGCCGCCGCATGTACAGACAGCGCTCGCTAACACAGCTATTACTGAGCCCCGCGCTTTGGCCGAAGAAGCCGACCGGTTCTTCCTGGCAACCCAGCGTTTTGCCCCGGAGGTGCTTGCCCCGACACGCAGCGGCACCTTCCCTGGTACAGGCATGCCACCTAGCAGAAGCTCCGGGGCCGACGTCAGCAACTCCAGCCCTGGCCTGTGTTGTTACCATGCACGCTTCGGGGCGAAAGCGAAGATGTGCCGTCCTCCCTGCTCCTACAAGGTAACGGGAAACGCCAAGGCCTGCGCTCGGTAGTGGCCGCGAGCGTGGGCACATCCAACCGGCTCCTGTTCATCAGGGACACCCTCTCTGGTCGCAGACTTCTTTGTGACACAGGAGCCCAGCGGAGCGTCCTGCCGGCTACCGTGGAGGACGCTGCCGGGGGAGGACACGGCCCACCTTTAACGTCCGCTAACGACACCCCTATTCGCACCTATGGCACAAAGACAGTGGACCTGTGCTTCGAGGGTCAGCGGTTTAAGTGGGATTTCGTCACGGCTGACATCTCCTTCGCTCTCCTCGGCGCAGACTTCCTGTGCGCTCACGGACTGCTGGTGGACGTCAAGAACAGCCGCCTGGTGGACGCACGGACGTTTGCCTCGTTCACGTGTACACGCGGCGAAGCGTCATTCAGCGGGCTCTCCAGCTCACTCTCACAGGGCGACAAGTTCCAGCACCTTCTCAGTGAGTTTCCCGTCTTGACGCAGCCCACCTTTTCCTCTGCCACTACCAAACACGGGGTAGAGCACCACATTGACACTGAAGGCCCCCCTGTCTACGCTAGGGCCCGGCGGCTCAACCCTGACATGCTGGCAGTCGCCAAGGCGGAGTTCGTCAACATGGAACGTCTGGGCATCATCCGCCGCTCAGACAGCCCTTGGGCTTCGCCGCTTCACATGGTCCCTAAATCAGCCGGTGGCTGGCGACCGTGTGGTGACTACCGCCGCCTTAACGACGCCACTACGCCAGACCGCTACCCGGTCCCTCACATCCAGGATTTCTCTGCACACCTGGCGGGCAAGCTGGTTTTCTCCAAGGTGGATCTGGTGCGGGGCTACCACCAGGTTCCGGTGCACCCCTCGGACGTCCCCAAAACTGCGGTAATTACGCCGTTTGGGCTTTTCGAGTTCCTGCGTATGCCGTTTGGACTTAAGAATGCAGCTCAGTCCTTTCAGCGGCTGATGGATTCAGCGCTCAGGGACATGCCATTCATCTTCGTCTATTTAGACGACATCCTGGTCGCCAGCTCCTCCTCCGAAGAGCACCAGGCACATCTCCGCGTCCTTTTCGCAAGGCTCAACCAACACGGCCTGATTATCAACCCGGCGAAGTGTCAGTTCGGGTTGTCCTCCATCCATTTCCTCGGGCACCTCATCAACAAGGATGGGGCCGCCCCCCCTCCCGTCGAAAGTGGAGGCCGTGTCTGCCTTTCCACGACCGCCTACAGCTCGGGCGCTCCGAGAGTTCCTCGGGATGGTGACGTTTTATCACCGGTTCATCCGCCGGGCGGCCCACACCATGCGCCCCGCTATACGAGGCCCTCAGGGACAAGTCCCCTGGCCAGGCCATTGACTGGACGACTGAAAGGGAGGTCGCTTTCAACGCCACCAAAGCCGCCCTGAGCGAAGCCGCCATGTTGGCTCACCCGTCACACAGGGCCCCCATCGCCATCACCACCGACGCGTCTGACTACGCAGTGGGCGCGGTGCACGAACAATGGGTCGACGGCGCCTTGCAACCGCTCGCCTTTTTCAGTCGCCAGTTGACTCCCAGGGAGCGCAAGTACAGCGCTTTCGACAGAGAACTCCTTGGTCTCTATTTGGCGGTTCGCCACTTCCGTTTCCTGCTGGAAGGCCGGGAGTTTGCGGCGTTCGTGGATCACAAGCCACTGACCTTCTGCATGTCCAAGGTGGCTGAGCCGTGGTCCGCCCGACAGCAACGCCAGCTTTCGTACATCTCCGAGTACACCACGGACATACGACACATCGCTGGCAAGGCTAACGTGGTCGCGGACTGCCTCTCCAGAGCGGTCATCGGAGCTGTGCAGCTGGGCCTCGATTACCTCCGCATGAGCGCTGACCAGGCCTCTGACCACGGGGTCCAGACCCTCAGGGCCTCGGTCACGGGATTACGCCTGGAGGAGGTCACGGTCGGTGACTCTGGCGCAAAGCTGTGGTGTGACGTCTCCACGGGCCAACCTCGACCGCTGGTCCCTGCGGACTGGCGTCGACCCGTTTTTGAGGCGGTTCACAATCTTTCCCACCCCGGTAGGAAGCCGTCCGTGAAGTTGTTGTCGCAGAAGTTCGTGTGGCAGGGGCTTAAGAGGGACGTGAGATCCTGGGTCGACTCGTGCGTGGCCTGTCAACGGGCCAAAGTCCACCGCCATACTAGGGCCCCTTTTGAACTTTTTGCGGTTCCTGAGAGGAGATTTGACCATGTCAATGTCGACCTCGTAGGTCCGCTTCCCCCCTCTCACGGTTTCACCTACCTTTCTACGATGGTGGACAGGACGACACGCTGGCCCGAGGCCGTTCCCCTCGCCTCGACATCAGCTTCCGACGTCGCCCGCGCTTTCATCGGCACGTGGGTGGCGCGCTTCGGGACCCCGTCTGACCTCTCCTCTGACCGCGGTTCTCAGTTCACCTCGGAGCTGTGGAACGCTGTTGCTGTGGGTTTGGGGGTCAAGCTGCACCGCACCACCGCATATCACCCCCAGGCTAACGGGCTGTGTGAGCGGTTTCACCGGTCCATGAAGGCGTCACTGCGTGCCGGCTTGACAGACGGCAACTGGGTGGATAAGCTCCCGTGGGTTATGCTCGGCCTCAGGTGTGCCCCCAAAGAAGACCTGCAGTCCTCGTCGGCGGAGCTCGTCTATGGCCAGACGCTACGGGTCCCCGGGGAATTCATTCCCACCGCCACTGTGCCCTGGTCTGCAGCCGGGCAGCGCTCCTCCCTGCTGGAGACCGCCGGGACATTCACGCCCGTCCCAACGTCGCAGCACAGCAACCCAGCTTTCCGGGTGTCCCCCGGATTACGGTCGGCAGAGTACGTTTTTATTCGCCACAACGCCCACCGCGGTCCCCTGCGCCCCCCTTATGACGGTCCGTTCAGGGTCATACGTCACGGGGACAAGAGCCTGGTGGTGGACGTTGGTGGCAGGCCTGAGACTGTGTCCGTGGATCGGATTAAGCCTGCTCACGTGGACATTTCCAGGCCGTTGGAGTTGGCTCTGCCCCCACGCCGGGGCCGCCCTCCCATGGCCCGCCCCCCGTCCCCTGTGGGTCTGCCCTCGCCTGCGGCCCCGCCTTCCTCGGCTCCTGTGGTCCGTACGCGCCGGGGTCGGGTGGTACTTCCTCCCAGGCACGAGGATTTTGACTATGGGTGAATACTGGGGGGGCTTGTGTGGTGATTGACATTATTCACCCACGGATCTATGGGTTGGGGTATTGTTCCGCACGGACATTGAAGTGGGCCGGACTTCCTGTTGCCGCCCTTCTTCTCCCCGTGCATGAAAGTGTTTACGTGTGTGTTCCAATGATAAATAAAAGTGTAGCTTGTCGCTTCGATACGCCGCCTCCGACTCCCGTCTCTCGGCACCACAACCCACTACATTTTAAGCCACACTTTCTGTCATGCTCTATCTAATTTCGGGTTAACCAGCTCATGTCTTAACATTAATCATTTTAATGATATTAACTTGACGTTATGCATGTCCCTCGACTTTCTATTTTGCATTCAAAAACAGACTATTACTCTTGTATAAATACATACACGTTGATACCTATACTTTACATAACAATATAAAGCACAAGTATAAACGTGTAGTATAAACGCATCAACGGTACAAAATAGGTATTATTTGTGACATATGTCTTCTCTACTGTTGATATGTTTTATACTGCACGTTTATACTTATAGCCTATATTATTTGCTGTTTATTTTATTCAAATGTAATTGTGTCAATACTTTATTCCACCGTTTGAATACCTGAACACATTTGGGATAGTTAAAGTATCCATCTATCTGCTGTAAAACAATGTTAGGGTATCAATTACCTCTTGTTAACTAACACGTTTTGGTATACAAGTTATGAATGTTGTTTTTGTCTATGCTGTCAGGCATTACAGGGAGAGGCATGGAGATGGCGACACCAGTTCTCCGCATCCTGAATCCCCAAGCTCCAGGGGATCGCACACAGGAAGAGTTGCAAATCATGGTCACATCAGTGTCATATCAATATCAGCACTCCTGCTAAATGAGTTTTATTTTGGTAATTAAAAACTGGAATCAAATTATCATTACATTACATTTGTTTTCACTAACCTCAGACGAGCACACTGGACTCATCGTCGTGGCCAGGGGATGATGCTGACCTGGTAGCTGTGAGCCAGGCTGTGGAAGAAGGCAAGTGAGACACAGTTAATATATGAAGGAAAACATGTTCAAAAATAATAATCCTAATTCAAATGTGCTTTGTTTGGTACATTTTTAGATATGATCAAGAAAAGGCCCAAAGCAATTGCTTACCGACCTGGAGGCACTGCTGTCTGGCCCGAAGCTGCTGCTCTCCTTCCTGATGTGTCTGTCCAGCCTGAAACTGCTGCCGCCGCCCGGGCCTGCTGTTCAATACTGTGGGGTGAAGTGTCTTGCTCAGGGACACAATGACATGCTGACTGCAGTGGGGTTTGAACCTGTGCTCCCCTGATCCCAACACCAACGCACTGCGCCACAGCCTCCCTGTACATAATTGTACATCTGATTTGTATCCACTTGAGCTTTTTCACCTGTGTTTACCTTAGTGTATGTTGTTGTCATCCTTTATACTGAATCAATGAAGGTGAATGGTTGCTCAGAAAAAGTCCCAAAGAATCCAACTGGGTTCAATAGCTGGATCATTCCTGTTCTTCTTTTGCAGTGGAGTGACATCTCGTTGTTGACTTGCATAACAACAAATGTTAGTTTACAAGAAGTCATTGATACCCTAACATTTGATTCATACCTGCTGATGACAAATAAATCCTGGGATCTACAAAAGTCAATGTGTTTCATGCATCTGATTTGTATCCACTTGAGCTTTTTGACCTGTGTTTACCTTAGTTTATGCTGTTGCCATCATTTATACTGAATCAATTAAATATGTTGCCAGAAAGGTCAAACTTTAGGAATACAGAGCAGTTCTTATCATGCAATGACCTTAGCTGTGGACGCAGTGCCAACTAGAATATAATATTGGTGACAAAAAACACACAGGGCCATCAGTGCAATTGTTACATTCTAATTTATCTGATATCATAGAGAAATGTATTATATGTAAATAAATAATTGTGTTTATAATTGTACATCATGTAACTGTAACACTATGGTGTTTTCAATTGAATGCACTTTATACAATAAAGTGGTCAGTGCTACAGTAACAGTGAGTCGTGAAATATGAATTATTAAATGCAATAATGGGGATTAATTTGTTCATCTAAATATAGGGACAAAGGTAGAGTGCCACATTACTTGCACAGTAGGCTACATAATATTCAGATGACTTTGCCCAAAAGTAAACACTTAAGTTGCTTGAGTCAGACTCAGAAATATGAAACCACTTTAATCAGACTCTCAAGTCATAAGGAAATCCATACAGATATCTCACTGAGGAAAAAACACATTTGAATGAAATAAGCTACAAATAAGTACATTAATGAATAAATATCATGAATTATGTGTGTACAAATATACATATAACACAAAATAAGTCTGTGCCTTTAGAAAGATAGAAGTGATATGTAAATAAATGTCATTAGGGAGAAGAAATAATTCTCACATCTGGTTGAAAACTACAGTAATGGGAATAAATCACAACAATGATATACTTGAATAATAATACAATTAATAATGACAGAAAACAGTAATGCTATCAATGAAATGCAAGGTGCTCTCTTATTAATACATTTGGTGAAAATAGACCTAGTATATCAACTGATTGATTGACAACAACATCAAGGTGTTCACATCACACTACGACTACAAGAGGGAGCCAATATCCTCATTGGCATTCTGTCAATATGTAAATGATCTCAAAGTGTCCACTCCCATCAAATTTCATTTTTCTTTTCCTAAAGATTCGGTCCAATGGCGTCCCTCGCAATTGCACTCCGGTAAGGCCGGTGGCTTTCAAAGTGAAATATTTCAATGCATTACCTTGTGTGGAATCTCAGCATAGGTATTCAGTAGTGGCTATCTGTTAAAATTAGGTATTCAACTGTTACCTTATTTACTAACGGTATCTCGGCACCGAAACCGTAGTTTCGAATACACACCGGTGGTTTCTGACTTGGCTCGTTGTCAGCCGGTAACCAGCTGCCCAGACATTTCGAGGTGAAAAAGGATGAAAACGGGGTGTTCGGGTGCCGTGGGAAGAACCTCCGTTTATTCACGTTCTTCACAGTAAACAGTTACATTGACACTGTATAGAGAACCGCAGTGACGCGTCCTAAAACCCGGATGTAAACTCCTTCCGGTTCCTTCGTCAAAAACGCAATGCAATTTCTCCATAGGATTTTGGAAAATAGCTCGAAATAAGGTCTGTGGTTGAAACACATTTAAGAGAGGGATCACATTTTGTTCAGCCGGATAATATCCACATGTCTCCCCTACTTTTATAATTTTTGAATCATAAATCTAGTCGCCAAAAGCGAAATGCTAACGTTATGCTATAAACGAACTGCAAGCCAGTACAGCAGCAGGGTCGCACGACTTCAACGTCACGCCAATTTAAGATCGTTTCAACTGACTTGCACTGAAACTGCACTTTGAACACTTTAAATATATTAACATTTTAAACTGTATACCCCGTTTATCTAGGCCCTTTTTGTTTTATGTATACATGTCACACTGTGGGAAACGATATTTCTGGATGTATAACACATGTAGAATTTTTTACAATAAAGCTGACTTTGACTTCCGCGTGCTTGCATATTTTAACAAAGCTTTTAATTTTAGCCACACTGAATGTAACTAGAAGTCATGGCTGTGTCAATTACCAGTCTATCGTTTTACAAAGATGACAAGAAGAGTGTAGATAGAGGAGAGAACCACAACAAGTCAGGACACGTAAAACAGTGCAGCCTAGATGAAGGTGTGCTTACCGGTGTTGTCAGGGCTAGCATGAGGGACAAGGTTTATAGTGTCGGTGAGTAGTGATAGCAAGAGTACCGTTAACCTAGAGTTAATTTATTCACATTAGTGACATTAATTCCCATCAACAAATCCATTTTATGTGTTACATGAAATCTTTATTACTCAAGGCAAGTTTATTTATATAGCACTTTTCAACACAAGGCAATTCAAAGTGCTTTACAAAAAATGAAAGACATTAAGAAAATGGCATTTAAAATCAGTCATTAAAAAGAAAAGCTAATAAAATAAACATTAAAAGAAGAAATATATGGATAAAAGTTACAGTGCAGTCTAAGATATGAATAGTTCAATTAAAAGCAGCGACAAAAAGAAAAGCCTTCAGCCTGGATTTAAAAGTAGTCAGAGTTGCAGCGGACCTGCAGGTTTCTGGGAGTTTGTTACAGATATTTGGAGCATAATAACTGAATGCTGCTTCTCCATGTTTAGTTCTGACTCTGGGGACAGAAAGCTGACCAGTCCCTGAAGACCTGAGAGATCTGGATGGTTCATAATTTAGCAGGAGGTCAGAAATGTATTTTGGGCCTAAACCATTCAAAGCTTTATAAACCAGCAGCAGTATTTTGAAATCTATTCTTTGACACACAGGAAGCCAGTGTAAAGACTTCAGAACAGGAGTGATGTGATCCACTTTCTTAGTGTCAGTGAGGACTCGAGCAGCGGCGTTCTGAATCAGCTGCAGCTTTCTAATACATTGTTTAGTGAGACCTGTGAAGACACCATTGCAGTAGTCGAGTCTACTGAAGATAAAAGCATGGACAAGTTTTTCCAAATCCTGCTGTGACATTAGTCTTTTAATCCTAGATATGTTCTTTAGGTGATAGTAGGCTGATTTAGTAACTGTTTTAATGTGACTGTTGAAACTCAGGTCAGAGTCCATGACTACACCTAGATTTCTGGCTTTATCTGTTGTTTTGAACATTGCAGACTGAAGCTCAGCGCTAACTTTTATACGTTCTGCCTTGGCTCCAAAAACCATTACCTCAGTTTTATCTTTGTTTAATTGGAGAAAGTTCTGACACATCCAGTCATTGATTTGTTCAATGCACTTACTCAGTGTTTGAATTGGAGCATAGTCTCCTGGTGAAACTGTTACATACATTTGTGTGTCATCTGCATAGCTATGGTAACTTATTTTGTTGTTCTTCATTATCTGAGCCAGTGGTAGCATGTAGACGTTAAAGAGAAGAGGCCCCAAGATTACAAATATTACACACCAGAAAACACAGAAATATCCATGAAATAAACATACAGTAGGCCAGGGGTGGCCAACCAGTCAGAGGTTAAGAGCCACATTTTTTCTATGTTACAGCAAAGAGCCACATCAAACACACGGTCACTGATACCGCTTGTTTCAGTTTTTTTTTTCTGGAGACAAGATTGCAACCATTTTTGTGGCATTGGGATAAATATTAAATCCTCTGGAGCAGAGAGAGGAGCTGTGGATTATTGATTAATGCATCAGCGTTTCTTAGGGTCAAAAACACTAAACTCACAACTTCAAATGAAAGCGTTTAGTTTATTTAATAACAGAGCACATGTTCAATGTGAAAAGTGACAGTAGTTATAGATTATTTGCAATTTGGTGCTATATATATTTAAAATATATAGCACCAAATATTTTAATAGTTTAAAATATTTTTTAAACACCTTGAATTTCAGGGGGGGCGCGGGGCTCCGTTGGCGGGGCGCAGCGCCCCTCCAACACAATGGTAGGGGAAACACTGGATAGTGTTTAATCAACGATAGGTTCCCCCCCCCCCCCCTCAAAGGTGATTAGTTCATTGCATCGCAGGTATTATTGTGATTGGCTCTAATGATTATATCATCTGATATTTGGGAAGAGTGTTACAGTAGAAATGGCAGAAAGTCTTGTTGCAATTTCCAGATATTGAAAGAGGCCCTGGAGTTTCTCTGGTAATTATCAATAGTAGCAGTTAAGTGAATACTGTTCTAACAATACCTGTGTTTGTGTTTTGTATTGATTTCTCTGTTTTATCCTTTCATAAATGTGAGGACTAAACTTGCTTCAAACATTCCTGGGTGCCTGGGTGCTAAATAGGTTTTATTGCTCTGTGGGGGGAAGGGGAGCTTAAGCAGGCTGTGTGGATGACAGTTCTTCTGCTTAGGATCTCCAGTATGTCATGTTTCAGAGAAGTCTACTTATCTTGAATGGTATATGTGTGTTTAATTACTTTATATATGTGTGTTTAATTACTTTGTATTAGTAATAGCAGTGTGTAAACAAAAGCTGGAAATAGGAGAAATGTAAAGATTATCTTTGAATAAGCAAAGAGGGTAGAAGTTAAACATAATTAAAAAGCCTCTGGAATGTGTAGAAAGGTGGGGGAAGAAGGCCTGTGCAGGAAGGATGAGATAACGGACACCAGAGGTTTTATTGTCAGCTCAGAAACAAATGTATCACCTCTGCTGGCACGAGCTGATTTGCTAAGGGAAGATATCTTGTTTTAAATCTCCCAATGGGATGACCTGGGGTGAAGGAAAATTCAAGTCACCCCTCTTCTCTTGTTCTGGACTATATAAGTTAGTGTTGCATTAAGTTCGATCTCTCTTCTCTGGCTGTGAACGACCGAAGGATCTCAACGGCACGAGAACAAGAGCAGGAAGTACTTCCTTTAAATATATTGTATTGCATTCTATTATTACCTTGTTTAATTAAAACAGATTATTGTTTAACCTGGCATCTTGGTGTGTTTTTATGATTTCCCTCGTTGTTATGATTCTGCTCCTTTCGCCAAAAGACACACAGAGACAAGGTGGGTTCTAAAAACCCCCCTCCTTCTGCAACAAGTGGCGACCCCGACGTAGGGCGGAAAGGAGCACGGGAGGAGATCGCATCAGCAGCCAGCCAGCGGACGAAGTGTCCAGGGAAGGCACCTCGAAATAATTTCTGACAACTAAATACAGAGCTCTATACAAAAAATAAGGTAAGCAGATACCCGTTACACTCAAAATCTGTGATTTGGCTATATTCAAATTCTTAGAGTTGTCAGAAATATTTTCTCAGTGCCGTAGTCATAGTAGATGGTAGGATGCAATGCATAGTTTTAGCATAAATAAATAAACATAAAATTGATAAAGCAAGAGTGAGTAGTCTCGTGGATTTTTCAGAATCACACGGCTGACTCGTTTGCTGCACGTGAAGCGGTGTAAAGAAAAGGTGAAAGGCCCCGTGAATTCTAGATATTCAGACGGTTAAACTCGCCGGGGAAGTTCAGTGGTTCTTAAAAGAAAAAGATTCCATCCAGAACAAAACAGAATAATACTTTCCAGCGTCATAGGACCTGCAGTTGTATTATATGTATGATTAAATCCAAGGGGAGATACGCAAATTTCAAAAAAACCATTTTGAAACGACCGGAATCTCGTTCTCTTGTTATGTGGGGTTAATCTAGAAGGCTAAACGTGACGATAAAGTGGTTCTGTTGACCTGGGTTCCGACTCCATGTGGACGCCACATAGCTGAAAAGCCGTGTTGAAGCGCGTCCAAAGGTCACGTTATCTGTTGAAATAAACATCGCACTATAAAAGCTGGATAGACTGTACGGGGAATAATTTTCTGTGAATAATTATTAATATATAGGTCAGATAAAAGACGCGAAGTTGAAGATTGTGGTTCTAAGCAAGTATATTTCTCCTCTCACAAGAAGGGGAATTTCATTCCTGGGGAGGTGCCGCCATCTGCTGGACTTATTTGGTAGTAATTTCTTGCATTATTACAGCTCACTGGCGCTTTTATCCAGAACGACTCACAATAAGTCTCCTCCACCAGGCATATACAATCAAAAACAAAACAAGATTATTAAAATATATCTGGGTTAATAGAGCCAAAACATTTCAAGTACTACTCAACTGCCTTTTGATAAGCAAGTCCATTGTTAGTATCATACGTTTTTTTTTTACACTCAAACTATTTACACATTTGGATTAAGGGCAGGGCAGTTAAATAAATACCTTAACTACGTTAGGATTAACGACAAGTATTGTCATTATATTAATAAATACCACTGAACACAGGAAAGCCTTAGTCAGATAAAGAAATACGAAGTCATTCTTGTTTCAAGAAAGCCCCCACCTTCTTCTGGAATGCCATCTCACACGGTTGGATAAACACAGAGGTGATTTATGAGAGAAGCTTGTGAGCAGGCAACTCCAGGGCACAGTGAGGAAAGAGAGAGAGACAAGAGAATTAAGATGTTTGAAAAGATTAGAAAGAGTAAAAGTTATATAAAATTAACTACTAATCTGGACAATGTCATATTGTTTTATGAGTAAAAACATGAAATAAAATATATTACTAGATATAAGACCTACATGCTTATTGGATTAATAGGGCGTGTCTGTCATAAACATTAGCGCTTAGATGGAGTAAAGTGTTGAAATGTTCTCAAGAGTGGGAGTTTTCACAATGCTTTTTGGTTTTTATTGAGACAATTAAGTGGTAAGGACAGAAAACTGTTCCGTGATGATTTCTTTAGGTTTTAGCTTTAGTAATGAAGATTACATTATGTGAGGAAACTTTTCCACCAATACTTCCTTTAAGGGTTAAAAAATATATTCATTAACTGAGAATTGTACTTAATTAGATTTCAGAGGAACTTCATTGCATACAGTAACGTTGAGGGAAAGTAAAAAGAGGTTTACTGAGTATATGAAGTACATTCAAATTAAATATAATAGTGGATTATTCCCCCTTCCCCCGGTCATCCAAGTTATTTGACCCCATGAGGTCAATTCTGTTAGACTACAATCTTGTGTAAGACAAATCATTGTTCTTTTGTCACATTTTGAATCACATAAGAGTTCATTTTGCTAAATCAATTTATCTTTAATTTGTAGTTGGTGTTTGCTAACATTTTTAGGAACGACATAGACCGACACTTGGGTCAAATTACATAACTGTAATCAGATTACTTGTTTTTCAAATATAGCGCTAAATACAGTTAGTTTTGTATTCTGTTACAAATCTAACCATGCTTGTAACACAACATAGATAGATTTAACTTAGATTAAAGAAGATTTTAAAGATGAAGTATATTTTATTTTTGCTGACTAGAATTTTAGAAGCAGAACACCAACTAGACAAAAGACATTTTACAATGTAGTTTTACCACTTTTAATAAAGTAAAAAGAATCTTGGTACACTACTACCATTAGTTTGTTTTAACATTCACATGTTTCAGCATTCCTGACCATATAGACACTATAGACATTTTGTAACCCTTTGGGGGAGAGATTTAAATTGAGTTTTTCTCCAGTTGCTGATTTGCTGTGATTACAGCAGCACTGGATAGTTGTGCGCCACCTTTGGGTTGTACTCTGAATCAGTGTGTTAAGTGAAAGGTTGCTCACTACAGAAACAGAAGAAGTGTACAAAGAACGCATCTCTGAGGAGGTATTGACATTTTGCTTGTGCCTCGTTGACAAGGCAACAGTGGTGTGAAGAGGTACTGCGGTTTTGGGGGGATTTCTGCTGTACAGAGGACAACGTGTGTCTGCCAAGTGATTCCTTCCCTCATCCCAATGCCAGGGAGAGTTTCCTTGGAGCCCACTGACCAGGGCCGGTCCTAGCTTTTTTTGGGGACCCTGCCACTGACTACAGCTGCATCACTGACTGTTCTCATTATGACAAGATCTTGAGATAGGCTTGTCTCAGACTGGTCACACTCTGAAGAAACTATGCAATGATTTGACAAGCATAACTGTGCAAGAGTTTTCCAGAGGGTGGTGTACAACATTAGGTAGTGTTTTAGATGGGAGGCTGCTTGTTTAAAGGATGGTCTGGAATGCTGAAAATATTAAAGTTTATTATTCTTGTTTAGCAAACAAGACATCTGATTATTATGTCACACATAATAATCTTGACATAGAAACTAGCTATGGGTAAAACGAGTGGTTTTATACCATTGTTATCATGAACTAAAAATAAATAGGGAAATAGTATCTTGTTAAAGATGAATGGATTTCATATCCTAGACAGGATTAGTTTTTGTGAATACTCCACAAGGTATCTACTAATGTATTTTAAAGAAACAAATTTAAAGAAATTGAATTGACTTGATAAATAAGTAAAGATAAAAAGTTGTATTACCCATGAATTAATCAATTGGTAAATTAAAAATAGAGTAAAAGTAGAAACAGCACATTTGATTTTGTAGAAGCCATATAATTGGAAGGAATGTGGGGTCACTGAACCCATCCTACTGTGATTCTTAGGTCTTACTTGCAGCTTCACAGGGAGCGCAAGGCATCATCTTATGAGTTTTAAAGACATGCTTCTCCACCTTCAAAGGGACATCCATTTTCTACCATAGGAGGGTTTAGGATGGACTTCTGTTTTTGGATCCATGAGTTGTTTCGTGTTCGGACGCCCTGGGTTCCACACACTGCTAAAGAATTTAACATTGTTTTTAAGTAGACCAGAATTGAAGATAAATGGGTTTAATGAGCTATGAAATGCAGAGCTACACAGATCCTAGTAATGTTTTGACACAAGATAATAATTAAGTACACAAGTTTCTGAAGTAGATCTATTAGACATTTTAATATAGATTAGGTGTTAATAAACTGTAGTAATACTATAAGGAAGCGACATTTTTTGGCTAACACTTTTCAGGGAATGTGGGGAACAGCTGTTCCGATGAAAAGTTAGATGTATCTTGAACATTATAGTTGTAATCGTGAATTAATTAATGATGGCGCTCCATATATGACAGATTTTTGTAGACAAAGGATACTGGCCTATGCTGAAATATCAAAGTCTCTGCAGAGCACACACATGGCCAAAAAGACTGAGACCAACTGACCTTTGACCCTGACTGACAGTGTAACTTGAGAAGACACTGTCAAGGACTGACTCTGGGGTGACTCTGACCAAACTTGACTTTACAACCTGACAGTGTGAGTGTGAGTGTATGTCTGCATGTGATCAGTGCAACTGCATGATTTAAAACAATGACTAATCAAGCATGCTTTTGGACTAACACATTATTCTGGGGCTCCGTGGGAAATGAGAGGTTTTCCTACAAGTCCACAAAAATTGGAAAACCGTACAGGTGACCCGTTTCTAATCTACTTGATATTTCACTCCCACAGGAGGTGGCAGTTTGCAGAATGTGAAACTCAAACTAAAACATGAAGATTCTGTTTCTTTTAGGACTGAAGGATGGAGAGAAACACTTAATTTCACTGAAGTGTTTACTGTGGAAATTATGGATGTATATTTGGGAAAAATGTTGGGTATTTTTTATAATCCCTTATTACCTGAAGGTTTTCTTCCCATACAGGATTTTGGTTACACATGAGTTATGTGTAAAAAGGGGGAGTGTAAACTTTACAAGGTACATTTTTCATTTAGGGACTGAAAGGAACCTTCTGCCCCAACTCGGATGTTCAATCTGACCATTGATTGACAGTTTTAGAATGGACCTGCTCCATATCTGGGGATAAGATACTGTTTGATGAAGGTTGACATGTTTCTAATATTGATTGAGTTATAACAGATAACATAGATGCAGAATCAGTGGCCAAGGGGCTACTGTGAGAGAGGTAATTTCAGAATGGAATACTGAGGAAGTTGACCGGTGAGTAATGTTTCAACAGGTATTAAAGTAACTGAGGTTTGAAATGTACAAAGAACATATTACAGTTAAGCTAAAACATTGTAATGTAATGAGACCAAATGTAATTTAGACAACATCATGTAATTAGCCTGGTAAAGAAGTAAAAGCCATAGACTTTATTGTTTAGGTCATTATGGGGATATACATTTCATCTAAATTCATAATAGAAAGACATTTGATGACAGTTTGTTGGAATTCTGTATTCATTTTTTCAGCTTGATAATATCTAAGCACTGACAGGTAGAAGCAGTATCACCAGGAGATCATTCACTTTGTCAGTATCATGATTTTGGTTATTTTTTGAATCCATAACATTAGTGTGTTTCTTTACCAGAAACATTAGCAGTTCATATTATATTTAGATTTTAAATGGGATCTCAGGGATTTCATTAAGAATAACACAGACGCTTGTCAGAAACTCAGAGCTATTGAAATATGTTATTTGGTTCACCTAGAGATGTTGGAGTTTTGTTTTGTGGCCACACACCAAGTATTAAGATTCTGAAGCTGCACTGGCAGATAGGAGGTCTACAATTAATTTAGAAAACCTGTTCACAGACGTCTGTTATTTTTAAGAGACCCCACCAACAGGCTCCAAGCTGCTTACGCAATGGTGGGTCAAACAGCGGAGGGCCCCGGAGCCCTGAGCTTGAGGGATTTGTATCAGATTTCTCCACACAGGTTGGTGATGCCAAAGGGGGACACGAGACGCAGGAGGCGGACACAGCAGAGTTCGTCTGGCTGAAGGTCATCAGGACAAAGTGGCTCAACCCCAGGCTCTCCGGCCCCGACCGAGTGACCCAGCGGATCTCTCATGCCGTCCGCGTGGGAGGAAAGGGGGACAGCTCGTACCACGGGAGCCAGTGTGCGGCGAGGAAACCACCTGCTAGGACCGGGGATGACATCAGGATGGACGTGATCCTCGCAGAGGAGGTCGACTCGGAAGCTGTCATCAGTGGACGGGAGGAGCAGGATCCGGAGGACATCTCTACAGCAGACGACTCGGAAGCGGCTGTCAGCGGACAAAGGGGGACTTGTCGAGGCAGCAGAGGAGTCTACTTCTCTCTGATCAGTTCCACCAGTGAAGGGAAAGCCGCATCTCCCCCTCCCTATCAGCTGCCCTTGTTGGCGTATTCCTCTGAGGGGGGGGGGGGGGGGGGCTGATGATTTCACCACACAAGGAGACTGCTTCCTAGTACTCAGATCGCCCCCTAATGGTTCCTTTACTGCCATGGAAGATGGTGTTCTGTTCCCAAACGTTCAAGTACTTTGGGTCTCAGTTTCTGATAGATTTATACAATATTGGGGGACAGACACAGTAGAACAGAATGATAGTAGATATGTTTCAAAATGTCTTGTGTAAGTTTATCTCTTGAGAGATAAAAAGGGGGATTAATGATTATATCATCTGATATTTGGGAAGAGTGTTACAGTAGAAATGGCAGAAAGTCTTGTTGCAATTTCCAGATATTGAAAGAGGCCCTGGAGTTTCTCTGGTAATTATCAATAGTAGCAGTTAAGTGAATACTGTTCTAACAATACCTGTGTTTGTGTTTTGTATTGATTTCTCTGTTTTATCCTTTCATAAATGTGAGGACTAAACTTGCTTCAAACATTCCTGGGTGCCTGGGTGCCTGGGTGCTAAATAGGTTTTATTGCTCTGTGGGGGGAAGGGGAGCTTAAGCAGGCTGTGTGGATGACAGTTCTTCTGCTTAGGATCTCCAGTATGTCATGTTTCAGAGAAGTCTACTTATCTTGAATGGTATATGTGTGTTTAATTACTTTATATATGTGTGTTTAATTACTTTGTATTAGTAATAGCAGTGTGTAAACAAAAGCTGGAAATAGGAGAAATGTAAAGATTATCTTTGAATAAGCAAAGAGGGTAGAAGTTAAACATAATTAAAAAGCCTCTGGAATGTGTAGAAAGGTGGGGGAAGAAGGCCTGTGCAGGAAGGATGAGATAACGGACACCAGAGGTTTTATTGTCAGCTCAGAAACAAATTTATCACCTCTGCTGGCACGAGCTGATTTGCTAAGGGAAGATATCTTGTTTTAAATCTCCCAATGGGATGACCTGGGGTGAAGGAAAATTCAAGTCACCCCTCTTCTCTTGTTCTGGACTATATAAGTTAGTGTTGCATTAAGTTCGATCTCTCTTCTCTGGCTGTGAACGACCGAAGGATCTCAACGGCACGAGAACAAGAGCAGGAAGTACTTCCTTTAAATATATTGTATTGCATTCTATTATTACCTTGTTTAATTAAAACAGATTATTGTTTAACCTGGCATCTTGGTGTGTTTTTATGATTTCCCTCGTTGTTATGATTCTGCTCCTTTCGCCAAAAGACACACAGAGACAAGGTGGGTTCTAAAAACCCCCCTCCTTCTGCAACAGCTCTTGGGCCACATCAAAATTAGACGCGCTGTCATCCTCTCCTACTGACACCTGACACCACACATACACACGTAGGGAGAGCCGGGACGAAAGTAACACGGGACGAAAGTAACGGAGCGATTTTATCCGAGCCCAAACAACTTTGACCGGCAAAATTACGTCAGAATGATCAGCATTCAGTACTCAACAGACTAAATATCAGGTTTAACTGTCAGGAGTAGCTCGTGTTGTCACGATACCAACATTTTGGTTTCATACCAAGTCAAGAATTGCGATTCCGATTCTTTTTCGATACTTTTCTTAAAAAAAGGGAAACAGTCTTAAATGTAATTATTGTGCTTTATTTCACACCAGAACCATAACACCAACTTTTAAACAATGAGAACAATAAATAAAATAAATGACAAGAATTAGTGTTAAATCAAATTAAAACATCTCTTACAGACAGGCCTCGTGGTGTCCGTAGGCTTGCCCTCACTGTCAGAGTTATAGCTCAAATACTTCCACATTTCGCTTCTAGCGTCTTTTTTGTCAACAAGCCGAGGCGCAGCGGCAGTTGCACTCCCACTCGCAGCCATGCTTCTGGTTTTCTCACATGCTCTGGCAGCTAGCGCGTGCACGAGAGAGGAGAGGGACCTAGAGCGTGCACGAGAGAGGGGAGGCACTTAGAGCGTGCTTGAGTGGGGCGGGACTGCAGGCACGGCTGCAGTGCAGGGAGTGGAAGCAGAACGCTGAACACACACATTAAAACGGCGCTTTCTCACCGGAGTACTTTCCCCCGTCATTCTTAAAGTACCGATACTAATGAAACGGAGGAATTGTAACGTTTTTAACGGCAGGGTATCGCGGTACCTTTCAAGTATCGGTAGACCGTGCAACACTAGTCAGGAGTCAGTGTCTCTCCCCCAAACTCACACATATACAATTCGATATGAACTGAAGAGCCGCATGAAACTAGGCAAAGAGCCGCATGCGGCTCGAGAGCCGCGGGTTGGCCACCCCTGCAGTAGGCTATAAACAATGAAAGGGATAATTGGGAAGGCATTACAAATGTAAATATATTTTAAATAATAAAACAATCCCACCACCACAGGTATCTACAGGAGAAGAGGGAATTCTCTCCACAAAATGTGAATGCCCATGTGGAGAATGGAAATGCAGTCATGCGGCTGCATTAGCCATCTTTGCCATCCACAGTTTCAGCTGCAGTGACACCCCCTGTCAGTGGAAGAAGCCAAAGCAGCTACACGTACACATCCAGTGGAGGAGCTATTTCCTCCAACCAATAACTCATTCAACCCGCTGACAAGAGAGCCCACCTCCGAAGATCGTGACTGGCTGAGGGACAGACCCGGGGGCAGGTTCTCAGGAATGTATTGCCTTCTCTCCCCCGAGCCAGAAGAGGAACGCTACAGCTTGGAAACACTTACTGTTCCTGAAATTCTCAAATCTGTTGGGCATCAGGGACGTGAGGCAATTGTGGCAAGCATGGCATTGTCTGAGGAGCAACAGAGGGCAATTCAGGTGGCTACCACTGGTCAGCGAACCAACCCAACCTGGCATTTGTTCAGGAAAGGAAGGTTGACTGCCAGCAACTTTGGAGCTGTCCTGAGGTCAAAGCGTGTGACTGCTTCCCTTAGTGCCAGGGTGCTAGGGCAACAACAGGCCCTTGATGGTGTTTTGTCTGTACAGTGGGGGACTATGAATGAATGTGAGGGCGTCAGGGCATTCACCACTGCAACCCAGATGCAGGTCCATGAGTCAGGTTTGTGGCTCTCCCAATCAGGAGTGTTGGGGGCATCTCCAGATGGTCTGGTGGGTCTTCCGCTGTGCTGGAGGTAAAGTGTCCCTACGGGGCCAGGGAAATGACCATTAGTGAAGCATTGCAAATCAAGGGCTTCTGTGTCAGTAAGGAGGGAGAAACATTCAGCCTGCGTGAGGAGCATCCTTACTGGCACTAAGTGCAAGGTCAGCTTCACCTCACTGCAAGAGAGAAGAAGAAATTAAAAAATTGTGAATCGTTTTTAATTTACATTTACTCGCCTTTGCAATGTTGTGGTTGTTAGAGTGCTTATATGTGTATATATATATATATATATATATATATATATATATATATATATATGTGAGGGATGGAATATTAAATTGAATATAAATGTACATGTGATTTTACGTCCAAGAGAAGCTATGGAGCAGAGAGTTCTCTGACGAGCAGAGAGTTCTCTGCCAGCCAGAGGTGATTTGTTATTAGTTCAAGATGTCAAACTGATTTCCCTGACTACAATCTTTAGTTACATGGTGAAACGTTATGCTGCTTGTACTAACTAGACTTATCATATAAGCCACACAGGTTTTAATAGGATGTATTCAGTATCTTTACTTATGTTGCGGTCTTTTCAGCAGCGCCATCTCTAAAACGGCGATGCAGTCAGTACCCATCATTTACATTTCACCGTGACATGGAGAAAAATGTAACGTCAGCTTACCTCATGGCACGAATCCAGACTCTCCTTTGGAAAGCATTGGCCGGGAAACGATAGAACGAGCACGTTTCATGCGAAGACCTGTGGCTGCAACCCGGAGCAAAGCAACAAACCATTGCGTAGCTAACTAGTAGCACTAGCTTTAGTTAACGTTAGCTAACGAAACGAACTGCCCAGTAACATTGGAAAACACTGGTAATTAATTATTCTATAATTTGTAAAACTACGGTGTTAAAAACGAGAATTTCAAAAATACAGATTCTAATGGTCAGATATAGATATACAGATACTAAAGATACTACAGATACTACAGATACTAGAGATAGGCAGGAACTTGTTTTCAAGCAGAACACAGGGGAAAACAAATTTAGCGGGAGTGTTTACGTGTTCGGCGTAATGACGTACAACGGCCTCGACAATTTCTGTAGTCCTATTCAGCCACTCGGTAACAACCATTGCTTTTCAGACACGTAAACTCTTCAAAAATCACCAATGGGGTCACTGCTGATGTATTTAATGTCGTAGAACAAAACGTGATTTATCTCTTAAATGTGTCTCACCCACAGACCTCATTTCGAGCTATTTTCCAAAACCCTATGGAGAAAATGCATTGCTTTTTGACGAAGGAACCGGAAGTGCTAAAAATGCTAACTTACTTCCGGGTTTTACGATGCGTCACTGCGGTTCTCTATTACATACTTACTAGATACTTTTCCTTTTCTGACCACTTTCTCTATACTTTCGTCTCTCTCTTCATACCTCCGCACTTCGCCTTGGCTATCACATTTTACACACACACACAGACTCCAAAACCCACAACCCCTTGCGGCTGCTACTCTTAAAGTGACAGGCCAAGCCTGTTTCAAATCATTGCAGCCTACATATATTGTCCAATTGAATAGATAGTGTCAGATTGCACAGCTGTACAGATAGGTGAGAAAAAAGCACCAGAGAGAGTGAAGGCAGACCCACGTTATGCCCGGAGAGCACATCCCACGGTTTGACTGACAGAACGTTCAGCCACAGTACTGCAGCATTCATTTTGGCTGAGAAACTAAAGAGAGTTACATTTTTGTGAAGGAGGATTTTCTTTTTATTGAGCTTGTAAAATCCTTTTTTTGTGCACCTGCAATAAGGAACATGTCACAACCTCGATACAAACTGATGAACCCAAATGCACGATCCAGAGACAAAGTCTTGAATGTAACTAAATGTATTTTTAATTCCAAAAATCAGATAATCCCTTTGGTACTGGCATAAACAAAAAGCGATCACAAGGAGGAAAAAACTAAGCATAACAAAAAGAGGACTTAAGAAAAACTTAAGCCTACAAAATTAACAATAAAACAAAACCTGAGATGACATGAGTACCAAATGCAAATATAAATTTGGCATTGAGATGCCACCAGATGCAAGTGGTTCACATGTAAATACAATTAAATATATGAGCTTTTCGAACACTAAAACCACTGCAACTTTGAAATGTAATACAAGTTCCTTGCTTATTATATTCCAAAATAATTACAATATAAAAAAAATGGTGTGATGTCATTTTTGTATCTACACAAAAGGCAGTTGCTTTTCCCTTGTCACTGGGTATAACTGATAGTATGACATCATGATGTATGACAGTATGTGTGACCAAGACTTGTTTTTGTGTCTAATATCGGTACATTAATTTTCTTTAACAATGATGGAATCATTTAATGAAGTAGATCTTCAGATGCATCTGTGCCTCGTGTGCTACTGTTGGTTTAATTGATGAGGTTATATTTCACACATTATATTTTCCCTGTACTGGACTCTATGGGTACTACTCTCTACTACGACTGATTTTAAATGCCATGTTCTTAATGTCTTTCATTTGTTGTAAAGCACTTTGAATTGCCTTGTGTTGAAAAGTGCTCTATAAATAAACTTGCCTTGCCTTGCCTTGCCTATCATGCTGTGCATGCTTTCACCTACTGAGTTTACATAAACGTAGCCAGCCAATCAGGGCGAGCCTACCTGAATGCGCGCGCAGGCCTGCAGTATATAAAGGCGGCTACACCCACCGCCCACTATCCTTTTTCTCTTCAGACGAGCTTGTTAAACTAATAAAGTATGCGCAGTCATTGTTCTTCTCTCATCCATTTATTCAGGGACATGAACCAGCATGGCAGTGCTGCGTAATCAACAACAAGAAGACATATAGCGCTCCGCGCTTGCTTATGACGTCACAATGGGACATACCATTAAACATGGAGTAAGGGTGCTATTACAAAGTAATACTTAACACTCCCACTCAACCTTAACTCTATTGGTTACATGAAAACAAAACAACAATATAATAAGGCTTCTCTTTTGCCTTAACAATGTGAATACACTCGTGCACTTTTAAGTGCCAAACATGTCTTGAGCAAGCCTCTTTAGTTGTAGCTTTGTAGCTGGCTTGGTCATGACATCAGCAACCATTAACTCAGTAGGGCAGTACTCCAAAGTTAACTTTCCGTTATTTACAGTTTCCCTAATGAAATGGTACTTAATATCAATGTGTTTGCTCCTTTGCCTGTTTACTGGGTTTTTGGGAAGGGCTATAGTACCTTGGTTGTCCTCGAACACCTTTGTTTGTGCATACTGGTATGTGTCTATACCTTTGAGTAGCTGATCTAAATAGATACATTCTTGTATAGCTGATGCTAAAGACATGTATTCTGCCTCACAGGTGGATAATGCCACTGTTGGTTGCTTCTTTGTTTTCCATGAGATCAGAGAGCTTCCTTTACTTAGACTGACACAATATCCTGATGTGCTACGCCTGCCTGTTGCATCTGATGCCCAGTCAGCATCACAGTACACTTTTAGACCTAGTGCCTCTCTGTCATTTCTCTTAAAGCATAACTCCTGTTCTGTTGTGCCTTTTAGATATCTGAACACATGTTTTACTGTGTTCCAATGTTCCTCTGTTGGTTCAGCCAAGTGCTGAGATAGTTTACTGACCACAAAACCTATATCTGGTCTAGTACATGTGGACAAGTAAATTAAACTTCCCACTGCCTCTCTGTATTTAGTTGGGTCTGTCAATTTTTCAGAATCAACTGTTTGTTCAAGTTTTGGCTCACATGGGGTCCCCCTGGCCTTGCAATCCTGCATTTCAAATCTCTCTAGGATTTTGCCTATATATTTATTTTGGGACATTTTATACTGCTGCAGCGGACCATTGCTTCAATCAAAGTCCCCCAGGAACTCCTCATAAAGTAACCATTAACGAATGATTCATTAATACAGTACCCCAGTCTGTTTACCAGTAACTAACTAACTAACCATCCATCACAGTCACTGAGGAACTACTCATTAAGTAACCATTAACGAATGATTCGTTAATACAGTACCCCCCCAGTCTGTTTACCAGTAACTAACCATAAGTGCACTGAGGAACTACTCATTAACTAACCATTAACGAATGATTTATTAATACAGTACCCCCCCAGTCTGTTTACCAGTAACTAACCATCAGTTCCTCAATCGCAGTCACTGAGGAACTACTCATTAACTAACCATTAACTATCTAGTAGTTCCTCAGTAACTAAGCACATTTTGTGTACCTTATTGTAAAGTGTTACCGGCACATCTTTATATGATCATTATAGTTATAAAAAAATAAGAGAATAAAGTAAACGTGTATAAAATACTATATGATAGTAAAAAAAAGTTGTTATTAATAAACAAGAATACAGTTTGAAAGGGGAGTGATTTGTAAAATATCCATAAAGAAAAAGTAAATATGCTTACAGTTCTGTTTCTGGGGAAAAAATCGCGATGTCAGTTTTTTTCAATATCGTGCAGCCCTAAGATAGATACAAATAGGGACGAGCTGGAAAGACATGGCCCTCTGTGGGCCAAGGATAGCACGTATGTCTTATTGTTGTTTTTATTTTAAGTGGAGCCATGAAAAATAAGAATTGCCTCAGGAATGCAAGCTTTGTTTCTATGAGCATGGTCAAATGGAGACCACATCCATAAAACTAGTCAAGATGACCCTACAGCCCGTGCTGACTGGAGTCAATGAGGTACTTTCCCAGTACATTGACTACAAAGTATTTGAAGATCTGGAAAGATTCACCAAAAAACAAGCTAGTTTTGTATTGACCAAATAAACAGCAATGTTCAGATCAATTACTTATTCATGTTTTAAATAAAGGTGAATGTATTATTGTATTAATATCACTTTAAAACCATAATACGTTACATAGTCCATCTGTTAATTTTGGCTGTCTTTTCAAACTAATATGGTCCAGACGTCCTCTACAGTGGACATACTGTAACATTTTAAAATAAAATAAAAAAAAAAAAGTAAATTGCAAGATGTTTTTTTTAACCCTAAATAGGTAGGAAATCACAAAAAAAAGGAAATTGGAAGACACGTTTTTTTTTCCTCGGGTCCCAGGAGGATATGGCTCTACTTGACAGTCCTCTAGGTCAGCATGTGTAAAAGAAAACTGTATTTATGACTATACTGTGTATAGACGAGGGAGACAGAGGACACAGGGAAACATGCTGATGACCCAGCGAGAGATATCACACCGGAATAACATGTCAGATCTTGTCTGAATATGACAAACCAAGTTCAAAGATGCATGTTTGTGTTCCTGATTTGTATTTTAATTTATATTAACTTACAAAAGGAACAGCATTGTCAATGATAGCCAGGCGGCGTGAGGATTGAGAGGGCTGCATCATTCAGCAGGAGGGAGGCTGGGACTGGCATCCAACATTAGTATTACCATGTCAACACACCCTGCAGGCATTAAGATCTTTTAGATATCTGCAAGCATGTCAGAGACTTTAATCATCAGAGGGGGGGACCTAACATTCCTCTTGTGCAATTTGCTGGTTATCTTGGATGGCAGGAGTTTGGGGATTTGAAAGAAATTGCTATATACCAATCAAAGGGTTGGCTGGTCCACATCACCCCCTGTATTCAACATGTCAAAGGGTCCTTTGGAATGAAATGTAATCCCAAATTGAAGTGTACTGTATGTAAGTCACTTTGGATAAAAGCGTTTGGTGTGTGTGTACATGTGTGTGTCTGTTCACATGCTCTAAGACAAACCTCTGTGCCACGTACAGCTCTCTGCCTCAGCATTAGCTGCCCTGCATGCAGTAACACACACTATGAGGGGCCTTGTAGGCCAACATTTAAACTCACCTCGCATACACACTACTGAAAACATCCGGCCTTGCACACACACTACTGAAATACTCTCACATTTACTACTGAACACCTTGCACACACACTACTGAAAATCAAGCCTCACACATATTAGTGTAAATTAACCTCACACACACAACTGAAAATTAACCTCACTGTTGCGACCTGGCTCAAAAGGCCGCAACAAAAAGGAGACACAACATGTCAACGGGTAGAAAAAGGTGTTTATTTGCACAAACAGTTCAAATCAAAGTACGGTGCATACTCATCAGAGCCGGGTGCCTGCAGGAGAAAACAGCGAGAGCACAGAGAGGAGCAGAGAGGCTCTAAATAGCTGCAGGACACCAGACCCAGGTGCCCTGAGTTACTGCAATCAAATGCACACAGCAAACACCAATCACCAATCACCAATCACCAATCACCAATCACCAACCACCACCTCCTCCTCCTCTCTACTGATGCACCCACAGGGGCATCACAGCCCCCCCCTTAAGACGGGGCCCCAAAGGGATCCACGACAACCCAATATCCTCCTTCTTAACTCCAGTTTTTTTTATTTCCCTTCTTAGGACTGGAGGACGCTCCTCCTCCACTGTCTCCGAACTCCTGCTTGGGTTGGCTGGCGTTGAGCCACAGCATGTAGGCGCTCATCGGTCTCTTGGGCGCGCCGACCTCCTTCGGCCTCCTCTTCTTCTGCCTCCTCTTGTTCGGCCTCCTCTTGTTCTTCACCTCTTTGACTGTCCTCTCCTTCTTCTTTGTCCCGATCTCAAGGTACCGTGCTGGACCACATTCTCCAGACTCTGAAACAGGTAGGTCAGTAGACATCCTACGGCTCTGCAAACGCGTAACAGTATAAATTGGCGACACACTTGGAACTTGCAAACCGCTCTCATCTGGCTCCACAGATGCCAACGGCCTGGAAACCACCACAGGCGGTGGCACACCAGCCCACACAGCACTACCAGCGAGATCGTTGCCCAAAATCATCTGTATCCCATCAAGTGGCAACGCGGGACGCACGCCAATAGACACAACTCCCCGCACCAGCTCGCAATCCAGCACTATTGTATGCCGTGGCACAGGGATCAAGCCCATCTCCATGCCCCTCATCAGCACAACATCCCCAGTCTCTGTCTCTGATGAAAAAGGCAATACTGACTCAGCAATAAATGAGTATCTAGCTGCTGTGTCCCGCAACACCTTAATCGGAACATACTTGTCACTACCAACTACTGACACAACGGCTTCCGTTATGAACGGCTCAAAAACAGAACCCACATCCAAGTCGGCATAAACCAGCTTCTTATCAGGCACCATGCCCGATCCTACACCCTGCGGCTTTTTAACCAAAACGGCAGAACAACACATGGCTGGAGCATGTGGTGAAGAACGAGGCTTCCCCTCAGGTTCCAGCAACGGACACTGCCCCTTCCAATGACCCTCTTCTCGACAATAATGACATAGGTCCACTTTGGCCCCCTCGGGTCGCCCTGTACCTACAAGTCTACGGGAGGAGCCTGGTGAAAACTTTGCACCACCGCGGGCATAGCCATTGTCTTCTCCCCGTTTCCAATCACCCCTAGAATACTTCTCAGTAAAACTGCCCTTATGTGTCAACACAAAATCGTCCGCTAATTCAGCAGCTCTAAACACGGTGGAAGGTTTCTGTTCATTCACATAAGTGGCCACACGCTGAGGGAGACTGTTTTTAAATTGTTCCAAGACAATGAGCTCACAAAGGCCGTCAAAACTTGCAACCTTTGCTGCCGCGCACCACCGCTGAAAATGAGAAGTTAAATCACGGATAAACTCCATATGTGTCTGCTTATCTCCCTTGACCCAACTTCTGAACCTTTGACGATACGCTTCCGGAACCAGTTCGTAAGATTTCAACACCGCTGATTTTACTCTATCATAGTCCAAAGCATTTTCGCCACAAACCGCCGAATAGGCTTCCTGTGCTCGCCCAGTGAGTACACACTGAAGTAACAGCACTCTGTCCGAATCTGACCAGTTTCTTGCCTCTGCTATGCGTTCAAATAGAGTGAAAAAAATGTCCGGGTCACGCTCATTGAACTTTGGCACTAATCGCAAGTAAGAAATTATATCGCCACTGCCTGATGCCGACCTATCACCACCATCCTCCCTTGGAGACAACTTGCCCTCTCCCATCAGCCGTAATCTAGCATGTTCCACCTCACATTTCATCCTTTCCACCTCCAGCACCTTCTCCACCTCTAAACGCTTCTCTACCTCCTGCTGCCGACCCCTCATCTCCAACTGCAACTTCTCCTGCTCAAACTGCATGGCCAAAAGCTCCTTTTGCTGCTCGAACGTCAAACCAGCTGTCTGAACCACTAACGGCACGAACCCTGCCGCACCAGACTCACTCTTCTGCAACACCCCCTGCTCAAACAAAGATGACACAATGACAGTTTTAATGTCATGTTTCCGCTTGCTCCCCACAACAGCAATGTCATAGTGCTCTGCTATTTCGACTAACTGCGCCTTCTGGCAATTATCTAAGAACGACACTGAGGGCGCATCCACAAACGCTGACAAAGAAGTCATACTAGCCAATCAGAAAGCAAAGTACCAAACTGCCAACACGCATGGGCATAAGATTAACCCAACAGAGAATTTCCCCCTAACTGCCTAAACAAAATCTTCCTAATCTCACCTAGTCTTCATGTGGCTTGCGGTGGGTAATTACGCACTGGAACCCGGCGGAGTTATGGAGCGACCTGCACGCAGGTAACACCAAGAAATCACGCGGATGTGCCCCCGAGACAGCTGTCCGAAAACAGCTGACACTAACCACGTTGCCACAACACTATAAAAAAACAAACAGACGCAACCCAAAGGGAAACGCCACTTAAGCCTAGCGGGGAAAACTCTTTACAAAAGCGTAACAAGCAGCAACATCTTACCTTCCGATTAGCACACAAAACCTGACGACACTAAAGCTTCCTGAAACCCAAAAGACATGATGTGTCCCCCAAATAGCAGCGCCAAGCCAGCACACAGCTGGACCACATCAACTAATCAGCCGCTCAAATGACACCATGTGCTCTGAGCACTACACAAACTTTTAACCAAATAACCCGTAGGACGAGCCCCCATTTGTTGCGACCTGGCTCAAAAGGCCGCAACAAAAAGGAGACACAACATGTCAACGGGTAGAAAAAGGTGTTTATTTGCACAAACAGTTAAAATCAAAGTACGGTGCATACTCATCAGAGCCGGGTGCCTGCAGGAGAAAACAGCGAGAGCACAGAGAGGAGCAGAGAGGCTCTAAATAGCTGCAGGACACCAGACCCAGGTGCCCTGAGTTACTGCAATCAAATGCACACAGCAAACACCAATCACCAATCACCAATCACCAATCACCAATCACCAACCACCACCTCCTCTCTACTGATGCACCCACAGGGGCATCACACTCACACAACACACACACACACACACACACACACACACACACACACACACACACACACACACACTACTGAACACATCTGGCCTTGCACACACACTACTGAAATACTCTCACATTCACTACTGAACACCTTGCACACACACTACTGAAAACATCTGGCCTTGCACACACACTACTGACATCCTCTCACATTCACTACTGAACACTTCACACACACGCTACTGAAAATTAACCTCACACACACGCAACTGAAAACATTTTACTGAAAGGTTCTTAGTAGGGAATGTGCATGTGTTTCACCTATGTGTGTGAGAGGGGGATTCTTGCTGTAACGGAAGTCATTGTAATGAAACGGAAGTCATTGTAATGAAACGGAACTAACAAAGAACAATGCTGCAGTGATACAGTAGGTGGCGATAATGCTCGTCTGGTTGCAAGTTAAAGAAGAACGAAACAGAAGGTTCAATTCAGCATGGATTTATAGAGAAACGGCACCGCAGCCGTAGGCTCGACCCCGGGCCGAGCGGTCTACAAACTGAGACGGTCTGGTCTATGGAGTTGTTCTTGTTTACATCACCTGGCGCAGCTCGTGAGGTGGCCTAGCAACCCGCTAGCAACATGCACAGCTGCAATAAGCTAACAAAGCTAACTAAGCCGAAATTGAGCCAGAACCTTTCCTTTTTTTGTTTACCATTTATTGAAGTGATTGATATTTCAGGCTGAGAGGATAATGGCCTGTTAAATATGGTTGATTAAGCTGTGTACTTCTAGCCGACAGTTATATTAGCATTAGTTAGTTAACAGTAAGTAAATATAAGACTAACCTATGTATGTACTCCAGCTAGCCGGCTAACCTACATCTGTTGCTCTCGGTCTTTTACGTTGCTTAAGGTAAGTGAACATAAAACTATTCAGCAAAACTTTGTATAATAATCTAAGGTATTGAGTTTTGGGATATTACTTGCATACAAATCTATAAATGCCTTCAGGTTTCTAAAATATACATGTGGTAAATGCAACAGTGGATCCAGCAAAGATTCACATTTTTGCATGATTTTAGTTATTGATTTGTTGCTGTTACTTAATTATACTTTTAATAAATTCAAGTCAAGCTTAGTTACATATGATGGTAGCTAGTTAGTGCTCTTACCTGTGTGCCTCCTCCACAACCAGACTGTATTAAAACTCTTAAGCACCAGTTCTATCTACTTTAAACTATTAAAAAGACAACATCAACTACATTTATTGATATACCAATCTTTATTTTTGGGGCCTCTTCTTCTTTTAAAATTAAACTTTCAGACGTGAGATATTGAAATACAGTAATAGTTTTGTCTATTTAAAAAACAATGAGCCACTCAACAGTTAACTTCATATTTCTTATTGTCTAAAGCATTTATTACACACGTTTTCCCCTCTCATATTCACAATGTGGATCAATTGAGAGAGCGTGGAGTCCAGAGAGCTGCAGAGACTTTGGGAGAAACCTCAGTGTGACGGACGGTCTGTGGGTTTGGCTGGAGAGGACTGAGGTGGAGAGGTCTTTCTCTGGGAGGAGGACCAGGCCTGATGGAGGAGGACAAGGCCTGATGGAGGAGGACTAGGCCTGATGAAGAAACCTCCTAACTGCATCTGTGAGCTGTTGTGGCAGACGTCATTCTTTGGCGGGGGGCTCTAAGGCGTGCCCGTGTCCGTGTGTCCTTTTGAGAATGGGTCAGATTAACAGAGGAAGAATTCACAGCAACCATTGGTAAAGTTATAACAAATATGCTGATTTAATGGCAAAAGATACAATAACACAACATCACGAAGTAATCCGGATTACCCCGGCTCTGGTTCCTCCCGCTGGGAAATCTTACTTACTTTATCTTGTCAGCAGGAAGAAGAGAGAGCGAACACACAAACACAAACAGGAGGTATAGAGGTACCACGGGGAGGAGTCGGGTGAGATTCTCCTCCCACAGAGCCCATCCTGCAGCATTCCAGAAACTTCAGATGTGTCTAAAGAATATTCCCTTGCTCACATCTTACTCCAAATACAATGGTACTCCTCATATTTCCAACTTCCTTGTTACACAGACTATTATTATTGATACATAGTAATTAAACACACACATACGTTTTAGACATGTATAAAACACAAACACAGGTATTGTTTGAGCAGAATTCACATCTGGCTGCTCCAATAGACACACACTCCTTATCATTAACAGAAGTTAATTGTTCTTGTAGCATAAGGGCTTATGTGAAGTTCCTTTCACCTCGGAGTCCGCTTTACTGTACTGAATTCATTGACAATTCAAACTGACTATTGTCTTGTTAACTGTGTGACTCAATTCTCAAGGCCTGCAGGCCTACTCACAAATAGCCAAAAAAGCACCCTTTTGATTATATGTAAAAGTGGAAGAAAAAGACTATTGCGCTAATCTACTTTTAAGAAAAAGGGAACATTGTTTCAGGAATATATAAAAAATCTCTCTATATTTAAGAGGAAAAAATGTACTTTGTTCCTTCAAATATTAACATACAGGAATGTATAAAACCACACATATATTAGTGATAACATGATGCAACACACCTCTTATATATCAGGTGTCATTAAAATGAATACACCAAAAATACGCTGTATCAACCTTTCTGCATAATTCTTCACTTCAATTTTCTTCAATTCCCCCTTTTTATCTCTTTCTCCAGAGATAAACTTACACAAGGCATTTTGAAACATACCCACTGTCATTCTTTTCCACTGTGTCTGTCCCCCAAACATTGTATAAATCTATCAGGGCTCCGGGGCCCTCAGTTGTTTGACCCACCACTGCGTAGGCCGCTTGGAGCCTGTTGGTGGGGTGTCTTAAAACAACAGCCGTCTGTGAACAGGTTTTCTAAATTAATTGTAGACCTCCTATCTGCCCGTGCAGCCTCAGAATCTTAATACTTGGCCTGTGGCAACAAAACAAAACTCCAACATCTTTAGGTGAACTAAATACCATGTTTCAATAGCTCTGAATTTCTGACAAGCATCTGTGTTATTCTTAATGAAATCCTTGAGATCCTATTTAAAATCTAAATATAATATGAACTGCTAATATTTCTGGTAAAGAAACACACTAATGTTATGGATTCAAAAACAAACAAAATCATGATACTGACAAAGTGAATGATTTCCTGGTGATACTGCTTCTACCTGTCAGTGCTTAGATATTATCAAGCTGAAAAAATGAATACAGAATTCCAACAAACTGTCATCAAATGTCTTTCTATTATGAATTTAGATGAAATGTACATCCCCATAATGACCTAAATAAGAAAGTCTATGGCTTTTACTTCTTTACCAGGCTAGTTACGTGATGTTGTCTAAATTAAATTATGTCTCATTACATTACTATGTTTTAGCCTAACTATAATATGTTCTTTCTACATTTCAAACCTCAGTTACTTTACTACCTGTTGAAATATTACACAACTGTTTCATCATCACAGGTTAACTTCTTCAGTATTCCATTCTGGAATTACATCTCTCACAGTAGCCCCTTGGCCACTGATTCTGCATCTGTGTTACCTGTTATAACTCAATCAATATTAGAAACATGTCAAGATCCATCAAACAGTATCTTATCCCCAGATATGGAGCAGGTTAATTCTAAAACTGTCAATCAATGGTCAGATTGAACATCCGAGTTGGGGCTGCAGGTTCACTTCAGTCCCTAAATGAAAAATGTAGATTGTGAAGTTTACACTCCCCCTTTTTACACATGAACTCATGTGTAACAAAATCCTGTATGGGAAGAGAACCTTCAGGTAACCATTGATTATAAGAAAATACCAAACATCATTCACAAATGTACATCCATCATTTTCCACAGTAAACACTTCAGTGAAATGAAGTGTTTCTCTCCATCTTTCAGTCCTAAAAGAAACAGAATCTTCATGTTTTAGTTTGAGCTTCACATTTTGCAAACTCCTGTGGGAGTGAAATATCATCAAGTAGATTAGAAACGGGTCACATGTGCAGTTTTCCAATTCTGTGGAATGTTAGGAAACCTCTCATTTCCCACAGAGCCCCAGAATAATGTGTTAGTCTAAAAGCATGCTTGATTAGTCATTGTTTTAAATCATGCAGTTGCACTGATCACATGCAGACATACACTCACATTCACACTCACACTGTCAGGTTGTAAAGTCAAGTTTGGTCAGGTTCACACCAGAGTCAGTCATTGACAGTGCCTTTCTCAAGTAACACTGTCGGTCAGGGTAAAAGGTCAGTTGGTCTCAGTCTTTTTGGCCATGTGTCGTGCTCTGCAGAGACTTTGATATTTCAGCATAGGCCAGTATCCTTTGTCTACAAAAATATGTCATCTATGGAGCGCCATCATTAATTAATTCACGATTACAACTATAATGTTCAAGATATCTCTAACTTTTCATCGGAACAGCTGTTCCCCACATTCCCTGAAAAGTGTTAGCCAAAAAATGTCACTTCCTTATCGTACTACTACTGCAGTTCATTAACACCTAATCATTAGCACAATGTCCAACAGATCTAAATCAGAAACTTGTGTACCTAACTATTATCTTGACTAACTACTATCTTGATTCAAACCATTACTAGGACCTGTGTAGCTCTGCATTTCATAGCTCATTATACCAAAAAACAATGTTAAGCTCTTTAGCAGTGTGTGGAACCATGGGTGTCTGAACACGCAACACTTACTTCTTTGGCGGGGGGCTCTAAGGCCCCCCCCCCCCCTCTGCCTCCGCGCATCCTTTTGAGAATGGGTCAGATTAACAGAGGAAGAATTCACAGCAACCATTGGTAAAGTTATAACAAATATGCTGATTTAATGGCAAAAGATACAATAACACAACATCACAAAGTAATCCGTATTACCCCGGCTCTGGTTCCTCCCGCTGGGAAATCTTACTTACTTTGTCTTGTCAGCAGGAGGAAGAGAGAGCGAACACACAAACACAAACAGGAGGTATAGAGGTACCACGGGGAGGAGTCGGGTGAGATTCTCCTCCCACAGAGCCCATCCTGCAGCATTCCAGAAACTTCAGTTGTGTCTAAAGAATATTCCCTTGCTCACATCTTACTCCAAATACAATGGTTTTACTCCTCATATTTCCAACTTCCTTGTTACACAGACTATTATTATTGATACAAAGTAATTAAACACACACATACATTTTAGACATGTATCGTTCCAGCTACTTGGCATTCTGTGTTTAGATAAGAATGTATCCTCTCCCCACATCTTTAGTCTCCTGTCATGCAAAGCTGCTTCTATTTCATACAGAGTAATTAAACATGTTTAGGCCAACCACTCCATAATGTTGTAGCAATTTAGTACCCACACATGAAAGAATAAAACAGAGAAATCAATATAAAACACAAACACAGGTATTGTTTGAGCAGAATTCACATCTGGCTGCTCCAATAGACACACACTCCTTATCATTAACAGAAGTTAATTGTTCTTGTAGCTTAAGGGCTTCTGTGAACTTCCTTTCACCTCGGAGTCCGCTTTATTGGACTGAATACATTCATTGACAATTCAAACCGACTATTGTCTTGTTAACTGTGTGACTCAATTCTCAAGGCCTGCAGGATGTGCATTATTAACTTAAAAAGAATTTAACCATTATATCTGGGGAAAATGTCCCTTGGAGTTCCCTTGTTATTTTGCAAAGACCATTGATGATTACCTAAGAAACTCATGGCCTCTAACTGCAACAAGGCTTTCTGAAAAACACTTAACGGGTAATCTTTTCACTAAAAACAGAACTCACAAGTTATACTGCAACTTACCTACTTACAAATAGCCAAAAAAACACCCTTTTGATATGTAAAAGTGGAAGAAAAAGACTATTGCGCTAATCTACTTTTAAGAAAAAGGGAACATTGTTTCAGGAATATATAAAAAACCTCTCTATATTTAAGAGGAAAAAATGTACTTCGTTCCTTCAAATATTAACACACAGAAATGTATAAAACCACACATATAGTAGTGATAACATGATGCAACACACCTCTTATATATCAGGTGTCATTAAAATGACCAAAAATACGCTGTATCAACTTTTCTGCATAATTCTTCACTTCAATTTTCTTCAGAGCCCATACTGGGATCAGCTGTCACAAACAATTGATGGTCCTGTTTGACTTTGTGTTCACAGTAAAAGAGTAGTTTCTTAGTGAATGTCCTGTATTGGACTTTAATCTGAAATAAGCTTCTCATTTTCTTCTTGCCCCTCTGAGAAAACGGTGAGGCAGTTGTGTCCTTCAGGTATGTCCTTTCTTAACAGAAATGACAAGAAACATATGACATTATTGCAGAGCAAGTGTGTTTGTTTATTTAGCGGCTGTAGAAATAATGTATTTTTTATTTTAATAAAGATAATCAGATTATGAATGAACAGTCTGCAGTTAATCAACATTAAAATATGTTATTATTAAATAATATTCAACTGCTCGGTTGTCTCACTGCAAGAACCACTTTTACCACGTCTTTTACAGACAATATGTAGAGACAAATGGTAGTAATTCTCACAATGTAAAATAATAATTGCCTTAAATACATAGAAATGTGAAAGCTGATTATAGTTGTTACTTTATCTATTTAAACCAGAACGTTTCTCGATTATTTGTACAGTATGAAAGGAGTCTTTGTACCTTTGAGTCCATGCTGAAGTTCACTGATGTTAGGAATAGGTCAGTCTCTCGTGGTCAGCATCCTCTGGTCTGTCTGCATCACCTGGAAACTTTAAACAAACAGATATACATATGTAAAGTAACAAAGTGTTGGTCACAGACTTTTGTTTTACATGCAAATGTCATGTGATAATCTTTTTGTTATCCTTAAAAAAAAGTGCTGGATATCACAGCCCTTACTGTATCTTATCAGTTGGATTGTGTATTATTGTCTAGTTGGGGTCCTTTTTATTTTACTGTTATTTTGGAATCGTTTTTCAAGAGACAGTCAATTTAAATATTTATCCTATGCCATATTCACATTCATTTGTAACACACACGTAAGGGTAAAAGACAAACATCTTCAACAAATGTAATGCAATGAATAAGCTTCATTGTCACAGAAGCACACATAACGTCATATCTAATATTTAAACAAATCATGTCCTTGTCCCTAAAGCATTGACTATGCTATCGTCCTTAAATGCAGGCATTAAGTTACATGTTCGCGTTCTGCTGCCACAATAAGTCGGTTTCTCCAGTGTAATGGTAATAAAATGCTTAGTAAGTATTGGTAATAATATTAATAAAAACAACAACGTTTGTGTTCGTTCGATTAATATGATGAACGTTAACCAGTAAGCTTCAATAATCAACTCCAGCTCAACAAACCATATTGCAATATCTACGTTAACGTTATTTCTGGAAACAACTGGAAATGTGAGATTCATATTTTTAAGATACACAGATCTTATAGTGAGGTTAATCTCATACAGTACTCTGCTCTTCGACACTAATGTGACGCTAGCTGTCTGCATCGTCGAGCATAGCTATTTTAAATGAACAATAACAATGCATACAGTTACCTAACTAGCAAACTAACTAATGTACAAGCATGACCTTATTTTACCAACCTCACGAGAAGCCTTTTGTTCTACAGTATAATCCTTCTTAATGTTTTACACTTCTCTATTATGTTTGAACTTGTATGCTACGGATAGCATCGTTAGCACAGATGTAGCTTCGTCTCGCTCGTTAGCTGAATAAAAAGACAAGTAAGAAATAAAGTGCTTGAATTGCACTTACCGAATAAACTGCATTCATGGACGGTCTGTTTGAACCACAGATCCATAAGATAAGTGCGATATTTCAATGAAGAATACTCCACCAGGCATCAACACAACAAACACGTCCGAGTAGCAGCCTGGAGCTAATGAAGCTAACGGGGCTAGCAAAGAGACCACTAGCAAAGCAGTTTGGTACTTCCGTTTCATTACAATGACTTCCTTTACATTATAATGACTTCCGTTACAGCAAGAATCCCCTCACACACACATAGGTGAAACACATGCACATTCCCTACTGAGAACCTTTCAGTAAAATGTTTTTCAGGAGTGTGTGTGTGAGGTTAATTTTCAGTAGTGTGTGTGCGAGGTGTTCAGTAATGAATGTGAGGGGATTTCAATAGTGTGTGTATGACGTTAATTTTCAGTAGCGTGTGTGTGAGGTGTTCAGTAGTGAATGTGAGAGTATTTCAGTAGTATGTGTGCAAGGCCAGATGTTTTCAGTAGTGTGTGCGTGAGGTGTTCAGTAGTGAATGTGAAAAACCACAACTTAAAGAGCCTGTCACAGCATCCCAACAACTGTTGTGCAATGAAATATTCGGCTACTAGTCATCTCGAACCGTCAGTTTAAAAAAGAAGTTGCGATACCGTTCCGATAAATATCAATCATTTCGATCATCGTGGGGAAATTCCTTCAACTCATTTTGAGGTTTTGGGGGAAGCCGGAAGTGACGTCAATGCGGGAACGCTTCACTGTGCGACGAGAGAGCCAAACACGGACAAAGTGTGTTGTCATGCGTAGAAATTGTGAATTACTGAGTTTAGACACGTTAATAACGTTTTAATGAAGGTGACTACAGTATATTCATATTTGTCAGTGCTTTCATGTCAATTCGGCGAACATAAACATAAATGATCGTGGTGAATATGATGATTAAATTAGGATTAAAAATCGGTAATGAGAGCTGCTGATTTCCTCCCGTAGGATGTGATATAAAAACAAATCGATTATTTTTGTAGTTGTAAACTCAAGTGGATGAAACTACATTTATTAGTGCTTTCATGTCAATTCAGCGAACATATGATACATTAAATGATCGTGAGGATGATGATTAAAAATCGTTTGTTTGAGCCGGTCTGCATTTCCTGATGAGAAAACAAACCGATGCTTTTTGTAGTTGTAGTTCACCAACGTGGATTAAACGTGTGTTTTTTTACCAAAATGTTGGGAAATTAATGGATAAAATGCACGGATTATTATTATTATTATTCCCACTCCGATCGGGACTCTCGGTCCACCGTTTCCCCGCAGCGAGTCTCCCCCCGTTGACAGTTTTCGTGGGCTGGGTGCAGTGGCGGACTGGCCATCGGGACGAATCCCGATGGGCCGGTACCGAAGTGGGCCGGTCGGATAAGTCACTAGCACATCCCCCATAGGCGGCGCGTGAGGCTCAGGTTTGGGAAGGCTTAATAACTTGTTTTACCTGACGCTGCCCGCCTCCGGCGTCTATAGAAAAGAGATCAACTCAGTGTGCGGAGTTTAAATCTCTCAAGTCATATTACAGGATTAGGAAATACAGTTTAAACTGCCGTATGCAGAGAAGACGCCGACGTGTCGCACTTATCATTCATATTATCCCATCAATCAGATCATCGATCATATAATATCATAATATATCATATATTTCCTGATCTGAGTCAGCTTCTCCAGCCGTATCTGGCCGTGCAACACTTACAGTGTCACATACTGTATGCAGAAGTATTATTTTAAGCAACACATTGTTGACGAAACACTCGAGTCAAATATAATTAAAGTCAGATCCACTCGTGTCTTAGACGTGAACGCTCTCTCAGCTGGTGAGAGAAACCCTGGCTTGATTTACAGAGTTGATTACCAGCGTCGTAGGACCGCTTTATGAGATCTCGTTTGTTAGTTTGTTGTTGTTAGTTAGTTTGTTACTCAAACATATCCAGGGTATGTTGAACTGGCTTCGTAGCACAGGGCACAGGTGGCTAGCAGCGCTAATGTCAAAGACACAGACATCATACATTTTATTTGTATTTTACCAGGATGCAGTGACACAAATATTTGGGAAGGCTTAGCCTTCCCTAGCCTACAGCACCCAGCGCCCCTGACCTCTCCCACTCCCCCCGTTGACAATTTACTAGCGGTACCGAAGTGGGCCGGTCGAGAGTCCCGGGAAGATTTTTAGTCCCATTCCACCACTGGCTACATGACCGTATGATCGCCCATATTGACCTAATTCCTAAACTTCTAACAGATACAACATAAACCGATCCTTCAGCCTCATATGAGCTCTCAGACACGTTCAAAATTACTGTCATCGCTGTCTGAGCTTGCTGCTGTGTGCGCCATCGTGCGTTTACATGCAGATCCTGGGATCCTGAACGGTGCAGCTGGAGCGCTGTGCCCGCAATGACGTCACACCCCGAGAAGATCCAGAAAATGGTCAACATTGAAGGGCAGATTAATGGTTATCAAAGTACAAATATCCAAAATCAGTTCAGTAACAGTTTTCAAGGGGACAATATTTACTCAAATTGATGGGTTTGGATGATGGGGGAAACTCGTGTCACAGGCTCTTTAAATACACACAAGACTAATCATACAAACAAGACACAGGTGAGGAGGAAGGAGAAAACACAGGGACACCAGGTGAACACAATCGGGTAATCAGGGAGGGAAAACAGACAGAAGACACGGAGGTGAACACTTTTCAAAACAAAACAGGAAACCAAAGACAGAAAAAACCAAAGACAGAAAAAGACAAGACAAAACCCAACACAGACAGATCTTGACAACCCCTTTCATGTGAACGTGCACCTAATGTCACGGTTGAGTGAAGGAAGCAGGACCCAAATGCAGATAACTCTGATAGTCCTTTATTTCAAGGATAATGAAACTTATACATACAGAACAGAACACTCACCGGGGTGAATTCAGTCACCAACAAAAGAAGCACCAACACTGAACACAGCACAAGACAAGACTAAATACAGGGAGGGATAATTACAAGACAAGAAACAGCCGGGCAGGGGAGGAGAAACACAAGGGCCACAGGTGAACACAATCAGCTAACGAGACACAGGTGAGGAGGGAGGAGAAAACACAAGGGCCACAGGTGAACACAATCAGCTAACGAGACACAGGTGAGGAGGGAGGAGAAAACACAGGGACACCAGGGAAACTAAGACAGGAGGAAAACATGACATAGAGAACAGTGAAAACACCCAAACCTAGACATAGACCTGTGACCTGGCATGATAACCGTGACAGAACCCCCCCCTCAAGGGACGGATTCCAGACGTCCCTAAACCCCAAAACAACAATCCAACACAGTCCAGCATGGTGGGTGGAGGGGGTCCGGAGGAGGGAACTAAGCTGACCGCCCAGGAGCCCAGTAGGGGACCAGGAAGGGATCTCGGGCGGACGGCCCGGGGGCACGGCAGAGTCCAAGGTGGGGGTCTCGGGCGGACGGCCCGGGGGCAAGGCAGAGTCCATGGTGGGGCGAAGGCCACAGCGGGCGAACTCAGGGGGCCGAGCATGAGGGCGAAGGCAGCGGCAGGAAGAGTCAGGGGGCCGGGCTCGAGGACGAGGGCAGCGGCAGGAAGAGTCAGGGGGCCGGGCCCGAGGACGAGGGCAGCGGCAGGAAGAGTCAGGAGGCCGGGCCCGCGGGCGAAGACCGCGGCTCACAGAGGGTCGGGATCGAGGGCGAAGGCAGCGGCAGGAAGAGTCAGGGGGCCGGGCTCGAGGACGAGGGCAGCGGCAGGAAGAGTCAGGGGGCCGGGCCCGAGGACGAGGGCAGCGGCAGGAAGAGTCAGGAGGCCGGGCCCGCGGACGAAGACCGCGGCTCACAGAGGGTCGGGATCGAGGGCGAAGACCAGACAGCTCCGGAGGCCGGGCAGGACCCGGTGTCGGCCGGACAGGAACCGGAGCCGGCGGGACAGGCTTCGGCAGGATCCCCCACGGAAGAGGACCAGGAGTTGGCAGGACCCCCAGCAGGAGAGCGGTTGGCGGGACCTCCGACGGGACAGGACAAAGGGTTGGCAGTACCCCCCGGCAGGAGAGTAGACGGCGGGACCTCCAACGGCACAGGACACAGGGTTGGCAGTACCCCCCGGCAGGAGAGTAGTCGGCGGGGCCTCCAACGGGACAGGACATAGGGTTGGCAGGACCCCCGGCAGGAGAGTAGTCGGCGGGACCTCCAACGGGACAGGACACAGGGTTGGCAGGACCCCCGGCAGGTGAGTAGACGGCGGGACCTCCAACGGGACAGGACATAGGGTTGGCAGGACCCCCGGCAGGAGAGTGGTCGGCGGGACCTCCAACGGGACAGGGCATGGGGTTGGCAGGACCCCCGGCAGGAGAGTAGTCGGCGGGGCCTCCAACGGGACAGGACATGGGGTTGGCAGGACCCCCGGCAGGAGAGTAGTCGGCGGGGCCTCCAACGGGACAGGACATAGGGTTGGCAGGACCCCCGGCAGGAGAGTAGTCGGCGGGGCCTCCAACGGGACAGGACACAGGGTTGGCAGGACCCCCGGCAGGAGAGTAGTCGGCGGGGCCTCCAACGAGACAGGACAAAGGGTTGGCAGGACCCCCGGCAGGAGAGTAGTCGGCGGGACCTCCAACGGCACAGGACATGGGGTTGGCAGGACCCCCGGCAGGAAAGTAGTCGGCGGGGCCTCCAACGGGACAGGACACAGGATTGGCAGGACCCCCGGCAGGAGAGTAGTCGGCGGGGCCTCCAACGAGACAGGACAAAGGGTTGGCAGGACCCCCGGCAGGAGAGTAGTCGGCGGGACCTCCAACGGCACAGGACATGGGGTTGGCAGGACCCCCGGCAGGAGAGTTGTCTGCGGGACCTCCAACGGCACATGAGTAGGGGCTTGAGTGGAGACTTGAGAGGGATCTTGAGAGGGGACTTGAGAAGGGACTCGAGAGGTGGCTTGAGAGGGACCTCGAGAGGTGACTTGAGAGGGATCTAGAAAGGGGACTCGAGAGGTAGCTCGAGAGGAGACTTGAGAGGGAACTAGAGAGGGGACTCGAGAGGGAACTTGAGATGGGATGAGGGAAGGGACTAGAGAAGTGACTCGAGGTGGGACTAGAGAAGGGGCTCGGGAAGGGGCCAGAGAGGTGACTAAAGGAGGGACTGGAGAAGGGACTAGGGAAGTGACTAGAGGAGGGACTTGAGAAAGGACTTGAGAAAGGAATTGAGTAGGGACTTGAGATGGGACGAGAGAAGTGACTAGAGGTGGGACTGGAGAAGGGACTAGAGAAGGGACTAGGAAAGTGACCTGAGGAGGGACTAGGGAAGGGACAAGAGGAGGGACTCGAGAAGAGACTAGAGAAGGGACCAGAGATGGGACTATGGCAGCTGGGGCCAGAGCTAAGGCTGGAACCATGGCTGCTGGGGCCGGGACCATGGCTGCTGGGGCCAGAACTAGGTCTGGAACAATGGCTGCTGGGGCCGGAATGATGGCTGCTGGGGCCAGAACTGGAGCCGGAATGATGGCTGCTGGGGCCAGAACTGGGGCTGGAACCATGGCTGCTGGGGCCTGTACTGGGGCCGGAACCATGGCTGTGTGGGCCGGTTCTGTAGCCGGAACCATGGCTCTTGGGGCTCGGATTGCTAGCCTGGACTTGCGACTCCTTCTCTTAGAAGCCGCCTGAAGGCTCCGTGGACCTCCAAAAGCCAGCCGAGTTCCAGAAAACGACTCTTGGACAGGAGCAGGAACTGGGGCGGAAGCACTGGTTGACTCCAGACGGAACACACCGAGACGTTTATAGTCCGCAGGCTGGAAATCACACACCCAGATGAAGTTCAAAATCCAGCCAGGTAAGAACTTCACCAAGTCTGGTTTCTCCATAGCCAACCGGTGTGCCTCTACCAGAGCGGCTTCCCTCTGCAGAACACTGGACGCTCCCCTCCACCAATCATAGCAGCAAGCCAAAGCAAAGGAAAAATGTTGTAGTTCCACCTCAAATGGATCATCTGCTGGGTCCATTTCTGGTTGGTGCTTTCTGTCACGGTTGAGTGAAGGAAGCAGGACCCAAATGCAGATAACTCTGATAGTCCTTTATTTCAAGGATAATGAAACTTATACATACAGAACAGAACACTCACCGGGGTGAATTCAGTCACCAACAAAAGAAGCACCAACACTGAACACAGCACAAGACAAGACTAAATACAGGGAGGGATAATTACAAGACAAGAAACAGCCGGGCAGGGGAGGAGAAACACAAGGGCCACAGGTGAACACAATCAGCTAACGAGACACAGGTGAGGAGGGAGGAGAAAACACAAGGGCCACAGGTGAACACAATCAGCTAACGAGACACAGGTGAGGAGGGAGGAGAAAACACAGGGACACCAGGGAAACTAAGACAGGAGGAAAACATGACATAGAGAACAGTGAAAACACCCAAACCTAGACATAGACCTGTGACCTGACATGATAACCGTGACACCTAACTAGATAGGACACGGCTGGCTTGAGCGATCCACTTGATAACCAGCGTCGTAGGACCGCTTAGCGAGAGCGCGTATGTTTTGGATTAGGCCAACCGGCTAACTCAAACATATCCAGGTTATGTTGAACCGGCTTCGTAGTACAGGCCTCTGATGTGCTTAACACTCATTCATAGGCTAACTCACCAGTGAGCAGAAAGCAGTGGTTTCTATAGGAACAATAAAGAATACAAATAACCTTTCACAAACAGGTATTTCATAACTGCTTACAATTGTAAGGAAGACATTTAAACTATTATTGGCAGTCACAGGCTGCTGTAAACTAAACACCACTCTCTCTGGGAGAACACCTCACTGAGTGATTGAACTCATATGTCTAACTTTCAGGTTTCTCTTTTCAGCCGCAGACCCCATGTCGCCTCTTTATCTGCGTCGCTAAGTTCCTCGTACTACTTGTGTACTTTAAAGCGGCACGGCATCGTTTACAATTTGCCAGCGATTTTTCAAGTTGACCGTCTTTCTTGTAAAATCCGAAACGAAACGTTTGATTTGTAGGTATTTTTCTGTGCGCTGTGTTTCTCTTTCTCCTTCGACTTCATGTGTGTTGATAACTGAGACTCTCGGCCTCCGTAGTGGGAAGCAAAGATTACATTACATTACATTGCATTTAGCTGACGCTTTTATCCAAAGCGACTTACAATAAGTACATTCGACCAGGAAGACACAACCTTGAAGAAAACAGAATCATATAAGTACATCAGGTTTCATAGAGCCAAACATTTCAAGTGCTACTCAACTGGCTATAGATAAGCCAGTCCTATATTAGTATATAAGTGCTCTGTTAGCAGTTCATTGTTAGATCAAAGATTGTCTCTGCTGAGTGCTGACAGGATGAGAGGATATTATATGAATGAATCGTTTTTTTACCGATGCAAAGACGCTACAATCGATGCATCGCGAGTTCAACCCAAACTGTAGCCGATGTGCACTCTTTCAACCGGTGCACTCGCATCTTGAACGTTTATGCCGGTGCACCGATGCAAATCGGTGAATCTTAACATCCCTAACTTGCAATGGTCATCGTTTTTTTTGTATGTCTCTGCAACGAGTTACGCTGTGCTTCCAGTCTACATATCCATCCCTTGTAAATGCACCTTCAGCTCCTGGGGTGGGGAAAAGTCTGCACATTTTACAGAAAAGTGCGTCCCTACTTGCGCTGTATTCCACCCAGGGAAAATCTTCATACCACCTCAACCAGTTTTTACCGGAAATTAGTTCCGTTCAGAGGATAAAACACATACAACATTAATTCAACTCGATATTTGTTCACTTTGAATGCTTGGATATTCTCAATGGGTGAATACAAAAATGTATACTAATAATACAAAATAAATAAATAAAAATGACACCGCAGCTTTCTCAGGGCGGGCCAATGAGTAAACTGGGCGGGCCTGGACCTGAATATATCACAACCTCTGAGTTGGCTGTGTCAATTATTACAAATAATATACACAATGTATTGTGTGATACAATTATTTGTTTCATAGGAAACTACATAAACAGTTGAGTTTCTGTTTCTGTTCAGAAATATGAAAGAGCCTAGATCTAAATGAAAGATAATCTCCTAAAAAGTGTCTTTAGTTTTTATCCCTCATCTAAAATATAGCTATTATCAATGTGTGTGTTTGTGTGTCCATGCTCTCCACAATGCTTACTGATTGAAGGGTCCATCCATAAATATCAGCTCATCAGATATCAGTGACGGATCATCCTTATCTGTTTCAATAGACAGACCTGATCAATATGGTTAAACACTGATGTGAATCCAAAGTGTGTACGAGTGAGTAGTGAGTAGTGAGTGAGTGAGTGAGTGAGTGAGTGAGAGAGAGAGAGTGAGAGAGAGCTGAGACTGCAGTGAAGGATGGAGCCGATTGAGCAGCAGAGAAGGACTTGCCAACACTTCTTGACAACATAGCCACCAGACTGAGAACCATGTGCTGGTACTTAATGTAGCGCCAAAGCAACTGACGTCCAAACTGATGAGCTGGCCATGTTTGAGGGTCTGAATTGCAAAAGGACTGAATTTGAGCAGACCTCTCCTCCAAGAGGAGAACATTTAGGCCAAGCTGAGCAGAATGGCTAAGCAAGCTGAGGAGGAATCTATCAATAGGACATCTTTAAATGAATAGCTCTATCAATCAGACAGTTTCCTTTCAATATTGTTCTGCATATTATTAAAATTAATTGTTAACAATTATAATTGCAATATCTAGAAAGTGACACAGCACATAGTGCATACCAACCTGCGCATGCATTGATGTCTTCCTTCATCCAGGGCCTCGTCAAATAATACATTACACACTTGATACCACATTTGATAAAATGAATAACTGTCAATGAATAGCCAATTTGAAATAGTAACGTTTTTTACTTCTGCTCAGGTTTAAACTTAAAAAAGTCAATGTACCCCTTGACTCGGATCAACTGATGGGGCAAGTTAGGTAATATGTGCATGCCCCTTTGTGATAGATGCATTATATGTATTGAAAGAAGACATCCTGAAGTGTGGTGTCTAGACATTTATGTTAATTTAATTCATTTAGTTCAGTCCTTTTGTCTTTTGCTTTGTCTTGTGAATTCCTGTTTTATTTTGTAGTAACCTTTCCCTCTCGTTTCAGAGCCTTCCTGCCCTTGTGTGTTTTCCCTCCAGTGTGATTGTCAGCCCCTCCCTTAATTGTTGCCACCTGTGTCCCCTTACCTAGTGTGTATATATAGTCTGCTTCTCCCTTTGTCCTGTGCCAGTTCGTCTTGTCTCACCACGTCTGCCTGTCATTCCTTGACCTTGCTAAATATTTTTTTGATAGATTCCTTTTGTTTGTAAATAGATGTTTTGTTTAGAGTTTTTGGATCTTATAGTTTCTCAGTTTTGATCCTCCTAGTAAGTGTTTTGTGTTTTTGCCTTTTATTAAATACCTTGTTAATCCTGACCTGTTGTGCGTTTGGGTCCTGAGCCTTGTGACATTCATAACATGAAGTAAAGGTTGTTGTTGTAATTTCACTTCTATCTGATTTGTCTTTGCCTAGCCCTAGAGGACAACATAAGTACACATTGGCAAACACTTCCTACCCCACTCTCCCCTACTGCCTTACAGTAGTGATGGTGAGATGAAGCCTTATGAAGCTTTCCAGCCAATCGCTTCGCAAAAGGGTTGATCTCATGAGGCTTCATCATGGGCTTCATTTGAACACAAACCCCCTGTTGGTCAAAGTGTGTAAAACAGGCAGATTGGACATCTCAACAGTGTGCTCTATCTCATACCGAGTTCCCAATGAGTAAAGCCTTAGAATAACTCTAAACAACGAACATTAAATCATATTTTCATGTTAACAGTATTGTTTTTATTCCAGTTTAATGATTGTGATTGAAAAGCCTAAGGAGGCTGGTAAACATTGCAAAGAGGGATTTGTATTCCTTAATAATATTCATAAACTTAACTTTGTTGTAGCCTGAGAAAGGCTAAACCATATCAAAGAATACATTTATTAACTACATTATCTCATTTAGCTGTAACAACAAAAGACATATTGACCAGTTGTTGAACCAGGGACCCTGCGGTCATGAGTCAACTGCTTTCCAGCTGAGCCGCAGCACACACATTGAAGCTCCCTGAAAACACTGCAACATATGTATTCCTGTATTTATTTGTTATATATTCCTGTATTTATTTGTTCATGTTTTTATTCATACATTTATTTATGCTTGTATCTATTTATGCTTATGACATGTTCCGACCTCTATATAAGTGAGGGTCTGAGCTCTCTTGATTCCATCGTGTCTCCGGCCCGGGTACAGGAGGGGCAATATGATTCTTAGAATACATCCATGGGTATTATGAGGTATTATGGGTAAAATATATAAGGCAAGTTGGGGAGAAGGCAAGAGCTACGATCAGTGATGGACTCTGTGAGGCTGCGGTTAATTGAACAGAGCTCAGTGGAAAATGATGGTAGTCTAATTCTGTGCACAGAAGCAAAACATATCCATGTTTCACAAAATGTTGAAATTATGTTGATGTTTGTTAATAAATAATAGGATATTTATTTCACAAGTGGAATCTTCAGTTGGTGGAAATTGTTGCAAAGCCTAGTTATATAATAGTTGCCATTTAAACATGAATACGGACACAATTCCTCTTGTTCAAACTTCATTGGTAGATTTCTTTCAATATTCTTACCTAATTTAGACATCCATGTTTAAGAAATAAGAGGGGAAAAAAGCAACAGATTGTTAGCAGAGGAAACAGAGCACTGCTCCTGGTTAAAGAAAAATAGTGAAGGTGAAAATCAGCAAAGGGTGACCCAAATGTGGATGTCTACAGAAACAGAAGCTGTATTTGAAAAATATCTGGATTGACTAGAGGCCAAGCACATGTCATCAGTAGAAGAGAATGTGGTAAGGATCACGACAGAGCCAATCAGCATAATTTATAACACCAAAGTACACAGGTATGCTTAATTCCACAAACCTCTTAACGCTGTCAGATATGTTAGACATGCAGCCCAATGAATACAGCAGAAACACAGAGGAGTCTACACTCACAGGGTTTTAAATGTATTCAGTTTTTTGTTGGCAAGAACACACTAAATGCTTCCGGCGTTGAATAATTTCAGTAAATCAGTAAAAGTCTGCAAACAGATGCACAAACTGGCTGAGGTTCTCAGGGGGCGGATAATGCAGGTTCTACCTGAGCACATAGATACAGTTAAATATATATATATTTTTTGATATACTTTATTAATCCCCGTGGGGAAAAAGTGCTGATATCTCCCTTAAAGGGCACCTGTTTGAAGTCAGTCATGGTGATAAAAGCGAAAAACTGTATGTCACATTGATTCTTTACAATAAAGCAACTGTTACATTTAAATCACCTTTAAGAATCGTTCCAAATATTCCAAAGTGCTCTTTAAGTTATTTCACAAGCTCAACATGCGGCATCACTGAAGCCTATAATGGCTATTCATCCCATCATTCACTAAGTGATATATTATGAATACAAGGACATCAGTCAGAGTACCTGAGTACATACATCAGTGCAGCTGTCTTTATATCAGCCTACAATACACACACACACACACACACACACCCCTCTGGCATTTGATGGATCAGGACTGTTTACAGATAGACGAGCACTCTGCACATTTATATCAGTCTTCCCTTCTCTCCCTCCTTCAATTTCTCTCTCTCTCAAGCAAGTCATCAGTCAACATGCTTTCACTCAGCCACATCAGGTACACTGCCACAATATACATTTTAAGAATGTGACAAGCGACTAACACCATATGTGTTGTTCCTCCAGTCAACAGAGGAACCAAACCACATAAGAAGAAGAGTGTACACCAATACAATCTAAACCACCCCCCTGCAAAATGAACTGGTCTGAGAGCTTTTCATGTGAGCCTCCCGCTCGAGTGGTAGGGGAGAAAAGCAATACACAACAGGAAATGAAAATCTAAACGGGTAAATGCCTTATTCTTTAGTGCAAAGAAAGAAAAAAAGCAATCAACCCAGGAACTCCTACATTTGAGTCATTTTTAGTTAGGTAAGAATTCCAGCAGAATTTGTAATGTACACAAAATGCCAATGGGGTTTGCCATGTGTTGGAAACCCTGAAACAAGATCTATATGTAGTGCCAGGAGCAATCTACAAAAGAACCATCCGGAAACCCTAACATTTGAAGTAATGAGAGTTAAGTCATATTTGGAACATATGTATTTTATTTGTCATTAACCTTTTTCGGACCACTTATTTATTTAGGTGACGATCCAACCTCCATGCTGCTACTCTGGTTCAAACTGCATCCACCAAACAATGTCAAGTTGTGATTTGTTTGGTTTTATTGACTCCAGAATTTGACTACTTCGGCTTGGATTGCCCTTAATCTTTTGTAGGGATAGCTTTCAAATGCAAAGCTCCCAGGGTCTCCTTTTGGTCCAGACCTTCCAAGCAAAAGTGAGTTTGGGCAGATGTACCCTACGCAGTCCTCCCTGCTTTGAATCCTGGCATCGATCGGTCTCTCGTTGGCCAAGTTAGCTGCCATGTATAGGAATGTTTGAAATGTTCCCCATGTGAAGGTTCCATCTCCTCCAAGGTTGTTGAGGGCCCTTTTCACGACATGGACAGCTGCTTCAGCAGCTCCATTCCTGTGAGGTGAGTCTGTAGGATGAATTTTCCAGCTTCACTCTGTTCCATGTTTGGTAGCTTCATCCTCCAGCTCAGATTGTCCTAAGCAGTCCAGAAACACGGGCAGGTCTGGCTCCTACAAAGTTGCTTCCGGGATCTGACCACATTTTCTTCGGATGTCCCCTCAATGCAGTGAATCTTTTGTAGGCCAGTAGGAAGCCTTCAGCTGACTGGTCTCCAACAACATCTACATGTATTGCTCTGGATGCCATACAGCAGAAGACAATGCCCCATACTTTTAGCCTTACTTTTTTCCTCCCTTGGTCCTTCACCTCATATGGTCCAAACAGGTCCACAGTTGTGTATTCAAAGGGTCTTGTGGGATTTGTCCGTTCTGATGGCAGGTCACTCATGATTTTCTTGCACTTCTTTCCTCTGGCCTTTCTGCATATCACACAGCTGTCAACCACCTTTTGAGCCAATCTTCTGCCTTTGACAACCCAGGCTTTCTTTCTCATCTGTATGAGTGTTCCTGCTTTTTCCTCGTGGTTTGCTCTGTGGGACATTTGAGCAAGAAGTGTGGATATCCATGCCTCATAAGGTAGGATTGGTACTACAACGTTGTCCTCATTGAAGTATTGGATCCTTCCTCCACATACTAAGAGTCCCGACTCTTCCTCCTTATACACAACAAACCTGCTGAGAGTAATGTCTTTAAATGTTACTCCTCCCTGGGCTGAAAGGAAAAGATGTCCGAGTGCATCTTCACATTCTCTAACAGAGAGCACAGTTTTCTTAGTTCTCAACTCCCTCTCTTCTTTTGAAGGAATTACCTCCCACTTTGACCCGTGGGAAGTTGGGTTCATCGTCATCCTCCTCCTCTTCCACTCTTTAGCAGCTCTCAGCACCCAGGCAACAACTCGGACCAGTTTATCCAAGCTGCTGAATTTCCTCACATCAATCAGTTGCCCTATAACTGAGCCAGCTGGTATTCTTCGGGTTTGAGTCTCTTTCTCACCCTCAGAGGGTATTATAAGGGTTACAGGTTCTTTACCATCAGGATGTTTCATCTTTGCCTGAGCTCTGGTGAGTGCTGCTGTGAATGTTTTCCTTTGGATTATATTGATGCCCTCTTTTGCATTTGCCGCAACCTCCTTGGCTGACTTCTTTGACCACTCCACTTGATTGCCAGTGGCCACTGGTCCTTTCTGCCACTCAGATTCCTCCTTGAGATCAGCAGGGGTCGCTCCTCTTGTTATGATGTCAGAAATGTTTAGGTCACCTGGAATCCACCACCAATCCTCAACAGATCCAGACTTTTGGATTTCACCCACTCTGTTGGCAAAGAATGTCTGATATCCATAACTGTCACGCTGGATTGCTCCCAACACAGTTTGACTGTCCAGGAGGTGTAACCATTGTCCTATTTTCATTTGACCATGCTTTTCAATATGCCTTCTTAGACGAGCTGCAAAAACGGCACCACAGATCTTTGCCTTTACAGGGTCACCTTTTTGGTTCAGTGGTGTGAGTTTTGCCTTGGATTCAACCAGTCTGATTTGGATACCTTCTTCCGTCTCCCACCTGAGGTACACCACAGCTCCAAAGCTTTTGTCACTTCCATCGGAGAATGTTATTCCCAAAGGTTTACCGATCCAGCTGGGTGGCGTCAAGCTTCTGTCAAAGGTGATTTGATTCAGTTTCACATACTCTTCAAATACTTGTATTGCTTCCTCCCTTAGGCCTGCTGACAGTGGATTATCTCAAGTTTCCCATCTGGATTTTCCGCTTCCTGCCTCCTGGAATGCTTTTCTGATGAGTATGGCTCCCTTCTGTTTCAATGGTGTGACAAGACCGATGGGATCATAGAGGCCTGCTACCTGACTTAATAGCTCTCTTCTGGTTAAAGGGTCAGGAGTCTTTCCTCTTACCTCTTCTTCAAGGAGGTCTTGTTCTACTCATTTTCCTTGAGAAGTTAATGGAGGTAAGCACATATAGTTTGTCCTCCTCCACGAGGTAGCCAACCCCCAGGGCCTTCATTTGATTTGGAATTATCAATCCTCTGTCTTCTCCTGCAGATGTCACTTGGTTGGTGTTCTCCTGCACCTGCCTCCCACTTTGCCCTAAGTGGACCCAAGGTTTAAGAAAGAATCCTCCAGCTTTCAGGATGTCCTCAAGCCCATTAGTTCACTCTTCTAACCTTGTTTGGTCATTGTGGGGTGTCAGGATGTCATCCACGTAGCAATCTTCCTCCAGGACTCTTCTTTCCTCTTTGAGGTGTGTAAACATTGGTAGCCTTGATGTTTCTCGCATAGCCAGCTGTGCTATGCATCCTGCAGGTCGATCACCAATGTTGACTCTTGTTATTGCGTATTCACTTATTTCTTCGTCCTGAGTGTCTCTCCATAAGAATCTGTGAAGATGCATTTCCAGGTCTTCCAGCCACACGGAATTATACATCTTCCTGATGTCTCCTAAAGCTGCATGCACTCCTCTTCTGAATCGGAGTAAAACTCCTCTGATTGGATTCAATACATTGGGCCCCTTCAGTAGAAGATCGTTCATACTGAACCCTTTGAACTTTTGGCTGCTGTTCCACACAAGGCGTACCGGTGTTGTCACAGAGTGAGGATTTGGTTCCACCAAGTGGCTCACATACCATACTGGTTCTGCCCAGCTGTCCTTTATCTCTTTAGTGAGTTTCTTTGCTGCTCCTCTTTCCACCATTTCATGTACCTGTGCCTTGTAAGCAGCTTACCAATCTGGCTCCCTCTTGAGTTGTTTTTCTGTCCTCAGAAAAGTTGCTTCCACTGCAGTCCTGTTGTTGGGAAGAGAGATTGGGTCCTCGATCCAAGGGTACTTTGTATCCAAGTGTGGAGCACTACTGTGGACATCAGCTGTAACGAGCTTTTATCACCTGAGGCAGCTAGCCAAAGTAAAACCTTTTCTCTCCAGACAGCAGTTTGAGACAGTAATCCATGCCTTTGTTACTACCCGGCTGGACTACTGTAACTCTCTCTACATGGGGGTCAGTGGGTCCTCCCTCGCACGACTGCAGCGGGTGCAAAATGCCGCAGCTAGGCTCTTAACTGGCACACGGAAGTATGACCACATTTCCCCTGTTTTAGCTTCTCTCCACTGGCTGCCAATTTATTTTAGCATCCATCTTGAAATTATTTTTATTTACTTTTAAATCCCTAAATGGCATGACCCCACCATACCTTACTGAGCTGCTACAGCATTACACGCCAAAACGCCCTCTCAGGTCAGCGGACCAACTGCTCCAGAATGTGCCTAAAACCAGGTCAAAGCTCAGAGGGGACCGTTGCTTCTCTGTAGCGGCTCCCAAACTGTGGAATACTCTGCCCCTGGAGATCAGACAGGCCTCCACACTGCCTGCTTTTAAATCGCTTCTTAAAACCCACCTCTTCTCCTTAGCGTTTTAACATTTGGCGTTTCAACATCTTTCAGAGTGTTGCTTTTAAATTGTTTTTTGTTTTTACTTGTACTTGTTTTATGGTTTGTGAGCTGAGCTGTGTTACTTTTTTGTATCCTTTGTTTTATCTATTTGCCTGTACAGCACTTTGGTCTGGAGGTTTAAAGTGCTTTATAAATAAGGTTGTATTGTAAGGCCTTGTTTTATGATTTCCAGCTCTTTTTCCTTTCCACCAGGCTGACAATGACCACATCGACATCCTCCACATTTTGGTTCACAAGCTGCTCCAATACTGTCCCACTTCAACCAATCCAGAAACTCTGTCAACAGCTGTGCTTTTTGTTTCAGCCTGAATCTCTTCAGCTCCGATGATTTCCTCGTATTTCACTGCGGCTATACGCATGGAGCAAGCAAAGTGTGTTTCAGACTTATGTGTTGTCATCTCCACTTCCTCAAAGATATCAGGGTGAGCTCCAGCCACAGTTTTACCCAGTGGGCTGTCCCACAAAACGAGGTCTCCGACAATCCTCACCCTCTGTGGGACAAGTCTACCTTCTCGGTGGCTGATAAGTAGCTCAATGTTTTCTGGTCTTTTTAAATCCTCAAGTTTGACTTCTGGAAAGAACTTCTTCAGCTGTTCAGGTTCGATGACTCTTTGAACGTTGGCTATTTCATTGAGCCCATAACAAACAAGTTGGTGCGCTTTTTCTGTACCTCTGGGTGTCTTGACTCTAACTCTGAGGAAATATCTTCTGCTGTTCACCCTCATTATCATTCCTCCAACTCCATGGACAACCAATGTGATTTTTTCACTTTCCAGGTTTAACCGGTTACTCTGTGGGTTATGTAGTTGGTGTCTGATGCTAAATCTATCAGGGTTCCAACTTTTTGACCTGAATTTGCAGTAACTTCCAGCAGCATCATGATAACTGGCATCTCGTCATGTCTATTTCCTTCCATCAGCACAGAACGGTCCTTTTCATTGCAGTTTGTTATTGCAGTCATATCGGTAAAGGCGTTCTTGCATTTTTCTGCCATTTCGGGAGAGAGTTCAGCAATACATTTCACTTGCTCTTCTGTGAGTTTGGGTCTTTTCTTCAAGTCTTTCCAACCTTTGTCTAGCTCACGTTCTCTGTACTTTCTTTTAGGATAGAGGAAAAAGTGATGGTCTGAAGAGCTCCCCTTCTTGCATTCTCTTTTCCTGCAAAGGTAGGTGCTTACACATTCATGTCCTTCTTCATGACATCTTAAACACCTCTTAAAAGCTCCCAACCTCTTCACAGCATCTAACTTTTCGACCAGATTTAGGCTCCTGAACTGCTTGCAAAAGAATAGTTTCTCTTCATGCCTTTCTTCTCCACAGACAATACAACGGCCTCCTGGTGGAATGTGTTGAGGAATATTTTCTTTCAAACTTCCTTTTCAGTTAGAAAAGCTGCTCCAGTTTTTCCAAGATCTCTTCTTGTGTCTTCAGAAACTCGAGGAGACTGTCAAAATGGTTCTTAGGGGTGACTCTATTGCTGGGATTTACCACGAAGACGAGCCAATCCTTCTTCACAGGATCCGGCAGTTTGCTCTCTATGGACCTAGTGACCAGTGGGTTCTTGATGGCGTCTATCCTTCCAAGTTCTGTCAGGTCTGCCAGTGCTTTCTCCACAGTTTGGATTAAGTCGATTACTCTTCTTGGTTGATCTGCTCTTAAAACAGGAATTTTCTCAAGATCTTCAATTATTTCTATTGCAATTGTAGACTTATTCCCATATCTATTTTCAAGCACTCTAAATATGTTCTCTGCTGTATTGTATGTTGAAAGTCTGAGGTTTCTTGAGATTCTCTCATCCATGCTGTCCAAAAGCTGAATCTTTTTGACTTCACTCGAGCCTGTTGGTTCTCCCTGTCTTTGCAGGCTCTCCCAGTCTCTCCTCCATCTGTGGACATCTCTTTTATAGCCATGACATTTGGGCAGACTAATTGGTTTAATTCTCACCAAGGGCGTGGTGTTTGCTGCATGTGGGGTTGATGAAGCAGCCGTTAAAGTCAGCAGATATGCACTCTTTTCTTCTTCTGAATTTCTTTGTGCAAACTCTGCTCTCCTCGCTTCAAGCTTAGTAGTAATAACAATGACCTTTCAATTATATTAGTATGCATAAAAAGGGACATGTGACACTCCCCAATTATGTAAATGAGCTAAGTCCCGCCTCCCATTGGTCGAGATCCTTTGATCTGAGCTAAGTCCCGCCTTCCATTGTTAGAGACCCTTTGATCTGAGGTGTTATAATGGGTAGGTGTGAAAAGCCCCCCTGTAGAGTGCCTTTGTTGTCTAATTCTTTGATGTGTTGATTAAGGCAGTCTCTTTGAAGTTATGTTGTCTGGCCCCTGTCCCCTCACCCCTTTGTTGTCTAAGCCTTTGATGTGTTGATTAAGGCAGTCTCTTTGAAGTTATGTTGTCTGGCCCCTGTCCCCTCACCCCTTTGTTGTCTAATTCTTTGATGTGTTGATTAAGGCAGTCTCTTTGAAGTTATGTTGTCTGGCCCATGTCCCCTCACCCCTTTGTTGTCTAAGCCTTTGATGTGTTGATTAAGGCAGTCTCTTTGAAGTTATGTTGTCTGGCCCCTGTCCCCTCAAACCCCTTTGTAGTCTAAGCCTTTGATGCGAGTTGTTATAACAGGTAGGTGTGAAAAGCCCCCCTGTGTAGTGCCTTTGTTGTCTAATTCTTTGATGTGTTGATTAAGGCAGTCTCTTTGAAGTTATGCTGTCTGGTCCCCGTCCCCTCAGGGTTATCTAATCTAATTAGCCTTTGATGTTTTGCCCTTTGATGTGCGGTGTTATAACAGGCAGGTGTGATTTCACACTGGTGTGTTATAAGCTTTTGATGTTAATCTAGGTGTCTCTTTGAAGTTATGCGTGAGATGGTCTAGCCCCCCGCCTGCTTCCAGCTCAGGCCTCTCCCCCCTTTCTCCACCCCCTTCCTCTGAGGCTGGCAGATTGTGGGGGGTGGAATTAGATGAAAATAGAAATATGCTCAAAACTAAATAAAAGACAGTAATTTCCACTTACCAAGTCACCTTTCAAAAAAGAAAAATGGCCAAGAGACGCCCCCCCTACCTTTAAGAACAATTAACACACACACATGTTGGAGTTGGCCTTTGATGTGAGGGTTAGAAATAAGCCTGGGATGTTAATCTACATGTTGATTAAGACACTCTCTGTGAGGTGAGGGGATGGAGTTAGTTTTTAAAAAATAAATACGCTCAAACTAAATAAAACAGCCATTAATTTTCACTCACTAAGACACCTAAAAACGTTATTGTCCTCTCTAGATTTGATTCAGGGTTTTGTTTTAAATGATTTGTGCTTGCTAAGGATGTTTCTTCTCAAGTTTTTGTGAAACTGTTAACTGAAAGGAAAGAGGGTATTCATATTAATTAAAAAAAATATCATATTTAAGTTTTAATAGTGATAACTAAGTTTCACTCTGTGGGGGGCAAAAGACGCATCGTTAAGCACCTGGATAAAGGACTCTTTAAAGCAGAGACATGGCGACCAGCATACCTGATTATCAGCAGGAGAGGACTCTTTTAAGTAAATACATTATAGGGTTAAAATAAGATATATATGTGGTGGAATTAGTTTAAAACGGCCACCTTACACTTTTTAGTTGTCCTCTCTAAATTAGATGTAAGGGTTTTTAAATGATTAGTGTTAATTAAGGGCTATTGTTGTTTTGGTTTATAAGGGGATAGGAGTTCAACTTTTAAAAATTGCACAGGATCATTCTAAGAAGAGTGAGAGGGCTAATGAGCCAGCACCATACCACCTCTATGCATCTTCTTGACCTGTATCTGATCTTGAAAAACTCTCGTAAGTACTTTTTTTATTTTAATTTATAATATCATGTAATTATTAAATGTTGTTTTTTTGGTAGGGGTTAAACTAGTATATTATGTGGATAGTATATTATTAGATACTTAAAAATGTTATATTTTTTCTGTTTACAGTAGAGACCCTGTGTGCTGAAATCTACTCAAACAGAGTACTTCATGGTAGTGGTCAGCTTTTAAACACAAAAGTGTATCTTTCAGTAACTTTCTCAGAAAATGTAAGCATAAATCTGTCAAATGTTCAAAACAGCCTTGTTTCACTGAAATAGCGTAAAAAATCACAAACTGGCTGAAACTGTGCAGTGGAGAAATTACAGCACAGTTTTCTACTACGACACAGATAGTATAATCTATGTGACAAGACAGGGGCAGTCTCCAGTACTTTCATGGTAGTGGTCAGCTTTTTTAAAAAGAAAAGTGTATCTTTCGGTAACTTTTTGAGAGAATTAAGCATAAATCTGTCAAATGTTCAAAACAGCCTTGTTTTTCACTGAAATAGCGTCAAAATCACAAACTGGCTGAAACTGTGCAGTGAATTGGAGAAATTACAGCACAGAGTTTTCTACTACGACACAGATAGTATAATCTATGTGACAAGACAGGGGCAGTCTCCAGTACTTTCATGGTAGTGGTCAGCTTTTTTAAATACAAAAGTGTATCTTTCAGTAACCTTTTGAGAGAATTAAACATAAATCTGTCAAATGTTCAAAACAGCCTCAAAATCACAAACTGCCATTAAGAGTCGGATGCTTTACGAAATCTAATTACAGAGTACTTTCATGGTAGTGGTCTGCTTTTAAAAAGAAAAGTGTATCTTTCGGTAACATTTGAGAGAATTAAGCATACATCTGTCAAATGTTCAAAACAGCCTTCACTGAAATAACCTCAAAATCACAAACTGCCATTAAGAGTCAGATGCTTGACGAAATCTAATAAAACCGAGTACTTCATTGTATATCTTTCAGTAACTTTCGGAGAGAATTAAGCATACATCTGTCAAATGTTCAAAACAGCCTTTGTTTCACTGAAATAGCCTCAAAATCACAAACTGACATTAAGAGTCAGAATCCTGACGAAATATACTCAGTACTTCATGGTAGTGGTCAGTTTTTAAATACAAAAACGTATCTTTCAGTAACTTTCTGAGAGAATTAAGCATAAATCTGTCAAATGTTCAAAACAGCCTTGTTTTCACTGAAATAGCCTCAAAATGACAAACGGTCATTAAGAGTCAGATGCTTGACGAAATCTAATAAAACAGAGTACTTTCTACAGGTGGCTCCTCCCACTGAACGCAATAAGTCCCACCCCACTTCCCTTTCTTCTTTTTGTCTTTTTCCGTCCTTTTGCCCCTTTTCTTTTCATTCGCATTCTGCGTTTGCTTTTCATTTTTCTTCTCCTTTTCATTTTGCTTTTTCTTCATTTTACTTTTTCTTTTCTGCTAATTGTCGTTTGAGATCTTGGCGAGTGGTATGAGATATACTGTTTCTATAAAGGTTATCTATAATACCATCTTTTAAAGAAAGATATTCTTCATATGTCATGTTATCATGGTCCTCTTTTGTCCTAAAGACCTTACATGGATATGATATAGAGGAGAGCTCTTCTTCTGGAACATCCTTTCCCCTACTTTGTAACATCCAGTCATTAAGCCCATATCCGTTATCCTGGTGATAATAAGGGGAGGCTACATCAGACTTGGTTTTTCTCAGATCCATGGATAGTTTTCAACGGTCGTCTTAGTGGGGTCCTTAGTTTTATATGATTTGCTACGTGGGGTCGGACTTATTGCGTTGAGTGGGAGGAGTCATCTGTAGAAAGTACTCTGTTTGAGTAGATTTCGTTAAGATTCTGACTCTTAATGGCAGTTTGTGATTTTGAGGCTATTTCAGTGAAACAAGGCTGTGTTGAACATTTGACAGATTTATGCTTAATTCTCTCAAAAAGTTACTGAAAGATACACTTTTGTGTTTAAAAGCTGACCACTACCATGAAGTACTCTGAGTAGATTTCGTTAGGATTCCCACTCTTAATGGCATTTTGTGATTTTGAGGCTGTTTCATTGAAGGCTGCTTTGAACATTTGACAGATTTATGCTTAATTCTCTCAGAAATGTTACAGAAAGATACACTTTTATTTTTAAAAGCAGACCACTACCATGAAAGTACTCTGTTTTATTAGATTTCGTAAAGCATCTGACTCTTAATGGCATTTTGTGCTTTTGAGGCTATTTCATTGAAGGCTGTTTTGAACATTTGACTGATTTATGTTTAATTCTCTCAAAAGGTTACTGAAAGATACACTTTTGTATTTAAAAAAGCTGACCACTATCATGAAAGTACTGGAGACTGCCCCTGTCTTGTCACATAGATTATACTATCTGTGTCGTAGTAGAAAACTCTGTGCTGTAATTTCTCCAATTCGATGTACAGTTTCAGCTAGTTTGTGATTTTGAGGCTATTTCATTGAAGGCTGTTTTGAACATTTGACAGATTTATGTTTAATTCTCTCGAAAGGTTACTGAAAGATACACTTTTGTATTTAAAAAAGCTGACCACTACCATGAAAGTACTGGAGACTGCCCCTGTCTTATCACATAGATTATACTATCTGTGTCGTAGTAGAAAACTCTGTGCTGTAATTTCTCCAATTCACTGTATAGTTTCAACCAGTTTGTGATTTTGAGGCTATTTCATTGAAGGCTGTTTTGATCATTTGACTGATTTATGTTTAATTTTCTCAAAAGGTTACTGAAAGATACACTTTTGTATTTAAAAAAGCTGACCACTATCATGAAAGTACTGGAGACTGCCCCTGTCTTGTCACATAGATTATACTATCTGTGTCGTGGTAGAAAACTCTGTGCTGTAATTTCTCCAATTCACTGTATAGTTTCAGCCAGTTTGTGATTTTTACGCTATTTCAGTGAAACAAGGCTGTCTTGAACATTTGACAGATTTATGCTTAATTCTCTCAAAAAGTTACTGAAAGATACACTTTTGTATTTAAAAGCTGACCACTACCATGAAGTACTCTGAGTAGATTTCGTTAGGATTCTGACACGTAATGGTATTTTGTGATTTTGAGGTTATTCCAGTGAAACAAGGCTGTTTTGAACAATTCTCACAAAAGGTTACTGAAAGATACACTTTTGTATTTAAAAGCTGATCGCTACAATGAAGTACTCTGTTTGAGTAGATTTCAGCACACAGGGTCTCTACTGTAAACAGAAAAAACATAATATTTTTAAGTATCTAATAATATACTATCCACATAATATACTAGTTTAACCCCGACCAAAAAAACAACATTTAATAATTACATGATATTATAAAATAAAATAAAGAAAGTACTTACCAGAGTTTTTCAAGATCAGACACAGGTCAACAAAATGCATAGAGGAGGTATGGTGCTGGCTCATTTGCCCTCTCACTCTTCTTAGAATGATCCTGTGCAATTTTTAAAAGTTGAACTCCTATCCCCATATAAACCAAAATAACAATAGCCCTTAATTAACACTAATCATTTAAAAAACCAACTAGAGGACAACTAAAAAGTGTAAGGTGGCTGTTTTAAACTAATTCCACCACATATATATCTTATTTTAACCCTATAATGTATTTACTTAAAAAGAGTCCTCTCCTGCTGATAATCAGGTATGCTGGTCGCAATGTCTCTGCTTTAAAGAGTCCTTTATCCAGGTGCTTAACGTTGCGTCTTTCCCCCCCCACAGAGTGAAACTTAGTTATCACTATTAAAACCTAAATAAGATATTTTTTAAATGAATATGAATACCCTCTTTGCAAACAGATACTTTCTTTTAGTTAACAGTTTCACAAAAACTTGAGAAGAAGCATGAGGAGCTTTACCAGTCAAACCTTTTTTGTTGCATGCAGCAAAATTCTAATATTACACCCTCACATAACTTCATATTGGGCTTCCTTATAGTTGTGTGAAGTAATTATAAAAAAGACAAGATCATGGGAGGAATAGGATACCAGAAACCAGCTTGACCAAAAGAGGGCACGAGATAAGTTTGTGCACAGATCTCTGGCTGTAGGCGTCTGACCAGCTACGGCATTCGTTTCTTGACTGGCTCTCCGAATGGTAAGTTGTCACATGCATCTCTTGGTCACTTTTCTTTTTGAAAGGTGACTTGGTAAGTGGAATTACTGTCTTTTATTTAGTTTTGTGCATATTTCTATTTTCATCTAATTCCACCTCCCACAATCTCATAGCCAGAGGAAGGGTGGAGAAAGGTGGAGAGGCTGGGCTGGGAGGGGGCGGGGGGCTAGGCTGTCTCACTCATAGAGATACCTAGATTAACATCATAGGCTTATAACATACCACATCAAAGGGCAAAACATCCAAGGCTAATTAGATAGCCCTGAGGGGACCAGACAGCATAACTTCAAAGAGACTACCTTAATCGAACACATCAAAGAATTAGACAACAAAACATGTCTCACTCATAGAGATACCTAGATTAACATCATAGGCTTATAACATACAACATCAAAGGGCAAAACATCCAAGGCTATTTAGATTAGATAACCCTGAGGGGAAGGGATCAGACAGCATAACTTCAAAGAGACTACCTTAATCGAACACATCAAAGAATTAGACAACAAAAGCACTCCACAGGGGGGCTTTTCACACCTACCCGTTATAACACATCACCCCTCACATCAAAGGGTCTCAAACAATGGGAGGCGGGACTTAGCTCTGATAAAAGGCTCTCGACCAATGGGAGGCGAGGGGAGGCGGGACTTAGCTCATTTGCATAATTGGGGGCGTGTCACCTGTCACTTTTTTATGCATACTAATGAGACGAAAGCGGCATGGTAAATACTACTGATCAGCATACAGTTGCCCCAGAGCCATCAACATCCAAGCTATGCCGCCGGATGTCTGCACCAGTACTAACTCAGTGTTACTGGCCTCAGGCCTAGGGGTCCCTGGGCCATAAAAAAAAATGTAATTTAAAAATAATTTTTTTCTTTTATAAAAACATTTGTATTTGGATGGAATGATTACCTATAGTGATAATAAAATTATGTTTACAGTATGGTACCTGAAAAAGGTCAAATGGCACTGATGGTATCCAAATGTGCCAAAATATGCCCAAAGGTCAGTCCGCCTGGACTACTTTTTGCTAAACCTCTCTAAAAAGGTCAAATTTAACGTGTTTTGCCTCAATCTTAATACAGGGTACTTATTATATGTTATACTTTGGATTCCTAACCCTTTTAGTCTACCATCCCATCATTCAAGGGTGGTTTTCACTATAAGTAATGGGTTTCATTTAGGCGGAGGTAAGAATTTACCTTTTTTTACTATGTTCCATCTGAATTTACTCTGACACAGAAACATCTATATTGATTCTGACACTTCTACATCCAACTCACAGGTGTAACCTCGCTTTGATAAAAGAAATTATTCATATAACCCTTTTAGAAGTTAAGTTATAGTCATTTGTTTTGGGCATAGCATTTTCGAGCCTGAAACCTGAAAAACAGGCTCAGGGCTAAAGAGGTTAAGCTTCTCTCCTGGGATGCAAGAGAAACTAATACATCTAATACTAACCCTAACATATGCTCCAATAAAATGTATAAACTTATTTTCTAATGTTTTAAAATATAATTTATTTAAGAAAATAGCAATAATAATAAAAGAAATAGGCAATAAAGGAAGAAATTCGAAATTGGGGGTAATTACATGCATATACACATACATACCAGGGTTTCCGTTAGCCGGTAATCAGGCCCTACCGGTTTTTAGCTGGTAACATTTATTAAAAAACGGTAAATTCAAAACCTGCCAGTCAAAATGTCCGGTAATAATTAGGGATGCTCCGATCAATCGGCCGCCGATCATTATCGGCCGATATTCACTCTTAATAGTTTAATCGGTGCTCTCTATAAAGGCTCAGATCAGATTACGCAAAGTACATGACACTTTTCTCTGTGCACGGCAAAAGAAGCTCGCCAAAATGGCTTCACCTGTGTCTGGCAGTTTTTCAAGGTGTCAGAAAAAGACATTCAAATATCTATATGCAACGTGTGTGAAGCAGAAAGAGAGAGAGAGATCAGGATCAGCTGCTGCTGACGGAGACACGCAGCTCTACCTGATCACAACTCCGCCCACTGTGACGGACCGGTGAGCGGAGAAAACACACACTTCAAGTTAAACCTAACACACTAAGCTATTCTATCTACCTCTGGAACAACCTTAACTAGTTATAAATATGTTTATTCTTTACTGTCGGGTCACTCATTACTGGATCAGCGAGCTGCATGAGAGGGATACTGATGGGCTGTCAGTCGAGAGAGAGAGGTTCCATTTATTATTCCCGTGTTATTTTCCAAAGTGAATGTAAACTTTTGAATAATGTACTTCATCTACTATAAGTAGTTTGTTTGAATGTAATAATTATGTTGTTTGTGGAAGCACATCATTTATTGAATCTTGAATCATTTATCTGTTACGATTATAAACTGAAGCAATAGAAAAATGACTCCCATTAACTGAGTTTTAAACATCAGCATATCCGGTCATAGTTCGGTAATTACCTGCTAACGGAAACTCTGCTACACAATTCTTATTATTGAAACATTTTACCGGCAAGAAGAAATCCTAGCGGAAACCCTGATTGATTGATTGATGGATTGATGGATTGATTGATACACACACACACATACACAGTTTGCAAACTTCACCTACAGTCTAAACATCTAGGATGTTTTAAAGAGTATGAACAACTTATTTCCCCATCAACAGATCTGCAGCAGGCTGATTCAGGATGGAATGAAAAGCCAAGTTACATTTTTAAAGATGAAGATAATATCTGTTAGAATTCTGAGAGACGATTGCAGCACGATATAATTCACCATTTCATACCGCTGTTTCATCATATCCACATGCAATTACACAAACACACACACACACACACACACACACACACACACACACACACACACACACACACACACACACACACACACACACACACACACAGAGCTGAGGTTGGTTACAGTGTGCAGCTGAGGGGGAGCCTGAGAGACTGGTGGTGCTGCAGCAGCTGACCAGTTTGAAAGACAGCAGCAGATTGAACAGGCTGGGGCGGGAACAGTGTTTTATAGTAATTTCTTTTTGGCTGCTTGCTGGCACTTTACCCCACAGATGAGGCCGGTGCGCAGTAGACATATACCAATGATGTTACCTGCTGCAGAGAGAGAGAAAAACATTTAGAGAAAATACTCTGATGTTTCTATGCACACTCTGTAAAAACAGTACAAGTTCACTTGGATTCTGCACGGAGCTTAGTGCTGTGCTGTGAGCTGCCAGAGGCATGTAAGCCCTGATGAAACCACGTCAGCATCGTTTGGATGTAACAGAATCATCATCATGATCCAGGCAGACTGGAATGACAGCAGAGGAATTAAAGAACACCTTTGATCTCTCATTATATTCAATCAAACCCTGCTCTAAAGTATGAGTAATATGCGCAAAACGTTTGGAAACAGTGCAAACAGTAGAACTTGGAAGCCCATTGACATGTCTGTACTGACGGTTTCCAGCAAATTCACGATTCCAAAATGTAATGCTCCCGGCACAGCAGTGTCAGCCTATAGTCTCCACAGAGGAGGACCCTGTACACGCCTGATTAAAATGATCTGAAAGAGACTGCATTCCCTTTCATTTAGATTACAAGGATTTTAAGTATCAACACTGACCCTACTATGATGCAGCCTTAAATGTATATATTGCAGTTATTGAAACGAAATGGCCAGTGTAGTTTCAGTATGACTCAATGATGCCCCCAAGTGGCTGGAGTCAGCCAGATAAAGCCAGTCAATCAACAAAGCCTTCACAAACTGCAGATAATTGTATTTTCCCTTTGTGTGAAGCTTCAAAATACACAGTCGACAACATTCATTATCACCATCTGTCTGCGTTTCCTCTGCCAGATGAATGATGGAGGATGGGATCTGACATGCATGACTGTTGATGACAAGAAGAATCACCAGCTTTCCTTTAACGTTTTGAGTGCAGCAGCATCGAAGCATAATCATCATTTTAGCATAGAGAATATCTAAAAGCTAAAATATGTGACTACTGAGTGGCCTGTGACTTCCTGTCCAGGAATGAAAGATAGTACATTTAGTTTTTTCAATTGACCTGAGATTCTGCTAAACAAACAAACACACACACACACACACACACACACACACACACACACACACACACACACACACACACACACACACATCCTTTGTTGGACTTGATTCATTATAATTTTCAGATGTACTCTATTTGTAAAGCCTTCGACTATATCAAATTGTCTGTTTAGTGGATAATTCACTGAAGCTGCACGGTTGCTATCTTCTGGACTATCTGTTAAACAGTCACACATGGTAACACAAACATGGTAGAGCGGTCTTTTAAGAGAGGCGATTTGTGTCGATTCCTGTCTTTATCTGTTTAATTCACAGTTAACATTAATTACGAACACTTTGGCCACTCACAGTCAAGTAATATTTGTTTTGCAATACACATACACACAACCCATGCCTAATATGTTTTTAATGCAACTCACATGTAATGTAATATACTTTTAAATGTTGGCTATGAAGGTTGTTTTAATGTTTATTATGTTTGTATATGTATGTGGAACTGCATGACGGATTCCAGAATACATTTCCTTACGGGGACAATAATGAATATCGTATCGTAACTACACACAATTATAATTTTAGACAGAAAAACGTACTGTGATGCCAGCGACAACTACTTATATATAGTAAACATTATTATCTAATAAGGAAAATAAACTGATTGAAACCAATAACTTCAAAATATCACTTTATGTTTACCTTTTGTAGAAAGGTAATGAGTGGGAACAGCAACTTTCTTGAGTCCTTCCAATTCTGAAATTGCATGTAGGAAAAATGGAAGCACTAAAAAGGCAAATTGCTCTCCACTGCCCTTAAATGTATAGTTGAGTTGACTTTCTGATGTATTTCATTACAACTATTTACTATATATAAATTATACTTATCAATCAAAATTAAACAAGAACATTATAACAAATATAATGGATTATGTGAATAAGGACGAGATAAACACCAACAATTGAATTTATTTATAATAACATACAATACACTTTACTAATTCATAGACAGAACTCATTGTATTCGTTCAATGTAAATATAAGATAAACAGAGCAATAATGATAATGAGTACAACAATATTTTATATGTTTACTCTTCAGTATAAGTACATATTATTACTGACAATCTATAGATGCTGCTGACACTGACAGATGTTTTTCTGTCTCATATCTGACATACACAAATATTTCATACTCGCATAACTCCTATTTATCACAGATGTTCAATCTAACCAGGTCATGATCACAAATATTTGTGTTGTATGGACATACTTTACTGATACTTGTGCAGTATGTTCTCACGCCATAATAGCCACTTTCACTTGCGTTCTCTTTGAATTGAATTCCTTTATTGTCATTGTATAGGTACAACGACATTTAAAAAGCCTTCTTTGTCTTCTCGCCATCACTGGCCTCCTAAACAATACAGATTCACAGATGCTGAATGCGGACAAATCCACTTCTATTGTTTCATTCATTTGTAGCCAGAACAATTTGCCCTGTAATTCTAAAAGAGGTTATTTGTGTTGTGATTGGACTGTAGAAGCCCTTGATTGGTGTCCCCAGTCTTTGTAGGAACAGTACTACTGTAGTGTTTCTGTTTTTGTAATCACATTGATGTAATCCATAGGAGGCTTAGTAATGACTAAATGGTGTAGTCTCCTTCAACTCGTGGTACCCCTGGTGGTTTGGCTCTGTGAAGAGACAGAGAGGGCAGTTAGGGCTAGGAAGTACCACACATCTATCTCTTTCTACATTAGAAATTAGATCTAAATACTCTTTTAGAAAAAAAGGCAGGTAAGTTCGGCTTCAAAAGGAAATAACAAAAGCAATACAGTAACATACAACAATTATAAAAAAAAAAACACTAAACAATGTGGTTTTGAATTTACTTGATTTTGCCCTGACAGAAGATGTTTCTCAAACTCTCAGGTCCATATGAATAGGACCTGTTTCTGGTATTGAGTGTTGTTCAGTGGAAATTGCTTGTGCTACCTCATTAAGAGGACTTGCTTTTCATTTCACAGCCTGTATCTGGAGGTTACTTTAGAATCTTCTGTACATCCCAAATTATGAAGACAAAAATAGCCACTAGCAGAATGCGTTTAAGCGTGTAGATAATTGTTACGGTACCGAGACTCATATTCTCCTCCACTAGAGGCCTCTTCTCGCTGCAGTTGACCACTCTTCCCTGCGCCGCTCCCAGAATAGTCATGATGTCGACTAGGTTGAGTTTCCCTTCCTCCTTGGCCTCCACCACCTCCTCTGCCAGCTCCAGTGCAGCCTCTTCACGCTCTTCCATCTCCTCTTGGGTAAGCATTGCATTCAAGCCCTGCCCTGCAGTGGTGTTGCCCACCTGTGGGGGAGCCAGGGAGCACAGTGCCCTCACTTTACCATAGGACATCAGGTGAGCTACGTTGGCTCGCAAGAAGAGCAGCAGGACATTGAGGTCGTTCAGTGGGCAGCCCAGTCTCCGGCGGTTGAGGAGGTCAAGGGCCGGGAGGATCTCGTAGACAGATATAAAGGTGGTGTCCCAGACAAAGAGGCGAATCATGCTGAAGAGGACGATAGGAGCCAACAGGACATAAATGGCACCATTGGCCACGCTTATCACCTGGAAAACCAACTGGCCAATCATTTTACACTGAACCAGTTCAGGAACCCAGTTCTGATCTCGCAGCATTCCAGTGCGGACAAAGCAGCTGAACTCGTCCTGCAGGAAGGCAGAGAGGTGGAAGTAGGCCAGGTAGAGACAGGCAGCTGTCATGAAGGTCAGAAGGAGGAAGCCCCTCAAGAAAAGCATGCTAACCAGGAAATAGGAGTTTTGTTTGCAACGCAAGTACCTCTCCAGTAGAGGGTACTCAAAGTATCGCTTCTTCTTGGCCCTGCAATTGGACAAGGAAAACAAACTCAGCAAGATATTCTCCTTCATGTTCATACAGACACACACACCCAGCTGGAAGCTTTCAACCCCACCCACAATCTTCTACTTTTAGTTACAAGGAGTTGCCCACCGCAACACCCACATCAGTCCCCCACAGCTACGAGCCTTACATAAGTGTATATGGGGGAGGAAAGCGTTTTTAAACCACAATTTCCCTGTTAATGAGGACATTCAAACTGACAGCACACGGTCCGTAATCTTTGAGCAACATTTTACAATAACAGATTGGGTTGTTTGTTGCTGCAATCAGCTGAAATCAGAAAAAGAGCATTGAATATTCGTGCGAGAAGCCATCAGTTGGTGGTCCCTTACCTTTGCAGTTCGGCCTGAAATGTGAGCGGGTTCTTTGTGTTCTGACGCATATCAATGATGCTCTGGGCCATTCGAATGGAGCGGTTGTAAGAATTGTCCAGTTCGTCAATTATGAAAAGCAGGTCGGAGCCCAGTGTTGGCATGACGAGCTGGCGCCAGATCAGAGCCGGCAGGTACATCAATACCGCCATGGCCATTAGAGAGTAGGGAAACATCTGGAGGGAAAATGATTGATAAGAAGGACATACCGGAGAGGTAGATTGAGTGGCAGAAGAGTTGAGTCACATTGACCCAATTTCCCCCCATGGATCAATAAAGTGTTCCTGATTCTGATAATCAATCCCCAATATACCAGCATTACCAGAGAACAACCAAAGGTCCCGTTTAGAACTACTTCCCGTTGTGTATATGGGCCCTAAATGTTAACTGAAACTGATATGAAAAAATAGATTTATAAAAAACAAATCTTCTAAAAAAAGGTACCCTGACATTTTGAACTGAAGTTTTGCAAGTTATAGTAAAGAGAACATGTATTTCAGCAGTTCAACTTAGTCAACAACTTGGGTTGAAGTAGCAAGCTGGATCAGAACCTCTCAACTTACTTTGTGTACCCAGAGTGAGCGCTCTTCAAAGTTCCCATCGCTGTCAAACTCATGATGCATCAGAGAGTCCCAGCAGTACGTGTCTACATAGCTGGACTGCTTGATCGTGAAATTGCTGGGAGGGAAACAGCTGATCTGAGGCCCTGCAGAATAAACAAATGTTGATTTGTCACATCATCTGTTAATATGGGGAATTACTCACACACAAACTTGCACACACACACTCACACACTGAATGTCGACGAGCCCTTTTCTTTTCAGTGGTACAGAGTTTCACAGAAAAAATCATGTGTTCCCAAATGACAACCCTTCATTTAAAACTCAGGGCCACTCGATTCCAAGTTGGGCCTCCGCCTTATATTTAGTTCACCTTGATATAAACACATGTAGTCCAACCACTTACAGTAAATATATGCTCCTCACTAATCTGTCATTTTCCAAACAGAGAGTTTGGGAGGGAACACACCCCGCTGTGCCCCACCTCATTCAGAGTCTTACAACATGGAGCTTTTATTTAGATACCACATCTGCCTGCAGTTCTGTAAGTAGAAACATAATGACACTCATTTACTGTCAGGATGGGATTTCTCCTGCCAGCCCCCCCACTATAAAAAGTCTTAGATATTCACAGAAAAGTTACAGCTTATGTTTTAAAACTGAAACTGAACTCAAACTTAGCATGTGTTGTCTACGTTGGTAAGTGTCCAATTACTTTAAATCTGTATTCATTTTGCATTATTCCTCACACATTATCCATCACATTCTGCAAGAGAAAGCCACAACTTTCTTCAAATCATACAGCATATTGCATGGAAATTGGTCCATATGTTTTTAAGATATGCGCATGATTCATTTGATTTGAGTTTTCTAAAGTGTGTTATTTTATTTATTTATTTGTATTAATAATGAAACCCTGTTCTGAATGTTGAGGACAGATGGACGAAGTAGTGACCAGAGCAGAGGTTGGTTCTTCATCACTGTTTGTCCTGTACTGATGGAAGCTGCTTGCATACCATTAAATGATGGTGATGCGTTCTTAATACCAACTGACACCACTATATGTTCTCATGGTGCGTTCGGTGGGAATCTGTTTTTCCAGTTTGTTTTTGGCCGCACTATATCAAAAAACAGCAGCAGATGCCTATTATTCCTCTTAATTCCAACCCCTGTGAGCCCTTTGGCAGTGAGAAGGAAACTATGTTTCTGCCACTGCTCCTGTCTCCTACTCCCACTCTCCAATTTACATTGGCAGATTATCCCCACATTACTGCTTTGTACAAGCATTCTTGGCTGAGAGTCCAGGTGCAGTAAGTAAACCCGACTCCAGACAGCAGCGCAATCAAGAACTGTTGTTAAACTGACAACCCAACGTATACTGTAGGCAGCCAAGATCCATCAGTGGAGCTCCTCCGCCCGCCACCACACAGTGTTCTACACCCCCTCCAGTTAATCAACATATCCTCTCATTTGACTCAAATAGGAGGGGGCTGCAACAGAAGAACTTTGCCTTGTAATCACATCGTGCCAGCGTTAGTGAACGCCGCTCTCAATCATCCCTCATGGCAATTAGCATCAGGAGCATCCGGCTGATTGCAGACCAGCTCTGGAGAGACAGCGTTTAGTTCAAAGTCAAGGCAGTCAACATCTTTAGAAATATACTTCTGCTTTAGACATGCCACGTCGTCTTTGTCAGCCGAGCTTACATCCTGAGAACGGACAGACCAGTTGTGGGCATGTTTATTATGTTAAAATCCACCAATGTCTTTCCTCAGGTCAACACTTCAGGCAGTAAAAGAAACAACAGAAGAGTCAATACACTGAGGAATTCCAGTAGAGGGTACTCAAAGTATCAGAATAATTCACAAGTTATTTCAGTAATTCTATGTTTTGACAGTTGTATCATAGTTGTAAATGTGGTATCTATTATGCCATCCCTTTCTTATTCCCAATTCATCACACAAAGAAGCTTTGTCAGGACTCCTTGGCATCACTTTTTAACGCCTTGTATACAGGCAAGAATATTACCTTGGTCAACATGTAAATTAGATCTTGCTGATTATTCTAAGGAGGTCTTTAAGTCAGAAGTTAATATCCTAATGTTATGATAGGACCCTAATATTGTTAAGTAAAGTGCCATGTAATTACATAATTCATTCTTATTGCTCTGTTTATTTATTTCTTTCATGTAAGAATTGAAATGGATGAGGCGATGTATCTGATTGTAGGACTAAAAACCCGGGGAAGACGTTTTTAAACTAAGCTCTGTAATAGTAACACATTTGGTTCACTTCTTCAGTACATGACAAACTACATTTCTGTCTAAACTCCTATGCTAATGTTGAACCTTTACATTTGTATGCTATTGTATTCTTATCACAAGTTCAACAAAATGCAGTTTAGCAGGTCATTTATAAAGAATGCAAGGAAAAACTGCACAACAGTGAAACTGAAACACAGAAAATATCATAGTTTCAAAAAGACAGAGCTGCTCACCCAGGGAGATCTCGCGAGCGAAGGCCATGCCCACCAACATGAGCGGCAGGCCCACAGACACAAACTTGATGACCTTGTCCAGAGGAAGCTCCAGCTCAAGGTGGCTTAGCCGGTCCATCGCTGGGCTGCCCTGCAGCAGGGCGTCAGACAGCATGGCCTTGGCCGCGAACTGGGCGATGGACATTTTGAGCTCCTGCCCAGTGATAAGAAAAAGGTTTATTTTTTTGACACATTTAGGTAGCAGAGAAGATAAAGTGTGCTGTAAGAACACATCAGACTCATGACCTCTGTCACATGCCACTGCTTGCCTTTCTCTATCTTATCTCTACCTTAGCATGGGTACCTATACAGCTAAAGGAATACAAAACCTGTAGTGGATTACTTTACCTATTCTGGGAAAATTCCAGTAGAAATTAAATTCCATTATTAAATGTTCTCATTGCAAACATATGATGGAAATCTGAGCCAACTTACCTTATGTCTTCCAGCTTTCTTTGGTTAAACTATTAGAAAAATGCCTCCTCTAAGGGCCTGCACAGTGCTGGAAAGCTTCTTAAGTATTCAGGGAGGGTCTCTGTAAATGAGAGGCTGGATCTGGGCTGGACCGGGCCGAGCCCAGTCTGGCTGTAATTACAGAGAGGACATCTGGGAGCATGGAGGCGCCCAGATGGCACTGCAGCAGACCTCCAGTACTCTACACTGGGCCAGGCAGTTCAGGCTGTGAAGCACGGTGACTGTGGCGCACTTCAAACAAGTGAACCATGGCCAGCGGCTTTTCCAGCCTCTGTCATTCTGAGACTATTTTTACTGCACTTCAGCCTCAGAGCGACTGCAGGCGGAGAGACTGGACAGCAGGGATAGTCATGTTTCTGTCCAACGCAGGGTTTGAGAGGAAAAATAACTTTGTATTTGATTAAATCTGACTGTGGGGTTTCTGAATCTGAAAACATGCGGTATACAAATGAAACTAACAAACAAGCCTTCATTGCATGGCCTCTGTTTGATATGTTTCTGTGTTATATTTTGTGATGATAGTGAGGGCCACAGTCACAGCCACTTAGCTGAAGAAGAGAATAGTCATTTGAAGAATTTGTACTCAAAACATTAGTCATTCATTTGGAGTTCTGTTGCCATCCGATAAGAAAGTCAAACATCCATTTGACTTTTGGTCTGTTTTTGTTATCCAGTGAATATCTGGCTCTTTAGTTGCCTACTGCTCCACTGTGTATAATCACATGTGTATGACTTCTGAATGGGCATGGAAGAAGTATACAGTGGGTTTCTCGTTAAATAAAAACTATTCAAAACATAGGCAAAGAAGTTAGAAAAATGATTCTAAAATACTCTGTAAAGACGAGTGAGGTGATCATTATTTTGTTATGACACCAGTCTAATTGTACAAATGCCCTTTCACATGCTCATGAAACATTATTCAAATTGCAGCCTTAATCAGCTTCAAAGAAATGTAGGAATGAGAAGTGTATGGATCAGAATACATGCACTGTTTGTCTTGTGAGTTGGTCTTCAGACAAATAGAGGTAAAAAAGGTCAACTATGAAATGATTTTGAAGATAGATAGTTACAGTGACTTAAAATGTATATGTAATATATAACATTGTAATCCTTCTTTTAATCCCCATTTATTTTTTTAAAGTAACAGTAATCTGATTACATCTTTTTTTAATGTAACTGAAAGTGAATAATAAGTTTAAAAAAAATGGTATCCTGATTACGTAACCCCATTATGTAATCTGTTACTCCCCAAGCCTGAGGGTGTATAACATATTTCAAATATTGAAGTCTACCCTCCATGCATTATTCAGTGTTGTATTCATTGAACCCTGAACCCTGCCTGCCTGAGGTGGACCACACTGCAGCACCGACCTGACTCTGTATAAATAACAAATACTCCAGTCATTATGTATGACCGGTTCTGCTGCTAATGCTACCCCATGATAAATAACAGTTCCAACCCCAGCTGCAGTATGGAGACTTGTGTTCTTCCTGTTCTGACAGGCTCACAGGCTCTCCTCTGACCTGCTGTACACAAGTCCTGTGTGGAACAATTATAGAAGACATTTTGTAATGCAAATACTCTCAAACTACCTTTATTTTGTATTAGATGAAGTTATAAATATGGTGATTTCCTCCCATATTTGAGATCCTTTGAGTATGTCTTCCTCATGCTAATGTCAAGGATGAATAGCCCATCACATGATAGCTACCTTCCAGTATATCATTTTGGAGCCCATCATAGCTACTGCAATTCAAATTCCTCCCACTGAAGGAGGAGAGAAGTAGCAGAGGAGAATAACTGATATTTTAATAAGTGTATCTGCAATGAAAGAATTACCTTTTTTTAGGTGGGAAGAAAAACAAAACAAGGATTAATTATACACAGCTTTGTAAAACAATACAATGTGGCCCGAGCACTGCACACCCACAGGAATTATTACATGTACTCTGAGGAGGCAGAATCCACATTGAGGAGTACAAACCCTGTGGTGGAGAGTTTTTTATAGTCTTTGGGCGGGCATCTTCCAGTAAGTGAAATCACAGGCTGCAGCTTTAACCAGTGGGTGGGAGGCTGCACATTGGACAGGAAAATGAGGGAAGTTAAACCAATATTTAGACTAACTCTATAATCTGGAAACATGTTACAATGTATCAAGGAGTGAGAGGGTTGGGAAGTGTCCAATGCCCTGTTTATTATCTAGTGTTTAACTATAGTGCTTACATCTCTAAATATTCTCATGAATGAAACGGATGACTTCCTGTTTGGAAGTCCCCAGGATGTCTTCAGGCTAAACACATGCAACACTTTCATTTCACAAAGTCAAAGTCAGTACCTTTACATGTTTTAATTATTCAAATTGATCTATTGAAACACAATAGATTATGACAACCAAGAGTACAAATGAAATAGAAATATTCCCTATTGTCTGCCACTGATTGTGGAAGATCCATTAAAAAAATCAACTGAGAAAAGAATATTAATGAGCAACAAACTTCACAATGAACAATCAGAACATTCAATATAACATGGAGTTTCTTTTTCTAGACATCTTCACATTAGAAACGAGCAACTCAATGTGTGTTTTAGTACAAAACAGAGAACTCTTTCACAGTTTCTTCAAAATCCTTCACATAAAATTGAAAGAGACGTTTTCTACTGAGTTATTCTCCTCTCTTTCTCATTTTTTCTTTGTCGCCTTGAAAAGTTTGTCAGTAAAAGACACTGGCCATTGGCGGTCTGTGTGATTCCGCTTCATGTTGAGGAGAGGGTGAGACACTTCGTCCTGACTGCAGTGCTTGCCATGCTCTTATTTTGTGACAGAATCACCCGAGGTCATAAAAATACATAAGCACATTTCTAAGACTGACTTAGTGGCTGAAGTCCAGTATGTGCATGGTCACCAAGTAACACAACGACCTTATTCAGAAAGAGTGTAGCACATGTCCTGTTGTTCCTTCAGCTACTCTGATGCCATGCAAAGAAATACAAAATAAATATGCAAACATTCAACAGCAGAATGCAAACATAAAACATCTGATATACATACTATACTGTATGTGCAGTCAGCATACACTGGTTTATTCGTTTTTTTGCTCATGGGTGAAGAGAAACAATGTGAAAAAAATATGATTTTAATGATTTAAAAGTCATGCTCTAAAAGGTTTTCTGCAGCAATGAGTCAAGTGACGAAGTAACACACCGAGTGAGTGTAGCCGACCTGAGAACCGATGAGTCATGAGAAGGCGTGACGATGTTCCAGCAGTGGAAGCAAACACAAACAGCTTTACACCTTTTCTAATGTTCCTTTCTTTAAGAACCTCACTCTATTTTTAGAAAGCAAGACACGCTTACTGACTGAGAGTGAAACATTGAGAGTACTTTCAGTGGCATGAAGTGAAGAGTTACAAAGCTGCAGATCTTCTTGTAACTCTTTTAATGGTGCTGCAATTTTGGAGATATACCAATTAGTTGTTTTCACATGCAGTCAACAAATCTCACTGTGCAAAGACTGTGCAACTACTCAAGATGTTTCCGTTGACAGTAACCCGAGTTCAGCCTCCGAAATGTCATGGCTGTGTTCTAAACAGTTACTGTAAAGTAGTTCATATCTCTCAATGTAAAACAGGCAGTTATCGTTTAAACCTTTTAGTTCCTGCGCCATTTCTGCCCATGACTAACAGGAGCTAAAATGTGCTTCTACACTGAAAAAACTGAAAGGTTAACTTCAATAAATGTGTTATTTCAACAGATTTGACATAACTGTATTAGGTTACTGTAAACTAACCTAATACAGTTATGTGAAATCTGTTGACATAATACATTTCATTAAGGTCAACGTTTCAGTTTTTTCAGTGTATTAGAACATACGATAATAAAACGGAACAACACACATTTGTCATTAAACTCATATTAGTCCTCTGTAGCTGTGATGGTCAGTGTGAATAGGCTCCATGGAGTCTCTGATGGAAACACACTCATGGTTCTCTCAGCCAATCAGCATCAGAGCCGTCCATGTTGGCTGTGATGAGTCTGAGAGGACGATGGATTAAAGTCTCTTCCTTTAGACCACTACTCTAAATCCTCTCTGTGCTCCATGCGCAGGTCTCTCTGTCCCCCTCCCCCGCTGGACATTTGCCTTCCCCTCTCATTCTCCTCTCCATCTCTGTCCTCCTCCTCTTCTTCCTCTTCCATTCCTTCCTCCTCTTCCTCCTCCTCTTCCTCCTCCTCTTCCTCCTCCTCGGTGCCGTCCATGGAGTCGTCTGCTCCCAGCATGGCCTGCTGCATGGCCAGGGTGGCCGAGTCCGAGGACAGCGACTGGAGACTGTCCATAAGCGGGTCTGGGGGTGGGCAGGAAACAGAGGGGGGGTGAGGATATATAAAGCCACAACAGACTCTTCTATTTATCTGTGCAGGCTACTGTTCTAAATGCACTTCCATGCAGTCAAGGTACAGGTAGCCAATGAACGTCATTTTAAAAGGACTATTGTAACCAAAATAATGGAGACACATTCAATTGCACTATAAGTTGATTTGGAGTTTTTTTTATAATCTTTGATGAATAACAGGCAATGACTAAAATCTTTAACTTAAAAAATGGGCTTGAAATTAAACTAAAAACTATGTATTTATGTGTTATGTTCACAAGATAGTGCTTCAAAACACACTCAGGTGTAGATTAGGAGTACTGTAGGAACAATACAGATGTTTTTCAGGAAATGTATACTTTTGCCTTCACATATTCCCACCTTGATAAACAAAGAGTCAACAGTGACATCTAGTGGGGATATTTCGAACACTCAGGCTACATTCAAAACATTGTATGTGTTTGTTCTGTTTTCTTTATTAGTAAATGTTAGTGTGCCGTACTGTCTGAGTTGTTCCCTGATCTGTGCGCCTGCAGAACTCCAGCCACGATGGAGTCGGGCCAGAAGCGTTGGGTGGGCCGGTGCTGGGACTTCATCTTTTTGGCTTTGGGGGCAGGGTCCGGGTTACTGGCATCCAGCATGGGCTGCAGGATCCGCCGGCGAGCGTTAATGAACCTGGGGGAACCAGAACATGACATTTCAGATTCAAGATAGGTTCCCTTTAAACCTGTTAAGCCCTGAGCCTGTTTTTCAGGTATCAGGCTCGAAAATGACATTCCCAGAACAAATGACCATATCTTCCCTTCTAAAAGGGTTAAATTAATAATCTTTTTTTCTCAAAGCAGTGGCGAGCCGTCAGGGCCCTCTGTGAGGGCCTAATATATTCAAAAAAATAATATTTGAAAACATAAAAAAAAAAAAAAATGTAAAAATATATTTTTTTATATTTTTTTGTTGTTACATTTTTCATTAGTTTTACCAAAATAACTTCATTTAATTGTATTTAAAATAACATTTCCAAATAAATAAATCCTTGGAATCTGCCTGTTCAGTTTCTGTTGGAATGTGAAGGGTTAAATGCCGTCTCTGCGGGTTACTGTGAAGACGTGAGGGCTTGTTGGTCCCTCTCTACATTCACAGAGGGCCTGCTATAGTAACTCAACGAGAGAGTAATGTGAAATGACAGTACAATTGACCAATCATATCTTCCCTCTAAATGGGCGGGCTTTATTTTAGCGGACTTTATGACAAGTTCCGCCCGCTGTGAGGTCTATGCAAGTGGTGCAGTGACGCGTCCTAAAACCCGGAAGTAAGCTGCGCTCGGATTCCCTCGACACAAGAGCAATGGGATTTCTCCATAGGATTTTGGAAATAGCTTGAAATAAGGTCTGTGGAAAACTAACCTGTTAGATAAATGCAAGTTTTGTTCAGCCGGATAATATCCACATGTCTACCCTACTTTTATTATTTTCGAATCATAAATCTAATCGATAGATTTATGATGGATAGATTTATGATTAGCATAAGTTCGTTCATGATGGCTCACTTCAGTGATAGTGATGACATCGTTTGCAAAATTATTAACCGAGTCATTTTCAAGATTGAGTTACAATGATAAACTGGTGTGGCAAAGGATCAGCTGCATGACCCCGCCATCAAGTGCTTCATCCAAAAGGACAGGAGGATGGACTTTGTGTTTCAGTGATTTATCATCAAAGGTAGGCCTAAGTCATTTTCAATGTGGGCCGCCGTGCCGACTTAATTCATTTGTAATTGTTACTTAGCTGTGGGAGCTTGTCATGATGGGTGTTTAGATAAATGGTGTTGTTTTGTGTGGTAGAGGGTCGCTGTCATTGATGCGTTTTGCACCCCGGGCCGCTGTTTTGATATTCCGCTGAAGTATACGCTGTGACGTAATATCTCTTCTTTTTTTTCAGGGGGAGGGGTCAGAGGGCCTAGGTATAAAAGTCACAGCTCGCCACTGTCTCAAAGTAATGATAAACCTGTGAGTTGGATGTAGAAAAGTCAGAATCAATATACAGGACTGTCTCAGAAAATTAGAATATTGTGATAAAGTTCTTTATTTTCTGTAATGCAATTAAAAAAACAAAAATGTCATACATTCTGGATTCATTACAAATCAACTGAAATATTGCAAGCCTTTTATTATTTTAATATTGCTGATTATGGCATACAGCTTAAGAAAACTCAAAAATCCTATTTCAAAAAATTAGAATAGTTCCTCAGACCAAGTAAAAACAAAAGATTTATAACAGCAAAACACAATCAAACATTTGAAAATGTCCATTAATGCACTCAGTACTTGGTTGGGAATCCTTTTGCACGGATTACTGCATCAATGCGGCGTGGCATGGAGGCAATCAGCCTGTGGCATTGCTGAGGTGTTATGGATGCCCAGGATGCTTCAATAGCGGCCTTTAGCTCATTAGCATTGTTGGGTCTGGTGTCTTTCAGCTTCTTCTTCACAATACCCCACATATTCTCTATGGGGTTCAGGTCAGGGGAATTTGCAGGCCAATCGAGGACAGTAATGCCATGGTCAGTACACCAGTTACTGGTGGTTTTGGCACTGTGGGCAGGTGCCAGATCATGCTGGAAAATGAATTCCTCATCTCCATAGAGCTTTTCAGCAGACGGAAGCATGTAGTGCTCTAAAATCTCTTGGTACACAGCTGCATTTACTCTGGGCTTGATGAAACACAGTGGACCAACACCAGCAGCTGACATGGCTCCCCAAACCATCGCTGACTGTGGGAACTTCACACTGGATTTCAAGCAACTTGGATTTTGCTCCTCTCCAGCCTTTCTCCAGACTCTGGCGCCTTGACTTCCAAATGAAATACAAAACTTGCTTTCGTCTGAAAAGAGGACTTTGGACCACTGTGCAACTGTCCAGTGCTTCTTTTCCTTAGCCCAAGTCAGACGCCTCTTCCGTTGTCTTGAGTTCAGAAGTGGCTTGACCATGGGAATACGGCTATTGTAGCCCATTTCCCGGATACGTCTGTGAACAGTGACTTTTGATACCTGGACTCCAGCTTCAGTCCACTGTCTTTGAAGCTCCCCCAAATTCTGGAAGCGACTCTTCTTCACAATGCTGTTAAGGCTGCGGTCATCTCTCTTGGTTGTGCAGCGTTTCCTGCCACATTTCCCCCTTCCAACAGACTTTTTGTGGATGTGCTTTGAAACTGCACTCTGTGAACAGCTTGCTCTTTGAGAAATTTCTTTTTGTGTCTTACCCTCCTGATGGAGGGTGTCAATGACGGTCCTCTGGACAGCAGTCAGATCAGCAGTCTTCCCCATACTTGTGATTTAGTTTACTGAACCAAGCTGAGTGTTTTTCAAGGCTCAGGAAACCCTTGCAGGTGTTTCGAGTTAATTAGACGATTCAAGTGATTCGTTGAACACCCTACTAGTATACTTTTTCATGATATTCTAATATTTAGAGATAGGATATTTGAGTTTTCTTAAGCTGTATGCCATAATCAGCAATATTAAAATAATAAAAGGCTTGCAATATTTCAGTTGATTTGTAATGAATCCAGAATGTATGACATTTTTGTTTTTTTAATTGCATTACAGAAAATAAAGAACTTTATCACAATAGTCTAATTTTCTGAGACAGTCCTGTAGATGTTTTTTTATTTTAAAGGAAATTCAGATTGAACATGGTAAAAAAATGTAAATTATAGTGTCCGTCCAAAAAATATGTTGTACTTATAGTGAAAACTAACCTTGGATGATGGGTTAGTAGAATAAAAGCTTTAGGAATACAAAGTACAACATATAATAAGTACCCTGTATCAAGATTGATGCAAAACAAGTGATATTTGACCTTTTTAGACAGATTTAGCAAAGAAAACCTCTTCTGGGGCCATTTGGGCGGATTTTCCTTATCGCTGGCCCCCCTTCTTCGATTTTGACATGTGACATCTCCTTCTGACCTTTAGAGCCAATAGAATTGAAGGGGAATCTCTCCACACACACACATGGTAAAACGAAAAGGTGGGGCTCACACAGTTTTGCTCCAGAGTGAAGCTGTCTCTAGGTCTGACATCTCAAAATCGAAAAGCAGATGTATTGTTCATGGATTATCAGAAATAATTCAAAGTGACACAGACACATTGGATTAACTTCAGCAGCGTTTTTATCGTTTTAATGCCATTGAAGACCACTTTTGACCAGACTACCACACAGGTGAGCCATTTTGCAGTTTCTAGCTCCATATGTTTTGATGTGTGTTCTTGTTATTATCTCCGAGAATTCATATCATTGAGTGATAATGAGGATAACCATCAATTCTGTGTCACCTCACGATGTGAAACGATGGGTTGAGATGTGTAGCAAAGATAAATAATAAGGTTTTGTGAGTGCATTTCGGTGCAGTCATCTGTTAGCATTTTTCACTCGTTGCTAATTCAGAGGCTCAGCGTTAGCATTGTGGGGTTTTTTTTGAAAAAAAAACTGTTTTCTGCAAGATATTGCAGGAGGCCCCCGGAACCGGGGTCTCTCGGGCTTACCAGAAAACCAGTGCATGATATTATCAACCATAAAACAGCTTAGTGGATAAAGTATTTCGAAATAAGATCAATTTGGGGAAGAATAAAAAAAAGAGTTTGTTTCTTAAACACAGAGGACCACAACAGTGTGAGCTTCAATAAAGGTTAATACAACAGTATTGACTATATCCTTAAATGTACAATGATCAGAAATCAAACATAAATAGTAGCAACAAACTCAAAATATCCTTTCATCTTCTTCTATCTCCTTCTTCTTTCTCCATTATCCAATACTGCCTTTTCAAGTGGATTATTCAAAAGTATTCTCAAATGCAGCAGGGGGCTTCGGACCATCAGGATTCTGAACTAAACCTGATTCTGAAGGCCCACTTCAGGTGTACCTGATCCATGCGACCAGCAGGGGGCAGCACCGTGTCAGGATCTGAGGAGCTCTATGGTCAAGTTCAAGTAAAACCTCAACTTTTAAAATAATACAAACAGTAATTGTCTGCGTACATTTGTATGCATTTGAGAACTTTATGGAAGACTATAATTCTTCTCATAGGAAGACAGCATCTTACCAGTTGTTGACTTGCAGAAGGGTTAGATTTGTTTGTCCTGCGATCTGCCTTTTCTCATCTTCTGTTGGATATGGGTGCTGAAAGAAGGCAGAACCAGCACAGCAGTTTTAAAGTCGTTTTCTTCAATGAATGTCATTAATGTGCCACTTACTAATAAGTTGGTCTCCTCATGTACTACAAACACTGAAATGCTCTACCTCCTGACACTCAGTAAACGTCCTCCTTACTTACTCTCCATAAACATCTCTCACATCATCCTCTCTTCTCTTATAGCTGCCACTTTTTAAAACTTAGAAAGGCCTACCTGCATGAACATTTCAGATAAGATAAGATAAACACACACACACACACACACACACACACACACACACACACACACACACACTCACACACATACTCTGTGCCTCACCATGAGATGCTGAAAGAGCCAGGAGCGCATGATGTTGGTGGCGTGTTTGGGCAGGACCCCCCTCTTATTCTTGGACTTCTTGTCATCGCTATCCAGCAGGGACGCCAGGTCCATGTTTAACTTTATGATAAAAAGCAGGAAGAGCAGAGATGAGAACAAAATAAAAGATAATGAAAGGAGAAGAAAGGGATAGATGGTAGGGCTTAGTTATTGTTGCCATGGCAACAAAGGGAGACTACCAATTACCTCTCTTTTTTTCAGTGGCAAGGGCAGAAACACCTCCTCAAGTGTCACCATGGAAACTGAATTTGAATAATGATACTTAAAATATAAAAAAGCAGCACCCTTGACTATGTGGAAATACAAGAGGGTCAGTCAGTCATCTATTCACTGCTTCAGCTCTCTGTCAAAGTTTGATTTCACACTTTGCTGCTGAATTATAAAGGTTCTGGTACAAAGTGGCACTGTGTTTAGTTGGGTTTTTCATTTGTGTTGACCTAAGCCTGTCTTTGTGTTCAGGGAGGAATCACTATTAGAGGTTATTGGTTGGAGTGCGGGCTGAAGGACGAGATGCTCTCAGAGTATTGACATGTCTCACAGCCTGCGGTGGTCACATGGATGTGTGTGTGTATCTGGCTGAGCCTTGGGAGGACTGACCACACCACCCACTGTTCTTGAAAGGACATCTCAGATTATGATGGCCATCAAGAGTTCTGTGGTGGTGGTCAAGGTTACGTTAGCCCCCTTCCATGCTGCACCTTTTTTTATTAAGGGCGTAGAGGAAAGGACTAGAAAAAAAGTCAAGAGGAGGCTATAATCAGTATAGAAGTGGTGTATATCATCTGAAAATGTGGAACCGGAAAAACGTTTTTCAGGTCCAAAATCCGTAGTAAACATTGTTTTTGGTTAGACGGCTAATCCACATTTAAACGTTTTGAGCATTTTAGATCTAGAGACAGACACACACTAACAGACTATCAGATTTCTGTAGGATCTGCATTGTACGAAGATTGCACTTCACTTCCTTTTGTTGTAAACTGTTTAAAAAATCCTTTCGTGTCAATAAAGCTATGTCATACATCTCTTAGCCTGGAAGTCCACAGTGTGTAGTCTGTGGCTGTTAAGTTTCTCAGCCTGTGATGGACAGCTCATTTCAAACACGTTGCAGAAAATTGTCTCACAACAATGAAATATGGGGACTGACATCATCACACAAGAATATAATTGGGCTAATGTATCATTGTCTGGAAGGGACTTGTAGGTATAACTGCTTTCATTCAGACCTCTTCAGGTGGAAGGTTTGAGAGATCTTTGTGAATATGGCCATCCTACTTTTTCCCTAAGCAAAATGTAACTTTCGAGCTTTGTTACGGCCCCTACACACGGCGGCGTGCGTTGAAGCTTCAACGCTTCTGCCCATTCACTTTGAATTGGGTGACGTCACACTTTGCCGAACTGCATTGTGGGTACGCCAGTATATGCCAGTACAAGCTCTAGCCCAGTGGTTCTCAAACTTTTTTCAACAATGTACCCCCTTTGAAAAGAAAATTCAGCCAAGTACCCCTGATCAGCGCAAAAACAATTTGTTCAGGAAACAATGCCTATATAAAGAGGTACAGTACAGCGCTGTACCATCAGTGTCTGATTTATTAAAACAACAACATTGTAACTGAGAAACACTTAAATGCTACATTTTAAATGTTTACAATCCATCACTAAATTCATGGCAAACCAATTTTAACATCATGCAATAACACTAAGACGACATTAGTTGCATTGAACTGATGTTTTTAATAAATTGTACTTACAATTTAGTAAGAAACATGGGCTTGTGCTTCACTGAGGATCTTTGTCATTCTGACAGGGAGGCAAACTGCAGTTACACTTCGCGTTTTGAAATATTTGTAACTCTGTTCATATAAAACCCACACTACTCAAACCTCCTTACCTTTCCTAAAATTGGTATATTTATTTATTTTGGGGCGTGGGGAACGAAGAGAAAAAAATATACGAGCATTTTATGAGCATGGGATTTTGACCCCTCATATAAATATATGCATAATGCTGCGCTATATTCTGCGGCCACACGCCGTTGCCAAGCAACGCTTATTGTTTAGGTCCTTTGATAAGCAGGCAGTCGTATAATTAACTAGAACTAGCTAGATCTGATAGATTTGGACATAAATGGGAGTGAAGTCTAACCGGACACGAGAGAGATCAGAGATCAGATCAGCTGCTGCTGACGGAGACACGCAGCTCTGCATGATTAAAATTAAATAGCCTACACTAAGAGTTAGACCTAACACACTTAGCTTGTTTATCTACTCTCTGGAACTAGCTAAACTAGTTATAAATATGTATATTCTTTACTGTCGGGTCACTTATTACAGGTTCAGCGAGCTGCACGAGACTGACGGGCTGTCAGGAGAGGGAGAGGAAAAGAGAGCACCCCGTTTATTTTTCCCATTTTATTATCCAGAGTTACTGTAAACCTTTGAATAAAGTAGTTACTATTAGTAGTTTGTTTAAATGCATTAATTATGTTGTTTTTTTCATTAGCATAAAAAAAATCTCACGTACCCCCTGCAGTACTCCAACGTACCCCTAGGGGTCCGCGTACCCCCATTTGAGAACCACTGCTCTAGCCAATCAAACCGCATGCTTGTTTGTCCGGGCGGGAGATTCATGTGATTGGTTGTTGGTCAAGCTTCAGACACGCCCGCCGGCAAGCTTCAACACACGCGGCCGTGTGGACGGGCCGTAACGGCCCCTACACATGGCGACGTGCGTTGAAGCTTCTGCCCATTCACTTTGAATGGGGTGACGTCACGCTTTGCCGAACTGCATTGTGGTTCCGCCGCTTCGCTTTGCTCGCGTTGCTCGCTTCAAAGGTTGAGCAATGTTCTACTTTTGAAGCTTCGACGGAAGCGTCAGCCAATCGAATCATATGCCAGTACAAGCTCTAGCCAATCAAACCGCCTACTTGTGTGTGTGCTCTGAGGCAGATAATATGAAACACAATGAACCCTCAATAGTCGCCATTACCAAATCCCCTCTGACACTACATGCTACATGTCATACTCTGAATAAAACTACTTAAAGAAGTATACACATACAAAGACTGACATTGCACACTTTCATTGCCTGCATATTTTAAATATATAAATATAAAATTAGAGAAATCATTTTAATGTGGCATTATAATTGCACCAAGCAGTGTGTTTGAATGAAGTACCCATATGTGAATGCTAACACACTTTAGAGTATAGTAGGGCATATTGTATGAACATTTCATAATTATTTTATTATTTATTATTCTAATTATTATTTCATAATCCGATCATTTTACACTCACAATGGACGCTTCTTTTAGTGAGACTGCAGTAAGTTACTGTCTGTAGTCCACAAAAGTTAAAGAATGCTGCCCCAAATGATTTCAGAACGTTTTTACCAATGATACTAGTTTCAAGTATTACATTCATTTCCTGTGTTACTGCCAACTACCTACTTTTTAATTAGAAATGTAATACTTTGTTTTTGTGCTCCCATAGAATGTTGTGTCTGCACTCCACCTGCCCGCCTGTTGTTTCCTTCAGTCTGTCGCCTCGGCCCTGTGTTGTGACTACCTTCAGATGAGTCAGCAGTAACTACCCAGAACAGATACCTACGTTTCGGAGCCAGACAAAGACCTGATAACTCTGAGCAGAACTAACTGACGTCTGCTCCTGATGCTTAACAGAGGAGGATCTGTGACGGTGGATTTAATGATAAATAAGTCATAAAGGTTTGAAAGTCTCCACTCTCCTCTCCTATTCATATTTTAACAAAAAAATTACACTCAAATAATTTGAAACAGCATGGAAATCGTAAAACTTTTAAATGTATCGTGTTTACATTCTATATTCAGCTGTAGTGAGATGTTAGGATTGGAGCTTGTGCTGGATTTAGAATCAGGGGCTAGCAAGTTCGAGTCCCACTGCAGTCAGCATGTCGTTGTGTCGCTGGGACACTTCACCCCAAATTGCTCCTGTGAGGATTGTCCACAGAACAGAATGTATGTAAGTCGCTTTGGATAAAAGTGTCTAACAAGTGACATGTAATGTAATGTCTAAATGGGTACAGATACACAAGTGAATAACATTGAGGGATTAAAACTGAGTGAAAGATTGAAAGAAAATGCACTGTAAAAATATATTCGAGCTTACTAGTGGTTCTGTAATTTAGCAGTTAGCTTTACAAGTTTAACAACTTCAGGTGAACCACTGTGGGTCCTTGTTAATTAAAACTGTGACTCTCTTCTTTACTTTTATAATTCAGCTGAATGTGTAATGGATTAGTAGTAGCGGTCATCTCAACAACAAACACTCAAAGGCAGAAGAAGAGTGTTCCAGATATCCTGAAATAACTGCAGACGCATTTTGAGCTGGAAAAAGGGAAACATTCAAATGTTCTGTCATGAACAATCCAATGCCAGGCTTTCATGTTGGTTCAACATTTGTTAACCAACATGATGAAACATCTGTGGTATTATATTATTTCCTGTTTGTTAAAATTCCAGAAACTGTTTCTCTCATTACTCTGACTTACTGTCATAAGGAGGATTGTAAATGTTGTGTACACTGAAAAAAGTATTATGTAAAAACATTTCACATAACCGTTTTAGGTTAGTTTAAAGCAATAATAAGTTGAACCGAATATTTTTTTATTCATACTTAAATAATTGCTTTGACTAACCTAATACAGTTATGTGAAATCTTTTGACATAGTACATTTAATTAAATTCAACGTCTCAGTTTTTTCAGTGTATTAACCTTGTGTTTCTTTAAAATCTTTAAAACCAAAAAAGGATATATAATAATCTACAGTATATGCATTAAGTCAAGCCCTACAGGAACATCATAGGAATAAACTATTCCCATTTTGTCTGTCAGCGGGGGGGGCTGTGTTTAGACAGACACCATGAATAAGTGCTTCGGGGGGGTGGGGGGGGGGTCTTTGTGAGGTGTAAAGAGGCCTTAATGATAATGAGGCGTTGGTGTTGATATCACAGGGCGTGTGACGGTCTACCTGTGAGTTCTGGATCTGGATGGTTCCCGGTGGCAGCGCCTGCGTTAACACTTGCCCTTGCGATGTCACCATGGCAACCGGCTGGTACAGGGTCCCACCTGAGGGGATAATTTGCCGTCATGAGTATCAAGTGGCTCCAGCAGCTACTTCTCTGCCACCAGAGCCTTATTAACTTCTTGTCTGCCTCGCAAACAAGAACACGGCGAACAGAAGAAGAAATGATTAGATTCAAGGTGCATTAATGTCCTTAAACTGAGAAAAAAGCAGACGGGAGAGTGCTTTGGCTTCTGGCTTAATTAGTCTTGATCAGACACTCTTATCACAGTCTGTCTGAGCTCTCAGTGTGTAGTGATCAAAGCACATATTGATTTGTTTTTGGGTTAAAAGGGATTTCCAGAGGGCAGGATTAACATTTCCCTGTACCGGCTCGACATTAGCCAAGCACCCTTTGAAGGATATAATCACTGTTTCTGATACACGAACACACATATCTGTCACGAGGTCATACATTCTGTTTGAATAAAGTAGCATTTAAATATTGTGATTAATTGATAAATCGTGTGTTTTGTTTAAGCTTGTGATGCATGAAATTGTTGTCACTTGATTTCCTATATATATATATATAGAATTGCACAAAAGTTGATACACTATTTCCATGTACTGATAATATAGGAAATATGTGAAATTAGGTGTGTATAACCATGACAACATGAAGAAACTAAACTTTCCACGGGATGAAATTAAAATACTTGGCTGAATCCAAGCCCTATGGATTAAACTACTTAGAGTCCATCAGAGGAGTTCAACAATGTGACATTAACTGTTACTACCAAAACCCAAAATGAACATTATACAGTATGTGTGTGTCATGGTGTTTGTGTGTTATCACATGCTTACCCGATACCACTTGGGAGTTGATGGTAGTCATGGTGACATTGCCTTGTTGCAGACCCCCGGCAGACACCAGTATCCCTGAAGGGTTAACAGAGCTGGAGACAGAGGTCATGGATGGAGAGGAGGTCTGAATTAGTTCCTGCGGGATCACAGAGAGACACTAGTGAGCCAATGTAAAGATAGCTCTACTGAAAAATGTCCAAAAGCTAAATCTACCTGGTGATAAAGGACAAGCTGTATCTTTGTGAGTGTTCCTCAGAGGTAGATGCCCTCAAGGAAGTGTGAGCAGAGTGTATGACTTACCTGCTGCATGTTGAGGCTGGTGTGTGACGGAGAGTAGGGGCCTCCCAGGTCGTTGCGCAGGAGGTTGTCGCTGTGCATCTTGGTCTTGAGGCAGGTGATGTAACGGTTGCAGAAATCTTTACAGAGTTCATTGACCTTCTCTAACTCTAATAGGTGGATTCGCAACACCTGGATGGCCTTCACCATCTGAAGGAAACACAGGGAAAGAAGAAACACCTTCACAACACGCTAAAACACGGAATCACTTTCAAAACACCTTTTATTTACCTAATAATGCATGGAAATCCATTTTCAGCAAATGTTTTAGTGTGGACCAAGATTATGGACCAACCAACCAACAAACAATAATACATTTTGAAATTAGCATGGTGAATATATGCAATCAAAAAAACACATTAATAGTGTATACTTCAACCAATAATTTAACAATTCTCAGATAATTTCCATGTCCAAATTAACAAAGCTACCAATGAATTTGCAACCTAAATGTGGCTTCTAATTTGATCTAGATTTAAAAAACAAACAAAAGCAAAGATATCCATAGAGCTAGTATACATCAAGATCCTGGGTCTTACAGATCCACCAGTTTGAGATGTTTTTGTTGGAAACTGTTAGTACAGTACAGACACTGAATCCTTTCAGAGCCCCAGAATGTGTTACTGAAAACATCATGCTAACTATACAGATGTAGAGGTTTCATCATTGAATGGATTCAAGTTTGTTCTCATAGAACTGCATAGATGATCCTTCAAACCAGCTCTGCATTCACTCTAACACACATTTGACTAAACTGAGTCAAATGAACAGTGTCACACAGTGGTGTCGCAAGCCCCGAATGTTTTTTCTGTAGCCCCGGACAATTCTCCCTCAATAATACAATGCATTGACCGTGCTTTACGTGAACTTCATCATGACACAAGAGAGGACCGCAGGACTGTAATTTCCCGTGTTCAATGAATGCAACAGAGGGATGACAACAGACCAATCAGAGAGTTGCATGGAAGTAAACGTGTGCTTGTGTCATTCAAGCTCGGCTCTGTGTGTGTGGCAATAGCGCATTTAGTGTGATCGAGAGAGAGATCGAGGGAGAGAGATGGACCGGTGCCAACGTGTTGTTAGCATCTGGTTAGCTAGCTGCACTAACGGACATAAGGAGCCGTTTGTTCCACAACAAGCTGGAGGAGAGTCCTCTCCTCTCAGACTGAGAGACTCAGGTGAGCTAAAAGACTAAGAAGAGTGTTTAGATCAGGGGTGGGGAATCTTCGGCCCCCGGGCCATATACGGCCCGCGAGACCTTTTGGTACGGCCCTCGAGGTAATTTATAAACACACGCAAAAAAGAAAAAAATTAAAGAAATCCAGACCGCAACATTTTTTAGCAAGTGAGTACCTTTTTTTCATGGCCAAGGTCAGGGTCCTTGAACACAACACGAGCCTAACGGCCCCTACACACGGCTGCGTGCGTTGCCGCTTGGCGGTGGGCGTGTCTTGAGCTTGGGGAGTTTACGTGAGCAACGTGACCAACAACCAATCACATGAATCTCTCCTGTCAATTGCATAAAAGGTTTTACATGTCACACTTTATATGACATTAATGCCTATGGTGCTATTTTACGCAACATTCCATGCTGGCTAAATACTGTCAATGCCTGCTAGCTGTCCATTCAAACGAAGTACACTGGATGTAAACTCCCCAAACAGGTGAAAACCTACCAGTTTCACCCACTGTCTCTGCCACCTCCCTCCATGCCTGGCTCCTCCGGTTTGTATCCCGGTAGGTGAACAGAGACTGATCATAAAGCACCGGGTGATTCCCTACCGCTACGATTATTTTCTCCTCCATTTTTTGGCATATGAGGAAATGAACTGCGGTCTGGCTCTCCCAGCTTGCACGTGGTTAGATTGGCTAGCGCTCGTACTGTCAGATTTGCATACACAGGATTTGATTGGCTGACGCTTCCAGCTCAGCTTCAAAGTTGAACATTGCTCAACTTTTGAATCCTGAAAATCCTGGAAATCTTCACTTCGCTCCCCCACAATGCAGTTCCGTGAAAAGCGAGGCAAAGTGACGTCTTCCCCATTCAAAGTCAATGGGCAGAGAAGCGTTGGAAGCGTTGGAAGATTCGTTTAAAGCTGCTGTGTGGACGTACCGTAACGTGTCATCACGTGGTATATGTCTCGTCTGACAGGGATTCAGTTCTGACGGAGAGCACCAGAACGTGGCTCCGGGCCGGGACTTCACAAATCGCAGTGTCCATAAGGAGCCATACACATAGCAGTTTTTGCGTGGCTGTGTCTTTAGTTGAGAGCCCAGTGGCGATCTGTTCATCTGTCATACTGACCATACAGTCAATAACTTTGTTGTTATTAGCATCTGGTTAGCTAGCTATGCTAACGAATATAAGAAGCTTTTTCTACAACCAGTCAGGTAAAGGCACATCTTTATATGATCATTATAGTTCTAAAAAAATAAGAGACTAAAGGAAAAATAGGTATAAAATACTATATGACAGTAAAAAAAGTTGTTATTAATAAACAATAATACAGTTTGAAAGGGGAGTGATTTGTAAAATATCCATAAAGAAAAATAAATCTGTTTCCAGTTCTGTTTCATCTGGGTGTTGAGAGATGTATCCATAGATCTCTTAATCTTGCTCTGAAAGTGCACCAGATTGGTGCTTTTAACTTCAACATTTAAAAAAAAAAATCTTCCCGGGGGAGCTAACTAATACATTGATAGGAAAGTCATGGTAAGATATCTGGATTAAGAGGTTGCTTTTTCTTTGCACAGCATGAAAGAAAAGCGAAATGAATGGGCTGTGATTTTAGTATTTTTAAGCAGAGGTCAATAATTTGTACGGCCCTCGGAGGATGTTGAACAAATTGAAATGGCCCTTGAGAGGAAAAAGGTTCCCCACCCCTGATAGTTCACTTTAGTCTTGCATTCACACCTAATAGTCCGCTTCGCTGGTGTGCACCAGACCACAGTTTGTTACGTTGTTTCATTTCTCAGAAGGTTCTGTTTGCGTTCACACGGGCAAAACTCAAACGGACTATAAACTTTAAACACAAGTCATGTGCACGGAAATGCTGTTCAACCAGGCCCGGACTGGCCATCGGGAGGACCGGGAGGTTTCCCGATGGCCTGGCCTGTTAAGTGGCCTGCTGGCCTGAGGAATCATTTTTTGTATGTATTGTGAACACAACGGTGCGCAAATGTGGGTCTGACTCTGCCTCACAGAGGGTGACTGGCTGTCTACATGATGTGGCCTGCCAACATGGCCACTTTCATACAGATCATACACTAATGCCCTCGATTCGATTGGTCTCTGTGTGTCATTCAAGCTCGGGAGGGTGTGTATGTGTGTCGCGAGCGAGCGAGAGAGAAAGCGCGGGCACCGCGGTTACGTGTATTGTTGTTGTTAGCATCTGGTGCTAGCTAGCTGCGCTAACGGATATCATGAGCTGTCAACAAGGTGGAGGAGAGTCCTCTCCTGTCAGACTGAGAGACTGATAACTACAGCTCAGGTGAGGTAAAGTGTTTAGATAGTTAACTTAGTCTAAGTTCTCTGTGGGTCTCAAACGGTTTGGTCACCATTTATGTAAACACATATTTCCATTTGAAGGGGGAGTGATTAGTAAAATATGGATGAATAATAAAACTAGGTGAAAAAAGGTAAGATAAACTTTAAAAACGTGTTGAGAGCTAAAACTAGTCTTTGCTGCTACCTCAAAGAGGAGCAGGGGGAGAGGAGGGAGACAGCCAGGAGAGGCTGTTTCAGGAGCACAGACACACTCACAACTATAAATGAACCAAAAACAAATAAATAAACAAGTTTCAATGTTTTTTCATATTGGATATGGTATGTTATTGGTTATGACCACGTTCTTATGAATTTATGATTATTTAAATGTATACAGTTCTATTTCATATGGGTGTAGTCTCGTTATTTCCCCCTCAAAGTGCACCAGATTGATGCATTTAAGTCCAACATTTAAAAAAAATAAAATCTTACAGAGGGAGCATGCCCCCGGACCCCGCTAGAGGATTTGAGGTCCACCTCCACCTAAAATATGTTCACATGGATAGGTTCCTAAATAGATTTGCATATTTTATTTAATTAGTAACCCATGTCCATATGTTTATTCTGGGGTAGTAGATTTAAAGTTTATGGCTATCGCTATGGGCAGCAACGCTGTAAATATTGACAAATAAATCCAGAAAAATGGCACAAAAGAAAACTGGTAGTGGCCTGGCTGGGTGTATAATTCCCGGCCTGACTTATTGTCCCAGTCCGGCCCTGTGTTCAACCATTGGTCAGACATTAACACTAGAACCGCCAGAGGTCGCTGTATACCTATATCCGCCAACGGGTAAAGTTTACCCGCAATTGATTTCCAAGGTACAATGTATCATACAGAACAGTGAGTTTTGATCGCACAGGGATGAAATGTATACCAATATAATCTGTGGACTCTCAGCTTTTCATATTATATAGTTTGTACAGATAGCATGAAGTATAAAATATCGCTACAGTGCTGATTTAAATGCTTGGTGTTAGACTTGTGTTTTGTTTAGGTATATATATCTCTCTCTCTCTCTCTATAACTATCTATCTGTCTATCTCTCTATCTATATATATATATCCATCTATCTATCTCTCTATCTATAGGAACACCTGTAGACAAAAGGCGTTGCTATAGCAACACGTCATGTTTATGTTTACGCGCAAAATCAATAGCGCGAGGATCGCTGCATATTCTATGGAAGAAATATTACCCACTCTCGCTAATAAACGCTTGATGTTAGACTTGTGTTTCGTAAAGGTAAAAATGCTTCATATCGTCTGATAGCCTTCTACTCATAAAAAAACAACAACATGACAATAATATAATGATGTATTTGTTATATAACTGAACAGCAGATAACACAGAACGTATACAAATAACAAAAACCATCAGAGAAGAAGAACAATAAGAACACATTGATCACAACGCTTCACAAACACTCAAACACAATTGTTGCAAACACTGAGCACCTTGGCTGTGCATTTGCCACACACAGCATCCCCACACTTGACACATTTGCAGAACATTTTATTCTGCATGCAGTGCGCCTTCACCATGCAGGTCATTCCCCTGCGCTCTTCTGCACCGCTGAAGGGCAGGTCCGCAAGTGGTGGCGCTTTTGATGCCATCCACTCAGCGCGCAGCTCGTGTGCCAGCTGGAGCATGAAGTCTATCTCTCTATCAATATATCTATCTATCTCTCTCTCTCAATCTATCTATCTCTCAATCTCTCTCTCTATCTACAGCAGTAGACAAAAGGCATTGCTATAGCAACATGTCATGTTTATGTTTACGCGCGAAATCAATAGCGCGAGGATCGCTGCATTTCTATGAGGTAAATATTACCCGCTGGCGGAAATAGGTATAAATAGCAATTTTTTTGGCGATTTTTTCAATCTGACTTCATATTGACAATGTTTAACAACACAGGGTGCTACATAACACACTTTCAGGAAAAGTCACGGACTGGGAGACGTTAATATTTTATTGAAAAAAGTTACATACAATAAAAAAACAGCTGCGGGTAAAATTGACTCGTTGGCGGTTCTAGTGTTAAGCAGCAAGACAAGCTTTTTTTAGAAGTCATATTTTCAAGGCACTTTATTATAGATGTATTATTTTCCTTTTGATTGACAGAAGACATCGGGAAGTAAAGGTTGTTGTTGTCATTTGACTTCAATCTCTTTTTTCCTTGCCTAGAGGACAACATAAGTAACAATTAGCTCATCTCACCCCAATCTCCCCTAACCAAGTAATGGACACCCCCTGTTGTTTCCCAGGGTTTCTTTCACCACACTGTTCCTGGAAAGCAAAGACGTTGAGACAGCATCTGAACCACCATGGGGAGTGAAGAATCTTCACCCCAAAGGTTGATCAGGCTCATGTCCCTGAAGCTGTCAAGAAACATCTCTCCACACTAACTGGAACTCTTGCTGCCCGGACATTCTCAAAGAGTTGAAATGAATGCAACAGTCCAAGAGGAACTTCTTTCATATTATATAGACATGTAATCAGTTGTGTTGCTAGGAAACTGATTTGCCTATGTTGGGCCTAATATTTTTACAACGTTGTTTGAAAGTGACATTTTCTTTAATCAGAAATCATTCAGTTAATGTACAATATTCACATCACTCTGTGTGTTCTCCTCTCCAGCAGATATCTTTCCATCACCAGAGTGACTCCTATGCAGCTCACTCCTCAAAGTCCCTACTCAAGGTCACAGAATGGACAGAAAAGTGCTTGGCCAAGGAGGAGATAAATCAGCTAATTAAACTGTGCTCACTTAATCAAGGGACCAGTTAGTGTTCTCCCATCGCAGCCAGTGAGGCCCAGTGTAGCATTACTGTCCTGGGGAAGAGTTAGGGCCCTGTGGGAGGGGCCGTGCCCAGAGCCTCATAAAACACACAGATGCAGGGTTAATTGACTGTTCAGCACTCCAAGTACTGTAACAGCAAGTGTGCACTTTTTTCCTGCCTTGTCTCTGTCTGGCTTCACCTCCTCTGCCACTTTACTGAGTGAACATGATCAGCATCCTCCTTCTCTTCATTTGTAATTACAGCTAGCGGTTGTGCGAGGGGGGGTGCAGGGGGAGGATGGAGGAGATCACATGAAAAAGGAGGTGAATGGCAGCAGCAGCATGATAGGATGCAGTGCAGAGAAACAGGCATATGACATACATTGTTTTATCATTTTACTTAACATTTTCATTATGTTCTTGCACTACTTATTAGAAATATTACTTTAAAGGTCCCATGTCGTGCTTTTCCGGTTACTACCCGTCCCCTTGTGTGTTATGTAGCTTGTTCTGCACGTAAACGGTCTGCAGAGTCACAAACCCTCAAAGTACACCCTGTAGCGAGTAAAACTCTAACACAGAGAAGACCTGTCTATGCTGCCCCAGAATGCCTCGTTGGACATTTCTCTTTGTCTTCCTGGGTACAGTGACATGCCCATACCCAAATGGACCCATTGGTCCAAATGGACCACCCCGTGGAGCCGTTACGTTACGTCCGTGGAGATTAAGACTTCCTCACACACACACACTCAATCTTTTCTCAGCTGCAGCTCCGCCGATTTCTCTTCCCTGAGACGGCGGGACCCGGCGAGGCTGTGAGTCGGTGTGTGAGCACACACACACAAACTCCCAGCCAGGCTGCTGGTGTGTCTGTGTGTTCGGGCTTCGCTGTGTCTCGCTGTCTCGCAGGCAGCCACTGGGCTCACAGGGGGGGGGGGGGAGCAGGAGCTCCAACAAGCCATGTAGGACAGAGAGTGAATACACATACTATACATGTCAAAGAATATTTTTCTCCCTAGATCCATGTTTCTACTCTTTGTGTATTCAGAGTTTGCTTGGTAGTTCACATGTAAAGTGTGAAATGCTCTGTGATCTCTCCGGCCGTATTCTACTTTCAATAAATATCAGTGTTTGACTAAAGCCGCTCCTGCTTCCATCCTTTCCTGAGCCTTGGCTCTGCATTGCTGCTACATAAGTTGTCTTCACAATACAGAGATGCTGTATGAGAAACCAATGTGAGTTTGGAACATTGCACAATGTAAATATATTCTAGTAGACCTCAAAAGTGGAATTATGATCAATAGAAATGGCCATGACATGGGACCTTTAACTTATTATGTTTGTATAGATATATCTTTATTTTAATTGTATCTTTATATTGCAAATAGTTTAGCTTCGTATTGTTATGTATTTTATTATTCTATTTCTTAATTTGTTATGTATGGTTTATTGAATTCATTTTCAAATGTAAAATGGACAAACTATCATTCCCTCGGCATAAATATTTCAGATTCTGATTTGCAGCTTTATTTATTTTTATTTTCAAACACCTCATTCAAGTTCACCAGATTGTCTAAAGTAACTAACTATAAGACAGCTTTGGCTAAAACATTAAATCACAAAAGAATCAAAAACCACAGTCACTGAAGCTCAGTTGGAGTTAATATCACGGGTGTAGCTCACCAGGTTGTCCAGCTCTGGATCCTCGCTGAAGAAAGGTTTGTGTTCTCGCTCCTGCTGATGCACAAAGTTTTCAATGTCCACATCAAAGCTGGCGGAGGTGATGCATTCAGAGCCCTGTGTGGCCTGCTCACACTTCTCAAACAGCAGCGCCAGCAGGGGGAACAACGGATGTCTGCGGAAAGACAGACAGACAAACGTTATATGGAAATGTAAAATGTTGTGTTTGATCTTATTTAATTTTTCTATATTATTGATTCTGTATTATACACTGAAAAAATGGAAACGTTGACCTTAATTAAATGTATTATGTCAACAGATTTCACATACAGTACCTGTATTAGGCTATTATAAAGCAATGCTATTCATATTATTGCTTTAAACCAACCTGTGCATCAAGCCCTGACCAAAGCTCCAAAATCTTAATTTCACTGTTTCAAGAGAACGTTAACTTATAAATGCATTGTAGGCGTTCTACTTTATCTCAGTTGGAGTTACCGACAGACAGTGGCGGTGCCAGGGTATGGCTGGGGTAGGCTACAGTGTCTTATCTTTCTTACAGTGCAGACGCTTTTCTGCTTGCTCCTGCCTCTGCTTACTTTTTATGCTGATTTTCCTATTCTTATTCTCTGAAAACTTCGAGCAGCGGCTCCTGGACATTAACTTATCACTGGGACAGTTCATCTTCGTAAATTGACGGAGGGTTTCAGCCATATTTCAACATTTTTACGACGACCTCAGTCTTACAGTAGCGTGGCCTAGCAACAGCTAAAGCCTGGTAGGCTACTGCATGCTAGTTGGTAGCAAAATGCCTCCGTTCTCTACAGATGACTTCCACAAACTTATACAGAAGATGGCTGTGTTGGAAATGAAAATGCAACGGTTGGAAGTTAACGTGGAAGTGAATGGACTATGTCGTGGGAATGACACCACTTTACCAGTGTTGCAAAATAATGGAGAAGGGTATGCTAACTCACAGCTAGTTAGCAGCTACAAGGATTCCAAGGAACAGGGGGCCTGTGTACTGGGTAATAAATCTACAAGTGGTAGTCCTCCCTGGAACTCTCTGGGTGCAAAGCCGAAGAGTAAATCATTTCCATGGGATTTGGGAGGACGGATAACAGGCAGAGCCCAGCGCTCTGAAATCTGTGATGCGACCGGCTGGCCTGCATTGTTATCACCCAGGAAGAGCGCCTCTTCAACCCCTGTCCCAACCAGGAAAACGCAGTGGAGAGCTGCTAAAGGGAGAATTACAAACAATCCTCCTAAACCACCAAGTGTGCCAATCCAGAACAGATACGCTCCGCTGACCGAGAACCGGAGATCTCTTTCTGATGACCTGTCCTCTTCACACAGCAGGGTAAGAACCAATAGCTCCAAAAGTAAAAGGCTAGAGGGAAAGCTAACGACTGGGCCTGAAACTCTGATTGTGGGTGACTCTGCTGTAAGAGATGTAAAAGGTCTGTGTAATAAGAACAACACCAAAGTACTCTGTTTTCCCAAGGATATGGTCTCTGACTTGGCTGAGAAGATCCTGCATATTGGGGCAAAACATCCGAATGTGAAGAATGTGGTACTACACATTGGAACAAATGATGTTGTGAAACAAGAGTCAGAAGTGCTGAAAGAAGACTTTAAATGTTTGTTGGAAACTGTCAGCTCTCTAAATGCGGAGGTGTTCATCAGTGGCCCTCTACCGCCAGTCAGAAGAGGAGTGGAGAGATTCAGCAGATTGTTTGCACTGAACACCTGGCTTTCAACTGTCTGTACTGACCATTCTGTCCATTTTATTGACAATTTTAACTTTTTCTGGGATCGCAGACATCTTTTCAAGGCAAATGGAGTTTGCTTGAACAAGTCAGGAGTGAAATTGTTTATCTCTAACATTTTCAACTGCCTGCGTCATCAATCTGTTCCCTCTGCCAAGGACAAGCAACAAGAGGAATCAAAACAGGAGAAAGACACAACACATCGCGCAGAAAACCCTGAAGAATTATCACTGCACCCGCCTGAGGAATGTTCTGATTATGGGAGACCTATGACACACATGGAGGACTCTCCGCTGCCCGTCACCCCCCCCCCCCCTGACAACGCCTTTGAACACATGAAGGCGATACAGAGGGTTGGCACCGATTCCTTCCTGGATCTCAATAACCAAACAAAGGCGATACGCAGGGCTGGCAGCATGTCCTTTACCCCCGCTCCTCAACGACGCCCACCAAAATCACCGCGGAGACGGGCACCATCTCCCCCGTCTGCATCACGGAGCCTACGTCAACCACCTCCCCCCCCTGGCAGCATGTCTTCTACCCCCGCACCATCTCCCACGTCTCCATCACCGTGCCTACGTCAACCACCTCCCGTTCCTTCTAGAAAGCATCTGCAGTCTCCGAAGCCTGATAAGGATGTGTGTGTACAAAATGCTTACTGATGTGTGCTGGGTCCAGGCTCAAGGGCGTATGGCACTCTCAACTCTTTCCAGGACATGCCAGGGCCCTGCCTGCCTATAGCTTTGCCGATATCTGTGTTGATAGGTAATAGATTAAGAGCGGTGAATCATCTTAGATACAGGAAGCGCTCAAACGTTTGTGTGAGTTTATCACATTTAGCTGTGATTCCATGTCAGCCACAGCTTGTTACAAAAAACATGACTGATAGTGTGTTTAACAAACTTAAACTAGCTTTATTAAATGTCAGGTCTTTGGCAGGAAAAACATTTTTAATCAATGATTTTATCACTGAGCACAATCTCGATTTTATGTTTTTAACAGAAACTTGGATTGAACAAAATAACAGTGCAGCTGTTCTTATCGAATCAACCCCTCCCAACTTTAGTTTTATGAGTCAGGAAAGAATGCATAAGAAAGGGGGTGGAGTTGCTATTCTGTTCAATGATTCCCTTCAATGCAGGAAGACATCTTATGGGAACTTTGCTTCTTTTGAATATGTGGCGCTTCAGCTGAAATGCTCCTCTCGAGCTCTGTTCCTAAATATCTATAGACCACCCAAATACTGTGCAAGCTTTTATGATGACTTTACTGAACTGCTGTCTATAGTGTGTATTGACTTTGACCGTTTAGTCATTGTTGGTGATTTTAACATCCATGTTGACAACCCTCAGGACAGAGGGGCAAAAGAACTGTTTTGTATTCTTGATAGCCATGGACTGACTCAGCATGTGACGGAGCCCACGCACAATAAGGGGCACACTCTGGACTTAATTATCTCAAAGGGTTTGAATATCTCTAAGGTTGTGGTGACTGATGTTGCGCTCTCTGATCATTCCTGTGTTTTCTTTGAGAGCTCTATTTCTGTTCACAAAAATGTTCAAAAAGAGGTAACCTTAAAGCGATATTTAACTGAAAATACTAGGGAAATGTTTACTCAGAATTTTTCTTCCACACTTGCCCCTGCTAACATCTCAGTAAATGAGCTAGTAGATCATTTTAATTCAAAAATTAAAAATATTATAGATGCCATTGCTCCAACTAAGGTAAAGGAAGTGACTGGGAAGAAAATACCTCCATGGAGAAAGGCCATGACCGTGAGAGCAGAAAAAAGAGAGTGTCGAAAAGCTGAACGCAGGTGGCGAAAAACAAATCTCCAGGTTCACTTTGAAATCTATAAAGAGAGACTTGGCCTTTATAATTTGGAATTGAAAAACGCACGACAATCGTTCTTCTCTGACATCATTACCAAAAACAAAAACAACGCACGTGCCTTGTTTGCTACCGTCGACAGACTAACTAACCCCCCAGTGTCAGTAGCCTCTGAATTTCTATCCACCAGGGCTTGCAATAATTTTGCCTCCTTCTTCACAGACAAAATTCAGAAAATAAGACAAGCAGTCAGTGCCTCTGCATCAGGAACAGCAAATGTGTTGTCTCTGTGTCCACTTAACATCAATTCAAACACCATGACACAATTCCATCAGATTAATGATAAAAACCTAGAGGACATTATTCAACTTCTGAAATCCTCCTCCTGCTGCCTTGATATTATTCCAACGGGATTTTTTAAAGATGTTTTGCCTTGCATGGCCTCAGATCTACTTCATATAGTAAACAAATCTCTTCACTCAGGTATTTTTCCACAGGCCCTGAAAACTGCAGTCATTAAACCACTCTTAAAAAAGAATAATCTAGATGCTTCAGTAATGAACAATTACAGGCCCATATCAAACCTGCCATTTCTAGGTAAAATCATTGAAAAAGTTGTTTTTCAACAGCTGAGTAATTTTTTGCATTTAAATGACTGTTTCGATGTGTTCCAGTCAGGCTTTCGTCCAAACCACAGTACTGAGACTGCTCTTGTAAAGGTCTTTAATGACATCCACTTAAACACAGACAGTGGCAGAACTTCAGTGTTAGTATTATTAGATCTCAGTGCTGCGTTTGACACTGTTGACCACAGCATATTACTAGACCGACTGGAAAACTGGGTGGGACTTTCGGAAACCGTCCTAAATTGGTTTGAATCCTACTTAAAGGACAGAAACAACTTTGTTTCTATTGGTAAATACACATCTGAGTTGACAAATATGACATGTGGGGTTCCTCAAGGCTCCATCTTGGGGCCTCTTCTCTTTAACATCTACATGTTACCACTGGCTCAGATAATGAAAAACAACAAAATAAGTTACCATAGCTATGCAGATGACACACAAATTTACGTAACAGTTTCAACAGGAGACTATGCTCCAATTCAAACACTGAGTAAGTGCATTGAACAAATCAATGACTGGATGGGTCAGAACTTTCTCCAATTAAACAAAGATAAAACTGAGGTAATGGTTTTTGGAGCCAAGGCAGAACGTATAAAGGTTAGCGCTGAGCTTCAGTCTGCAATGTTCAAAACAACAGATAAAGCCAGAAATCTAGGTGTAGTAATGGACTCTGACCTGAGTTTCAACAGCCACATTAAAACAGTTACTAAATCAGCCTACTATCACCTAAAGAACATATCTAGGATTAAAAGACTAATGTCACAGCAGGATTTGGAAAAACTTGTCCATGCTTTTATCTTCAGTAGACTCGACTACTGCAATGGTGTCTTCACAGGTCTCACTAAAAAATCTATTCGGAAGCTGCAGCTGATTCAGAACGCTGCTGCTCGAGTCCTCACTAACACTAAGAAAGTGGATCACATCACTCCTGTTCTGAAGTCTTTACACTGGCTTCCTGTGTGTCAAAGAATAGATTTCAAAATACTGCTGCTGGTTTATAAAGCTTTGAATGGTTTAGGCCCAAAATACATTTCTGATCTACTGCTAAATTATGAACCATCCAGATCTCTCAGGTCTTCAGGGACTGGTCAGCTTTCTGTCCCCAGAGTCAGAACTAAACATGGTAAAGCAGCATTCAGTTATTATGCTCCAAATATCTGGAACAAACTCCCAGAAACCTGCAGGTCCGCTGCAACTCTGACTACTTTTAAATCCAGGCTGAAGACTTTTCTTTTTGTCGCTGCTTTTAATTGAATTATTCATATCTTAGACTGCACTGTAACTTTTATCCATGTATTTTTTCTTTTAATGTTTATCCATGTATTTCTTCTTTTAATGTTTATTTTATTAGCTTTTCTTTTTAATGACTGATTTTAAATGCCATGTTCTTAATGTCTTTCATTTGTTGTAAAGCACTTTGAATTGCCTTGTGTTGAAAAGTGCTCTATAAATAAACTTGCCTTGCCTTGCCTTGCCTTACAGCCATACCATGAAATGGCTTAGCCCCCACCATGAAAAATTATGTTAAAGTAAGCAAAATAAAGTCTGCCAACTCACGCGGAGTAAATTGCACAGACAGCAGTTAGTAAGATTGATTTCAGTAGCCACTTGTCTGGAAATACCGAAGACTAGAAACGGTTTTGAAAACTGTTGTCACGTAGTGATCGTCTTCTCAATAGAACATTTTTGATAATGTCTTCTGGCCAATCAGAATCACGATAACGGCGTGGTGTTGTTGCAGGAAGTCCCGACGGAGAATACTTTTGCTGCAGTACATCTCTATGGCCCTTTCTCATTGCTCTAACTCCTCGACTCCTATCCTCGAGACTTAGTCCCGCCCACAGGAGATGCGAACGGAGGAGTCGAGGAGGGGAGCCGAGGAGAGAGGAGGGGAAGCAGCAGGCGGTTAGAGAAATGAGAACTCCTCTCCTCTGAGCGGTCATTTTAAAGAGACGTCCATTAATGATGACAGGAGGCACAGCAGCCCTCTGTCTGATGGACAGATGTGTTCATGACGACTTATATATTTATTTTTAATTCATTCACAGTGCGGTATAATGAGACAATAACAGGCTACAGATGCGGACACACACACAGACACACACACACACACACACATATATATATATACCATTTCAGAATCAAACAGAGCACTCTCATAATAATGTAACACTATCAGAGACTGGATATATACCCCCCCCTGTATCATTAAAACTAAGTACCAGTTATATATCCTTGACTTTAGACAAACAATTCAAAAGACAACATTTATTTAAAGACCAATCTTTATTTGAATGTGCCTCTTAACCTGAGATATTAGTTATACAGTAATAGTATTGACAATCTAAAAAAACTGAGCAACTCAACAGTCAACTTTATATTTCTTATTGTCCAAAGCATTTATTATTTTCATTTTCCCCCTCTCATATTCAGTGTGGACGAATTGAGACAGCGTGGTGTCCAGAGAGCTGCTGAGACTTCAGGGAGAAACCTCCGTGTGATGGACGTCCTGTCTGTTGGTTTGGAGAGGACTGAGGGTCTTTCCTCAGTGAGGAGGACCAGGCCTGATGGAGGAGCCCATGCTGGGCATAGCTGATACCAACTGCACAGGCCTAGTCTGTCACTTTATTTGACTAAATGTATACATTTAATAGATTTACACCTTCTGTCCATATGTGCTTTTTATTTAAAACATGTTTGATTAAGTTTTGGTTCACATTTCAATAAATTGTATTTGTATTTGCACTCCTTTTGTCCATTATTCTTACTGAAAATGTTAGATTACACATTCACATCTGACTGAAGATTGGCCCCATTTATTTGTGACGTTGCAAACTCTGCGGTACAAGGCACAAGTGATGTGAAGCTCATAAAGTGAGCCGCATAGAAATAATCAGCTGATGGAGTGTAGATGTGGAAATAGGTGCATTCGATCAGCTGACTGTGTTTTCACAATAAAAGTAGTTTCTTAGTGAATGTCCTGTACTGGTCTTAAAATCTCATAACATCAGCTTTTAATGTTCCTCTTGGATGTTCTTCTTGACCCTCAGAGAAGGAGAAAATGTTGTGTCTTTCAGGCCTGTCCTTTCCTAACAAAAATGACAGGAAACATAAAACATATTATTGCAGAACAAGTGTGTTATTTATGAAAGTGGTGTGTTTGTGTGTTTAGGGGCTGTAGATATAATTATTTTGTAATTGTAATGATTTTTTTTTATTTCAACAGTGAGCTACAAAGACGATCAGATTCTGAATGAACAGTATGAAGCTCATCAACATTGAAATATATGTTATTATCAAAATAATATTTAACTGTTATCAAAACGTAGTGCAACTGTAGAAGCTTGCTCTGTTGTCTCACTGAAAGAATCACTTTTACCACGTTTTTTACAGACAATATTGAGAGATAAAAGCAGTTCTCACTATGTGTTAAATATCTTTGCCTTCAATACATTAAATTAGAAAGCTGACAAAAACCATATTTCTTTAGCCTTTATTTATACAGGTGTAGATCTCATTGAGTCACAAGGTCTCATTTTCACACAATCATATTGCTTGTTAACATCTAAATGTAACCTTTTGCATGGAAAAACCCCTCAACTTAACTGATGTGTAGGTGATCTAGTATTTAGTATTGTTTAATGGAATGTATATCAGTGTATTCAAGTCAATACTTCATTTATTTAAACAAATATCTTTCTTGATTCTTTGTACAGTATGAAAAATAGAGTCTTTGTACCTGTGCTGAAGTTCACTGCTGTGAGGAGTCCAGTTCTGTCTCTCAGTCTCTGGTCCAGCCTGTCTGCATCACCTGGACACCTTAAACAAACAAAGTACCATGTGTACAAACAATATAACTGATTCTCTTCTGTTGAACATGTTGGATTGTGTATTGTCCGAGTCAGGGTCCTTTTTATTTTACTGTAACTTTGGAAGTTGTGTTACCAATGCTTACTGTTTATTTGATACCCATTTGGTAATGCAATTAATAAAAACAACAAGGTTTGGGTTCGTTCTTCAGATGACTGTGACGTTAACGTGTAAGCTCAATAATGAACTCCAGCTCAACCAACCATATTGTAATATCTAGGCTGGCTCAGATAATGAAAAACAACATAAGTTACCATAGCTATGCGGATGACACACACATTTACGTAACAATTTCACCAGGAGACTATGCTCCAATTCAAACACTGAGTAAGTGCATTGAACAAATCAATGACTGGATGTGTCAGAACTTTCTCCAATTAAACAAAGATAAAACTGAGGTAATGGTTTTTGGAGCCAAGGCAGAACGTATAAAAGTTAGCGCTGAGCTTCAGTCTGCAATGTTCAAAACAACAGATAAAGCCAGAAATCTAGGTGTAGTCATGGACTCTGACCTGAGTTTCAACCGTCACATTAAAACAGTTACTAAATCAGCCTACTATCACCTAAAGAATATATCTAGGATTAAAAGACTAATGTCACAGCAGGATTTGGAAAAACTTGTCCATGCTTTTATCTTCAGTAGACTGGACTACTGCAAAGGTGTCTTCACAGGTCTCACTAAAAAATCTATTAGAAAGCTGCAGCTGATTCAGAACGCCGCTGCTCGAGTCCTCACTAACACTAAGAAAGTGGATCACATCACTCCTGTTCTGAAGTCTTTACACTGGCTTCCTGTGTGTCAAAGAATAGATTTCAAAATACTGCTGCTGGTTTATAAAGCTTTGAATGGTTTAGGCCCAAAATACATTTCTGACCTACTGCTAAATTATGAACCATCGAGATCTCTCAGGTCTTCAGGGACTGGTCAGCTTTCTGTCCCCAGAGTCAGAACTAAACATGGTAAAGCAGCGTTCAGTTATTATGCTCCAAATATCTGGAACAAACTCCCTGAAACCTGCAGGTCCGCTGCAACTCTGACTACTTTTAAATCCAGACTAAAGACTTTTCTTTTTGTCGCTGCTTTTAATTGAACTATTCACATCTTAAACTGCACTGTAACTTTTATCCATGTATTTTTTTTTCTTTTAATGTTTATTTTATTATCTTTTCTTTTTAATGACTGATTTTAAATGCCATTGTCTTAATGTCTTTCATTTTTTGTAAAGCACTTTGAATTGCCTTGTGTTGAAAGGTGCTATATAAATAAACTTGCCTTGCCTTGCCTAACCTAATCATCTTGAAATATGACATTATTATTTGTAATATACACACATCTTATTGTGAGGTTGATTTCCCATACACTACTTCGACATGAGCTTGTCTACATACTTGAGCATAGCCAATTTAAATTAACCTTAGCGATGCATACAGTTCCTACGTATAATAAAATATCTCTCTAAGTTACAAGGATGACCTTATTTTATAACCTCAAACAGAAGCCGTTTGTTCTACAGTATTATCCCACTTAACGCTTAACACTTGTCTATTTCGTTTTAACCTTTATATATACAGTCTATGGTTTTAACTTGGAGACTACGATTAGCATCGTTAGCACCGATGTAGCTACCACTCACTTACACGCTAACCCAAGCCTTAACATTCATTACGTAGCTGATTCAAATCATAAACACATCAATAAGTACTCGATTTTAACTTACCGCGAAAACCGCATTCATGCACCGTCTGTTTCAACCGCAGAGCGAGTCACAATAGTCCAATATATAAGCATGAAGAACAAACAACCACAGCCGGCTTCAAGTTGTGTTCCCTGGATGAGCTGAGCAGGCAGAGTCCCAGTAGCTTCACGGAGCAGCTAGCAGAGAGACAAGAAGCTAGCAGCAGCAGTCACTTGACAGAGCTGTCATTCAATGTGACCACGCCCTAATATATGCATAACTTTAAGGCTTAATATTAATTAAACAGATGAGTTGAGAAAAAATGCACCCCCCACACAGTAGTCATGAAGGGGGAATCTAACTATACAGAGAATATGTTTTTTTTAACCACGATGTAAACATGTTTATTTCTGCTGTAAAGTTGGGCATTTTAACATGGGGGTCTATGGAAATTGCTCCCTTCTGCAGCCTGCTCCTACTGGCCACTAGATGAACTGCAGTGTGTGGCACTTCCGTATTGGCGTCCCGGCTCTTCCCCAGAGTTTGCCGCTTGGTCACGACGCTTTGAAACATCTCTGTTCCCGGAAATGCATCCACGAAGGAGCCGTGGAGGACCGTGGAGGACCCATCAGTGTATCCTCGGTTATAGCTCCTCCAGAGAGCCTCCTCAACGCTTGATCCTCGGTCCTCGAAATGCATTTAGAGAAATGAGATGTCCTTCAACATGGCGCGCTAAAATTCATTTCCGGGTCACTACCGGAGGACCGAGGAGTCGAGGAGTCGAGGAGGGGGATTTGATGAAATGAGAAAGGGCCTATATACATCGATACAACATTACGTGACATCAACACGTAATGAAACAAGACCCCACGGTTTGATGATTGATAGGTGTGTGGGCTGTCTTTCATTTTGACACACAGAACAATGGGGGCTATGGCTATCCACCCTTATCCACAATGTAAAGTCATTCACATAGCCTCTTCCCTCTGTCACTACCCGATCCGATCTGTCCCCCTGCCCGATCTGTACTGCGCATGTGCGAGATGGTCCGCCAATGCCATATTGGACAACTCCGGACGGCAAACCAAGTAGGACACTTGATACAGTGGCTTTTGGCAAAGCTGAACAATAAAACGAGAGAGAGATGAGTTATTGTCATTACAACGTGACTTCACTATTATTTAACAACTCTTTTTATTGGGTTCTTTTATTTGGGGTGAAGTACATTGTCAGAATAAGTGAGAAATGGATTTAACTTCTGTTAGACAGCTATCATACTGAATAAATATTTACTGTGAATGTATGCAAACATGTATGGCATATGGCTGTGTAACATTAGTTAAACTGCTCCATCAGCAAATTGACAAATAATAACAACTTGGTCTGGTTTAACATTGTGGATTGGGACAAATGTTTAAAAGTACTTGCAATTAGTTAAGTATGTGAAATACGTAATGACATTTTACAAAAGTCAACTGATTTCGGACTGTGACTTTTGGTTTCAAAGGAGACACATACAGCAGTCTCCTGGCTGAGAGTCCTGTGTTAGTGTGACCCCCCCCCCCCCACCCTGACCTCCTCCCTACATCCACTCTGTCGCTCTTGAGTCACCTGAACGTGTAGTCCTAACTCACACTAATGTGAGTTACCTAGTAATTAAGGTTAATTATGAACAGCCTCTTTAACACATTTTATGTCCTTTAAAAATAATATTTATGCTATGCACATGCAATACTTTGTCCATGTTAATACCGTACATATGTAAACACGCATTGATAACATAGGTAAGAGTGAAGCCTTCTTTTGTGCATCTGTCATTCTTAAAATGAAGCACGAAGTTTCATCCGAAAACAAGAGTACGTTAAAGGGTCTTGAACACATTGTGATGTAATGTTATGTTGAATGTCTGTTTCTTGTCTCAATGTTTGCCTTGGTGATGCTGTAAATGGAGCTGCTGTGAAGCAACAACATGTTCAGACTTGAGCTGACAATAAAGTATCATCGTATCGTATTGTAGTGAACTCTCAATAGAGCAACTGAATAGAAAAACTCAAGTCATAAAAGTCCCCCCCTCACTGTACCGTTAATAGCATGGCAGCTCCGTGACATTCCCTAAAGGACATGCTGAACATACGGACAAGGTTCAGCCAGATCTTAAAGTGGATAGGATATGGTCCAGTGACTGCGCTTCAGTGTCACCTACAATGTTACCATCTGCCTGACATAGGGAATGTCACTCTTAGATCTGCAGATACACAAGGCAGTGGCCCACACTGAGCTGTGTGGGTACATGCCAGATTATTGAGCATTTCCACTTTGAAGAAATCAAACCTAAACAGACTGCCTGGGAAAAGATGCATTCTTTTGACGCAAAGTCCTACATTTAACACTCAATGTTCTTATTACATGCCGACTCTCTTTCTGCACTCTGCCTCTTCCATCCTCTCACACTCTGCCCTGTGTGTTACCTTTGACTTAAAGGAAAACCCAAAAGAAAATATGTTGCAGCCAAATTAATTATGATAAGGACTCTTGGCAGTGTATTATATAACCCCCGTAAGCTGCTTACTAGAGGCACATTTCATTATTTCCACAGCCAGTGGTGTTAGCAGTACCGGGGTATCAACCCAGTCTCATGGCATTTCGTGTTCACCAACACGATTTTTAATCTATTGATTTGTGTTCACTAACACGTTTTTCCCCTTTTTTTCGTGTTGCACAGCACAATTTTAAAAGCAATGTATTTCTACTGGTAATGTGTTTCGTGCCTGCAGCACGTCTTTTTCTCCGGTCGGGTCGTGGAAGACCGGAAGCTGTGTGGTTCATAAAAACATGTTCTTACTCAATATCAAGCCGCAATTATTGTTTTTATTTTAAATCGTATAATTTCGGACTTTTGTTGCCGTCTGTGAGGAAAAGAAATGGCTCAGAGCCTCAGAATACTGAAATCTGTATTTTTTAAATCTTTTTGTCCTTCTAATTTGTTATTCTTTTCTAAATAACACACTGTTATTTACTCACCAATAACACACAATTATCCTTGTTTTTATTTATTGGTTTAATTCCATAATCTCGGGCTTTTTTGGCGTCCGTCAGGAACTGAATTTCAAAATTTCAAAATAAAAATAACCGGAAACAGACGTAGGCATTTCGAGCGATTACCCAAGATCCTCAGCTATGGGTTAAGCTCGCTGATTGGATGTTTTAGCTGCAATGCATGCTGGGATTTAGTGTTTATATGATATGAAATCCGGAAAACATTTTAAAAGAATAAAATAATACTTAATTCCGAGTGCTCTTGCTTTTCTCTTTGAAAGTCATCACATAACGGCATTGTAATACACGGTTCGGCTGCATTACATATTACAGATCTGCCGTAGTTCTTTATTTATAGAGCCCTGATGAGAAGACCTTTGGAAAAACTGAAGAAATGCCGCCGAAACTGAATACTTGACGTGGATCATAAATATATCAACAATTAAACAACATCTTCAATTTCTCTTCACACAATACGTCTCCTTGCCGTATCAACACTAATTCGGCTGACTTTTACATTTGATCAAATTCATAGATTATATTTACACCATAACGGTGCACAGCTGATATAAAAGGACTTGTAGTTTGTAAAGATATTACTGATTTTCTTTGAATGTAAGAATGTAAATACTGAGTCTGAAATAGTATAGCAATATGCTGTAAAATGATGTGAAAGCATGAATAAAACTACACATCTTCAGATGTTGTACATACATAAGTGTCCTACACTAATAATACAAAGTTATTATGGCTGTGTGTACCTTGTACTGCCTAGTGACTACTAGGTGAGTAAATAACAGTATGTTATTTTGAAAAGAATAACAAAATAGAAGGAAAAAAATATTTAAAAATACAGATTTCAGTATTCTGAGGCTCTGAGCCATTTCTTTTCCTCACAGACGGCAACAAAAGTCCGAAATTATACGATTTAAAATAAAAGCAATAATTGTGGCTTGATATTGAGTAAGAACATGTTTTTATGAACCACACAGCTTCCGGTCTTCCACGACCCGACCGGAGAAAAAGACGTGCTGCAGGCACGAAACACATTACCAGTAGAAATACATTGCTTTTAAAATCGTGCTGTGCAACCTGTAAAAAAGGGGAAAATCGTGTTGGTGAACACGAATCAATAGATTAAAAATCGTGTTGGTGAACACGAAATGCCATGAGACTGGGTTGGGGGTATACTCATGCTACAAGGAAGCACAGTTTCAAACTGAAGTTTATAACATTTACAACAGCAAAAATCAGAAGGTTATTATTCCTAAAGATTTCAGGATTTCAAATACAAGACCTTGAAATACAAGACCTTGAAATACAAGTCCTTGTCAATGTCATAGAATGTCATAGAATGTGTTCAACAATAAATATCTCTAGGAATAGAAAATGTTTGGGAAGCGTTCGGTTACCAGTACTCATGGTTATTCATTTAATTGTACTATTTGTATTATAATTCTATATATTGTTACAGAGATAAATAAACGCAATGCTCAGTAGAGTGCTGCATGATTTTGTATGTTGGTACGTTTGTACAGTAGTTAGTGAGTTTGCACACCAGAGCTATCACAGTGAATCAAACTATTATTATAAAAGCTAAATACTTTATGTATAATGTTATGTAGCTACTATGAGTATGTCTAGACTCTAGACTGCTTTGGGTAAATGTCCCTCCTGGATGAGTGTATGCAAAAACTATAATTGAACTGTATCTGTGTGAATGTACATGAACCATGAGTTATGGTGGAAACTAAGTGTGATCCAGGGTGAAAGCACTGCATTCTCTTGGAGTGTAATATGAATACATACATATGATGTCATTTCAGACAATGACTTAAGTCTGCCTTGAATTACTATTCATTTGTAGTAGAAGTGTGTTCATAATTCCTCAAGATGGTCTAATTGATAATCCGGTGCTTGGCTTGAAAGGATGATCTTTTTGTTGTATTATTTTTTAGATTGGTAATATCATGAGGTGAGTAGTTTATGTCTGATGTGTGTATGTGGCTAAACGTATGTTCGACTGTGTGTGTGTGGATCCAACTGTATTGAGTTAGAATAGCCGATGCTAGTGCTAATGCTAATGAGAATCCTAACCAAGATGAAAACATAAAACATAAAGATAAATACAGGTTAAATAAATTGAACAAAATGTATTTATATTATAACTGACTGTTCTCATTGGTAGTTGTTGCCTAAAGATAATATCACATGTTTCTCTCTGTTTTATGTCAAACTGTATCATTGTTGTGGACATGTATAGGTGTGTATGTGCAGAATGTGTGTTTTGTGAGTGTGTGTTGCAGAGGACTGCAGTGACAAACACAACCCCCCCCCCAGGCTCTAACCCATGTCTCTCATTTGCAGACTTTAATAGTCGTCTATATTATACTCTAATCTGCCTGATCCCAATTTAATGCCGCTCCCCCAGCCAGATGTGGCAGGAATATTAAACAGAAATGGGCGGTGGAGGGGGGGGGGGAGTATCCAGGTAAGGGAGAGGAGGGCACTATAAGTGAGAGCAAACAGGGTGACTCTCAGCTCTGCATATGGAGTCTCAGATTGTCATCACTACTAGTTAACTCAATACAGTTGGATCATCCATACACAGGAGGAATAACACATGTCAGTCTCAACACAACAGCACTTTGTTTGAGCTGTGTGTTGCTTTATGAACATCACACAGACTCACTGTCAAGGAGATGTGGCTCCACAGGGCCTGATACCCAGGGGGATTTTGGGTAGAGCTAGAGAGTACAGTACAGCTTTGTTGGAAGGTAAATATATAACTGCCTGTGAATGGCAGACTTAAAAACACAAATAGGTGAGGTTAAAATAAAACTAAAGGGACAGGTAAAGGTGTGCGCAGAATGTCTTACATTTTATAGAAAAAGAAAATCTCCACAGGTGAAAAAGTTAGGAAATCAAATGAATAGAATATCCCTGTCTATCTTCAGAACGATCTGACTATTATGACTTTACTTAAAGAGCCTGTGACACGAGTTTCCCCCATCATCCAAACCCATCAATTTGAGTAAATATTGTCCGCTTGAAAACTGTTGCTGAACTGATTTTGGATATTTGTACTTTGATAACCATTAATCTGCCCTTCAATGTTGACCATATCCTGGATCTTCTCGGGGATTCTTCAAGTCCCGCCAAATGATGTGTGACGTCATTGCGGGCACAGCGCTCCAGCTGCACCGCTCAGGATCCCAGCATCTGCATGCAAACGCACGATGGCGCACACAGCAGCAAGCTCAGACAGCGATGACAGTTTAATTTTGAACGTGTCTGAGAGCTCATATGAGGCTGAAGGATCGGTTTATGTTGTATCTGTTAGAAGTTTAGGAATTAGGTGCGTCAATATGGGCGATCATACGGTCATGTAGCCAGTGGTGGACTGGGACTAAAAATCATCCCGGGACTCTCGACCGGCCCACTTCGGTACCGCTAGTAAGTTGTCAATGGGGGGAGTGGGGGATGTGCTAGTGACTTATCCGACCGGCCCACTTCGGTACCGGCCTATCGGGATTCGTCCCGATGTCCAGTCCGCCACTGCACCCAGCCCACGTAAACTGTCAACGGGGGGAGCCTCGCTGCGGGGAAACGGTGGACCGAGAGTCCCGATCGGAGTGGGAATAATAATAATAATAATAATAATCCGTGCATTTTATCCATTAATTTCCCAACATTGTGGTAAAAAACCACACGTTTAATCCACGTTGGTGTACTACAACTACAAAAAGCATCGGTTTGTTTTCTCATCAGGAAATGCAGACCGGCTCAAACAAACGATTTTTAATCATCATCCTCACGATCATTTAATGTATCATATGTTCGCCGAATTGACATGAAAGCACTAATAAATGTAGTTTCATCCACTTGAGTTTACAACTACAAAAATAATCGATTTGTTTTTATATCACATCCGACGGGAGGAAATTCAGCAGCTCTCACTACCGATTTGTAATCCTAATTTAATCATCATCTTCACCACAATCATTTATGTTTATGTTCGCCGAATTGACATGAAAGCACTGACAAATATGAATGTACTGTAGTCAACTTCATTACAACGTTATTAACGTGTCTAAACTCAGTAATTCACCATTTCTACACATGACAACACACTTTGTCCGTGTTTGGCTCTCTCGCCGCACAGTGAAGCGTTCCCGCATTGACGTCACTTCCGGCTTCCCCCAAAACTTCAAAATGAGTCGAAGGAAATTCCCCGCGATGTTTCGAAATTATTGATATTTATCGGAACGGTATCGCACCTTCTTTTTTAAACTGACGGTTCGAGATTACTAGTAGCCCAATATTTCATTGCACAACAGTTGTTGGGATGCTGTCACAGGCTCTTTAAAGGGGACATATCATGCTATATTTGAACAATATATTGTAGGGCCATACCTATATAAAGTATATAAATATAGTTTTTTTTTCAAAATACCAAACAGATCCTGCATTTTAGCCATGCCTCATTTCACTCTATTTTCTCTTTCCAGCCCTGTTTTTGCAGGGGGCTGATTCTGTGAGCTGCAGCTGACCATGCAGGAGAGGGGAGCTTGCTCTGAGATTAGCTGCTGGGCTGCAGCGGGGAGAAAAAGAGATCTCCGTCCTCCGTGTTTTATTCTTATAGAAGTAAGAAGAGAAGTAATGGGGCAGAAACCCTCCTTTTTACGCAGCGGTCCAGACATAGACATCAAACGGTGACACATATTCAGTTGCCAGTTACTTTGGCATTAGGGCAGGGATATCTAGATACTTTCCAAGGTCTGACATAATGAATTGTGCTACCTTTAAAGCAAGTAACGATGTTTTCAAATCTGTAATCAAAAAGCTCCTCAAAAACGCTATCGAAGCAGTTCCTGCCGTTGTTAGTTCAAACAGTAACAACGGACAATTTTTGTTAGCGGATGCATCAATTTAAATCAATACATACAACTATTTTTGAAATCAATAAAATCATTTTCTAAACCCATAAAAGCATTTCAATTAATATTGGGAGTCATGTCGTTACTTTGTTGAGAATGTGGCCGTGTAATAAGCGGGATAATGTGCAGATAATGTGACCGCGTCGCTGCACATTATCCCTTACATATAGAGTCATTATTCATTTGTTTTAAAGCAGGAGGCGCAAACGCTTGCCTCGGGGAGGGAGAAAAAGAGCCACAGCGGAGAACAAACAGAAGGGCAACCATGGCAACTATGCAAGGGAAGTCTTCTTCACTGCTTTTGTGGCAGACTACAGCGCCACTTACAGGCCTAGCATATGTACTACAGCGTCTCCAGCGCTTTCGAGCAGCAATGGCCGGCCGTGGCCCAACCTCTCATTCCCCTGATAGGTGGAGAATTGACCACTAAGCGGAGCACCCCTTCTGTGACGTAGAAAATAATTCAAATCTGGATCAGTCTGTATCAGATCCGTTGCAGCCCCTTTTTTAGAGATTTGGGGAGGAAAAGAGAGAGGGTTGTGTTCCCTGACACACCGGGGACACATATTCATGTATAAAAGACGTACAAGAGTGCATTTTGCATGATAGGTCCCCTTTAAGTATCTGCCAACACATAAATAACCGGAGCAAAGTATATCAGAGCTGCGTTCAGTCAGCACTGTGAGTGCAGACGCCGACGCGTCGCACTTATCATTATCGCATCATATATTGACTTATCTGTGTCAGCTTCTTGAGCCCGATCTTGCCGTGCACTTACAGTGGAGTCGTGCACTTACAGGGAGTCGGGCACTTACAGTGGAGTCGTGCACTTGCAGTGGAGTCGTGCACTTACAGTGGAGTCGTGTACTTACAGGGAGTCGTGCACTTACAGTGGAGTCGTGTACTTACAGTGGAGTCGTGTACTTACAGGGAGTCGTGCACTTACAGTGGAGTCGTGTACTTACAGGGAGTTGTGCACTTACAGTGGAGTCGTGTACTTGCAGGGAGTCGTGCACTTACAGTGGAGTCGTGTACTTACAGGGAGTCGGGCACTTACAGTGTCGTGTACTTACAGTGGAGTCGTTGATGACCAGCGTCGTAGGACCGCTTAGCGAGATCGCGTTTGTTAGGGTTAGTTAAGCCAGATAACTCAAACATATCCAGGGTCTGTTGAACTGGCTTCGTCTACAGGCCTCTGGTTCCGTGGTTTTTAGCGCATCGTGCAGCATTTTGTTTATGGAGCACTTTTTGTAAACGCTGCACATGTTTCCTCAAGTTAGTGAATGTTTTCTAAATGCTGCATGTGTTGTCCAGCTGGTGAAGGTTTTTTCTTCATCTGTATGTGTTTTTGAGCCTTTGTGTTTTTATATTAGCATCGTTTCTTGAGCATGGCGTTTCTCCGATGGAAGTGATTTGGGCCGTGTAACGCTTTGGCACTTTTTGGCCTCCGTACTAAAGAGACATTGCAGTTGTCATCTTCTAGAACAGTGGTTCTCAACTGGTGGGTCGCGACCCAAAAGTGGGTCGCGGACCCGTTTGAAGTGGGTCGCGGATGTGTGAGAAAAAAATGTGGAAATTTATTTTTGGAAATTTTTAATTTTTTTGGGGGAAAAAGTCAAACTTTTATTTTGAAGGCCCGATTTTTTAACGCTGTGCATGCAGTCGGCGTTGGACTGGAAGTAACGGAGACCATAAACGGTTTTGAAAACTTCTGTCACATAGTGATCATCTTCTCAATAAAATATCTTTGCTGATGTTTTCAGAATCAAGAGTGTTGCCGGAAGTCCCCACTTCTAACTTTGCGGTAGAACTCTTCTTTATACATCCATGGTTACAACTTCAGATAAAAATGAACACATAATGAATTATGACTCCCGGTCTGATGACTGACAGGTCACAGAACAATGGGAGCTATCTACCCTTACCCACAATTTAAAGTAAGTCACACAGACTATCTCCTCTTTACTCTTCTCGCAGCAAGATGTCAGAACAAAGTGAAAAACAAACAATGGCATAAAATATTATTAATATGTCGGGTAGTAATAGATTTATTTATTTTCTTCTCAGTGTACCAGAATGCATAGTTTATGTTAGTATTTCTAAAAATCTCCTGGGGGACAATCCCCCCAGACCCCCCAGCTGGGGTTGGGTTTTCAGCATGCGTGCCTTTTTATATAGTTCAGCTTTAATTCCATCATCTCATTAAACCTTTTTTAAAAGCATACTTTAGTTCTGTGAAGAGATATAAGGGATATATGCACTGTACTTCACTTTTATTAATATTGTATGCTTTTATTAATATTGTATGCTGAAAAGCGTATATATTAACGATTGAACGATTTTTTGTTGAATAGATTTGAGTGCTTCAAAATGTTGGGTCGCGATGTATTGACCAAGTAAAAAGTGGGTCCCGAGGCCTGACCAGTTGAGAACCACTGTTCTAGAACACTTGACAAGCACTGATCTATACAGTTTAATTAAAGATATATTGCAGGCTGGTAACGCAAGTCCTGTTCTGCTTTTGACAGCTCTAAACTGATATCGATCTATCTGGAAATATATTTGAGTGTTTTGTTACTGTTTGTATAACAATAACGAGAAATATTAGGCATAATGACATGATACATTGTTTTATTGTGAAAAACTTTTGTTTTCTGTGAAGGCATCTTTTACATTATATATTTCAGATTGCTCTTTAAAATATATCACTAGCTGGATAATAGTTCCCATTTTTCCCCATGCATGTATGAATATGAACATGAATGGCTTCATGTTAAAGCCTTCCAGTAGGACATGTTTTTTCATAGTAAATTGCAAAAGGTTATTTGTTTTCAGCTCAGCATATTCTCAATGGATGCTTATTGTGTTTTCTTGTTATATAATGTGACATGGAAACATGTAATCTATATTTCATCATGCTTACATATCAGTGGCAAACCGTGTCTATCACAACTGGACCTTCTGTAGACACTAGGGATGTAACGATATACCGAATATCGCGGTATCGTGGTAAATAAACGTCCCAATACCGTCGTGAGACTGACAACATCTACTATGATCTTTTTTTTACTTATTTTTTTTTTTTTTAAAATCCCTTATTACCCGTCGGGTCTGAACTGTTCACAAGAGAGCACGCTCCTGAACTGTCAACGGGGGGGGGGGGGGGGGGGGGGGGGGGGGGGCGGTGTTATGCCGTGTGTTCATGCACCTCGCGGGAGCGTACACAGTGTAAAGCAAAACCTCCCAGACATGTGTTGATCCGTACGGCAAAGTACGGTTTGGAAACTATATCATTTCCTTTTGGAGGGCATGCATAACACGGCATAACACCAGAGCCTCGCTGCGGGGAAACATTGGCGCTGTTCCGAGTTTGTTCTAATCTGTCAAAATGACAGACTGCTTTCAGATTTTTCCGTCATTGATAAATAAAATATTCAGTTAACGCGACCACTGCTGTCCCAGCAACATCAGTACCAAGCGAGAGAGTTTTTTCCAGAGCAGGGGATATTGTAAATGCCCAAACATCCCAGCTTATAAATACCTGGAAATGTGGACATTCTCATATTCCTAAAAACCTGTCTGATGATGCTGAGTGAGTGACTAGTGAGTTTGAGTTGAGTTACTTGAAAAACTAAAGTGAAACTTGATTTATTTTTATTGCAGGGTCTGATTTAAATGCCCTTGTTTATTTGTGAGATGCAGTGGCACATCGGGTAAAAATGTCCGTCTGTCTATTTAAAAGAGTGATGCAGCGAGAGCAAAAGTCTGATCATTGAGAAAGAAGAAACAAGAACTGCAAACAAAAACCTATGTTAAAACAAAGAAAAAATACTCATAGTTTACATGATTACACAAATGATTTGTTTGCAACTTATAGTTTTATTTCTGAAATGTATTTTATGTTGCTTGACTTGTTTTTTTTTTCTTTTAAACTCATAGTTTTGCTTTATTCTGAGAAAGTGTTGCTTTATCTTTATGATACAAAACTAATCCCATACAGGTCACCAGACCAATCAGAGAGTTGCATGGAAATACACGTGTGCTTGTGTCATTCAAGCTCGGCTCTGTGTGTTTGGCAATAGCGCATTTAGGCAAGGCAGGCAAGGCAAGGCAAGGCAAGTTTATTTATATAGCACTTTTCAACACAAGGCAATTCAAAGTGCTTTACAAAAAATGAAAGACATTAAGAAAATGGCATTTCAAATCATTAAAAAGAAAAGCGAATAAAATAACATTAAAAGAAAAAATACATGGATAAAAGTTACAGTGCAGTCTAAGATATGAATAGTTCAATTAAAAGCAGCGACAAAAAGATAAGTCTTCAGCCTGGATTTAAAAGTAGTCAGAGTTGCAGCGGACCTGCAGGTTTCTGGGAGTTTGTTCCAGATATTTGGAGCATAATAACTGAACGCTGCTTTACCATGTTTAGTTCTGAGTCTGGGGACAGAAAGCTGACCAGTCCCTGAAGACCTGAGAGATCTGGATGGTTCATAATTTAGCAGTAGGTCAGAAATGTATTTTGGGCCTAAACCATTCAGTGCTTTATAAACCAGCAGCAGTATTTTGAAATATATTCTTTGACTTACAGTGCAGACACTTTTCTGCTTGCTCCTGCCTCTGCTTACTTTTTATGCTGATTTTCCTATTCTTATTCTCTGAAAACTTCGAGCAGCGGCTCCTGGACATTAACTTATCACTGGGACAATTCATCTTCGTAAATAGACGGAGGGTTTCAGCCATATTTCAACATTTTTACGACGACCTCAGTCTTACTGTAGCGTGGCCTAGCAATAGCTAAAGCCTGGTAGGCTACTGCATGCTAGTTGGTAGCAAAATGCCTCCATTCTCTACAGATGACTTCCAAAAACTTATACAGAAGATCGATGTGTTGGAAATGAAAATGTAACGGTTGGAAGTTAACGTGGAAGTGAATGGACTATGTCGTGGGAATGACACCACTTTACCAGTGTTGCAAAATAATGGAGAAGGGTATGCTAACTCACAGCTAGTTAGCAGCTACAAGGATTCCAAGGAACAGGAGGGCTGTGTACTGGGTAATACATCTACAAGTGGTAGTCCTCCCTGGAACTCTCTGGGTGCAAAGCCTAAGAGTATTTTGGGAGGACGGATAACAGGCAGAGCCCAGCACTCTGCAATCTGTGATGCGACCGGCTGGCCTGCATTGTTATTACCCAGGAAGAGTGCCTCTTCAACCCCTGTTCATACTAGGAAACAGCAGTGGACAGCTGCTAAAGGGAGAATTACAAAAAATCCTCCTAAACCACCAAGTGTGCCAATCCAGAACAGACACGCTCCGCTGACCGATAACCGGAGATCTCTTTCTGATGACCTGGATAACCTGTCCTCTTCACACAGCAGGGTAAGGACCAATAGCTACTCCAAAAGTAAAAGGCTAGAGGGAAAGCTAACGACTGGGCCTAAAACTCTGATTGTGGGTGACTCTGCTGTAAGAGATGTAAAAGGTCTGTGTGTGTTCATCAGTGGCCCTCTACCGTCAGTCAGAAGAGGAGTGGAGAGATTCACTGAACACCTGGCTTTCAACTGTCTGTACTGACCATTCTGTCCATTTTATTGACAATTTTAACTTTTTCTGGGATCGCAGACATCTTTTCAAGACAAATGGAGTTTGCCTGAACAAGTCAGGAGTGAAATTGTTTATCTCTAACATATTCAACTGCCTGCGTCATCAATCTGTTCCCTATGCCAAGGACAAGCGGCAAGAGGAATCAAAACAGGAGAAATGTTCTGACTATGGGAGACAAATGAGACACATGGAGGAGTCTCCACTGCCCGTCACCCCCCCCCCCCCCCCCTCACTGTCAACGCCTTTGAGGATACTCTTCATTCATCCCCCAGCTCTCTCTACTCTCCGCTCACCCTTTCACCCTCGCCCACCCCCCTGGAGTTCGATGACCACATGAAGGCGAGACGCAGGGTTGGCAGCATGTCCTTTACTCCCGCCCCTCAACGACGCCCACCAAAATCACCGAAGCAGAGATGCGCACCATCTCCCCCGGCTTACAGTGTAGCCCTCACGCTGCCGTCCTATGATGAGAGGAGCAGGGTGTTGGGTCCTCCCTCCCCTTCAAAGCCTGATAGGGATGTGTGTGTACAAAACGCTGCAAACTGATATCTGCTGGGTCCAGGCTCAAGGGCGTATGGCACTCTCAACTCTTTCCAGGACATGCCGGGGCCCTGCTTGCCTGTAGCTTTGCCGATATCTGTGTTGATAGGTAATAGATTAAGAGCGGTGAATCATCTTAGATACAGGAAGCGCTCAAACGTTTGTGTGAGTTTATCTAATTTAGCAGTGATTCCATGTCAGCCACAGCTTGTTACAAAAAACCTGACTGATAGTGTGTTTAACAAACTTAAACTAGCTTTATTAAATGTCAGGTCTTTGGCAGGAAAAACATTTTTAATCAATGATTTTATCACTAAGCACAATCTCGATGTTATGTTTTTAACAGAAACTTGGATTGAACAAAACAACAGTGCAGCTGTTCTTATTGAATCAACCCCTCCCAACTTTAGTTTTATGAGTCAGGAAAGAATGCATAAGAAAGGAGGTGGAGTTGCTATTCTGTTCAATGATTCCCTTCAATGCAGGAAGACATCTTATGGGAACTTTGCTTCTTTTGAATATGTGGCCCTTCAGCTGAAATGCTCCTCTCGAGCTCTGTTCCTAAATATCTATAGACCACCCAAATATTGTGCAAGCTTTTTTGATGATTTTACCAAACTGCTGTCTATAGTGTGTATTGACTTTGACCGTCTAGTCATTGTTGGTGATTTTAACATCCATGTTGACAACCCTCAGGACAGAGGGGCAAAAGAACTGTTTTGTGTTCTTGATAGCTATGGACTGACTCAGCATGTGACGGAGCCCACGCACAATAAGGGGCACACTCTGGACTTAATTATCTCAAAGGGTCTGAATATCTCTAAGGTTGTGGTGACTGATGTTGCACTCTCTGATCATTCCTGTGTGTTCTTTGAGAGCTCTATTTCTGTTCACAAAAATGTTCAAAAAGAGGTAACCACAAAGCGATATTTAACTGAAAATACTAGGGAAATGTTTACTCAGAATTTTTCTTCCACACTTGCCCCTGCTAACATCTCAGTAAATGAGTTAGTAGATCGTTTTAATTCAAAAATAAAAAATTGTATAGATGCCATTGCTCCAACTAAGGTAAAGGAAGTGACTGGGAAGAAAATATCTCCATGGAGAAAGGCCATGACTGTGAAAACAGAAAAAAGAGAATGTCGAAAAGCTAAACGCAGATGGCGAAAAACAAATCTCCAGGTTCACTTTGAAATCTATAAAGAGAGACTTGGCCTTTATAATTTGGAATTGAAAAACGCACGACAATCGTTCTTCTCTGACATCATTACCAAAAACAAAAACAACGCACGTGCCTTGTTTGCTACCGTCGACAGACTAACTAACCAGAGTCAACCCCAGTGTCAGTAGCCTCTGAATTTCTATCCACCAGGGCGTGCAATGATTTTGCCTCCTTCTTCACTGACAAAATTCAGAAAATCAGACAAGCAGTCAGTGCCTCTGCATCAGGAACAGCAAATGTGTTGTCTCTGTGTCCACTTAAAATCAATTCAAACACCATGACACAATTCCATCAGATTAATGATAAAAACCTAGAGGACATTATTCAACTTCTGAAATCCTCATCCTGCTGCCTTGATATTATTCCAAGAGGATTTTTCAAAGATGTTTTGCCTTGCATGGCCTCAGATCTACTTCATATAGTAAAAAAATCTCTTCACTCAGGTATTTTTCCACAGGCCCTGAAAACTGCAGTCATTAGTGTGATAGAGAGAGGGAGAGAGAGGGAGAGAGAGGGAGAGAGAGGGAGAGAGAGGGACCAGTGCTAGCGGGGACAGTGATGTTAGCATCTGGTTAGCTAGCTGCACTAACGGACATAAGGAGCTGTTTCCACAACAAGCTGGAGGAGAGTCCTACCCTGTCAGACTAAGGGGCTCATGTGAGCTAAAGGACTCTGAGTGTTTAGAACGGTTTTGTCACAAATTATTCAAAAGATTATTTCCGCGGCACACCTTCATATGATCATTATAGTTATACAAACAATAAGTGAATAAATGAAAAACAGGTATGAAATACTATATGGCAGTGAAACAAGAATACAGTTTAAAAGGGGACTGATTTGTAAAATATCCATAAAGAAAAATAAAATCTGTTTACAGTTCTGTTTCATATGGCTACTGAGAGAGGTATCCATAGATCTCTTCATGTTGCTCTCAAAGTGCACCAGATTGATGCTTTCAACTTCAATATTTAAAAAAAAATCTTCCCGGAAGAGGAACCCACCCTCACCGCCCTAGAGGAGGTGAGGACCCCCCTAGAGGAGGTGAGGTCCGCCCCCCACTCATAAAAAATAGCACTTTACCCCTGGCTATATGCTGTGTGCTGATTATGGAGCCTTCATTGTAACAGTAATTCAGATGCAATTAGCCTATATAAAAGGCCTCAAATTGGAAGCACTGTCTGGGCCGTCTTTTTCACTCAATTCTGCAATAGGTAGATCTCGCCTTTCACCTAGGCCGAGGTTGGTGGTCTTGGGCTTAAAAAGGTTGGTGACCACTGATATAGATCCTCTGCCTCGAGCCAGTTAACTAGCGGGCCTTCTAGAACCCTGGAACCGAGGGAAACTCTGAAAGAATACGCCCATTGGCTACAAATCAATATATGATTGGTTGATCAAACTGTCAGTCCAAACCTACGCTCTCATTCAGTGCAATGGCCAGGGCATTCTATCAATGATGTAGAATACCTTGGTTGAAGGATATTCTACCGAGAGACCCAGAACAAGATCTGATTGGTTGCTTTCTTTTCTACTGAAATGCGTAGTGCATGGTCCGAGAAGGACAAACAAATCAACGTAACACTGTAATATTACAGATCAACAACACAGATACCATTCTCATTTATTCATTTTATATACATTTTATTTATATAATTAAATCGATTTTTTGTTTGTTTTATCTGAGTGTTCCAGGGTATTTTCTGAATACCTTGAAGGCCCTGACGGTTCGCCACTGTTACACATTGATATATTATTGCTTAACCCTCTCCAATAAATCCTAACTGCTGCATTTCTAGTCACTCTTTTACATGAAGCCTCTTTTATTCTCTTCACATCCAGTCAAATGATTTTTATAGCTTTTACAGCTAACGTAATGGCTAGCAGTGTTCTTCCTGTCGCTGCTGTTGTTGAACATAACAATAAAGCATGTCTCTCTTAATGACACTGAGTCTAATTAACATCCGGGAACAGTAAAGAACATTAAAACCACAGTGCATTTGTTCAACAGACTTTGTTAGGCTAAAATTGAATCTGTAAACAACGTGTTAATGTACATGCTCAGAATGTTAACAGCAGCTTGATGTGAAATCATTTACATATAATATATTATCTTTGCATTTTCTTTCCTTCTGCTATTCAGTTTGTTTCTTTGCTTATTTATAGAGGTGATAACAAACATCGAAAATGGCATAATTAAAGATTTTGAAAAGGACATATTTTCATAATTTCAATTTCAATCTTTTAATATACAATGTAATAAAAGCCTTAAAAAAAGATAAAGCTATCAAGGCAATCAGGGTGTGCATTGTGAAACTTGTATCCTTGACGACGAAGCATTGTGCACAGTCTGTCCTCGCCACCTCTGAGTTCTGAAAGAAACAAAACCTTTTGGCGCTTTCTGTGACCTTTACACAGGAGGGCAGGATTAAGGTAGATGGAGTGTGAAAAGGCATCCATTTTTATGAACGTGTGTGTGAGTGCATGGTCACGCTACAGTATATGTTCCTTCCTGTCCCCCACTACGTCCTGCAGCGTCCCCAGCCCCCGTGTTGGCAGAGAGGAGCAGCAGGCTCTATCTGCAGTGCGGCGGAGTGCAGATTGCCGGCTGGGGGATCATTATAAGGGCCATAAAAGAGCGATTTACAGGATGGCCAGTGAGTGGAGTCAGCACCGTGCCCCCCCTCCAGCACTGCACCGTGCTGGGTCACTAACAAAAAGCCCAAAACGGAGAATCAGAGGCCAGCGGGGGAATGTGATGACTTAAACATGAAGTTGAGGAAGGTTGCTGCTCTACTGGCATCTGCTTTATGATCAGAGTCAGAGAATGGAGAAGGAGATACCATTCGGAGATTCCATTAACGCAGTACACCTCCAAAAGCATGATTTAAAGCTATCGGAACATTTAACATCATGATTTTGTGTCTGAGTAAAACGTTGATGAATATATTTGTCTAAAATGGTTTAAAATGTCAATAATTAATATCCTATCCCAACAGTCAGGCCTACATTTTGTTCTTTGGCCTCTTCTTAGTAGAGGAGAGCTGTAAACAGTTACTTGTATAGTTCAATGGTTATAACAACACTTTTTCAAGCCCTAACCCTAACCTATGTTGTCATTTCCCTCAATAATTCAGATATTTGACTTATTTGCTGCTTTTCTGATGTGTGACAGCTAGGTGCTAAATCTAATATGGGTTTGTTTTGGGGTTGAACTGAAATAATACATATATGTATATTTTTATAACCCCTAATACATTTAGAATGTAATTTTTGATTGTAAGACTACTTCTGAAAGCAGGGTAACAATAGGAGCTGAGAAATTGACATTTGAGCATCTACAATTCCAACCCATGTGCAATTCCCTCTGCTGAGGAAGACTGTGAGGAGCTCTGAATGGACCTCATGTGGAGATCTAGTCAACTACTGTTCTCAAGGTCTTACAATGTCAACAGGAATTATTCCTCAAGTCTGAAACGATATGGAGTCATCAGTTGCTTTCCAACAATGCAAGATGTTACAACTGAAGATGCAGAGCGGTGCATAAAAACCAGCTCAAATCAAAGCAGCAAAGATGTCTACAAAATAAATCATGTTTGCCTGCTTTCGTAACAATCTGCAAGGCCACCGAGGGGGTACGGGGAGGGGGGGATTTGAAGGTATGTGTTTATGTGAGCTGGAGATGGAGGTCTCTCCCTCTCGCTCCCCACTGTTCCCCCGCCCAATCAGGCCGGCTGTACTCTGTGTATTAGAAGCAGTCTGTGTGGGAGCCCTGCTGCGCTGCTCCGACAAGGCCCCCTGTCCCCAGGCTACATCTCTGAAGCACACACACACACCACACACACACACACACACACACACACACACACACACACACACACACACACACACACACACACACCACACACACACACACACACACACACACACACACACCACACACACACATGCATAAACATACAAAGGATCTCCGGCACTCTGAATAAATCCTGTTTCCCTGTATCTACTTTTTCAAACTCCCTTTTTCATTCTAATGTCGCCTCCTGAAGTGCTTAAGGTCCATGGTCCGATGCAAGCAGCAATGAAGAGGGGGGGGTCTGGTAGACAGTGCAGAAAGCCCTCACCGACGGTAGAGCACTTTTATATTGTCTCAACACCTAATATGGCTTCTTTTTTTGCCATAGCCGTGTACTTATTTGACCTTATTTTTATTCTACCATTACTAATGTGTGCTTTTCTTCTCTATATTTAATAAGTTAGCTTATTCTTTATTATTGCATGCCTTTTTTTCCCTTCTGAAATGCCACTTTTTGCTGTAACACTTTACACTTCCCCGTGACTAATAAAGGCCCCCTGAACCAGGAAGCTGTGTGTGTGTGTGTGTGTGTGTGTGTGTGTGTGTGTGTGTGTGTGTGTGTGTGTGTGTGTGTGTGTGTGTGTGTGTGTGTGTGTGTGTGTGTGTGTGTGTGTGTGTGTGTGTGTGTGTGTGTGTGTGTGTGGTGGTGTGTGTGTGTGTGTGTGTGTGTGTTGGTGTATCCCCACAATTATCAACACACACGTATTATTAAGAAAATAATAAATAATACCCAAATTAAGAAAATAATACAACATACGATAAATTGGGCTGACCGCAAAAGCCCTCACATTATTTATGAGGCTGTGCTGAAACCCTGAAAACAACAAGATTCAAAGGATCTTTTCCCCTCTTTTTTATTCATTACTTTATATAATTTACTTTGATTTTATTTATGCTTTTCGCTTCCTGCTCCTCCTTGCACACACCTCCATATTCCTCTGGTCATATGTATACATATATAAATACACTTTCATACATGCAAAGAAACACATAGAAATGTATCCGTAGTTCTACACTGACGAAAGTAACAAAACATCTGTACACAATTTACACATATTTGCAATGTCAGGTCTTATGACTATTTTGCATTACTGTATTTGTAGTTTGTTAGAACCATGTGTGTCTAAATGTTCACCTTTTGTACATGTATATTGTACTAATACAAAAATAAACGATACATGAACCCAACAGTGAATGACTATATGTCCATGACTTGAAGGCAGATGGAGTTCTACGGTCTTCTGTGTTTTCTGTTGGCCACTCGTCAAAAAAGACGAGACAGATTACGAAGTTATCCATCCATCTATCTTCTCCCGCTTATCCGTGGTCGGGTCGCGGGGGTATCAGTTCCAGCAGAGAGCCCCAAACTGTCTTTTCCCTGGCCACATCAACCAGCTCTGACTGGGGGATCCCAAGGCGCTCCCAGGCCAGCGAAGAGATATAATCCCTCCACCTGGTCCTAGGTCTACCCCTTGGTCTCTTCCCAGCTGGACGTGCCTTGAACACCTCCCTAGGGAGGCACCCAAGTGCCATCCTTACTAGGTGCCCGAAACACCTCAACTGGCAGGAGCGGTTCAACTCCGAGTCCCTCCCGAATGACCGAACTTCTCACCTTATCCCTAAGGGAGACACCAGCCACCCTGCGGAGAAAACCCATCTCGGCCGCTTGTATCCGCGATCTCGTTCTTTCGGTCATGACCCATCCTTCATGACCATAGGTGAGGGTAGGAACGAAAATGGCCCGGTAGACAGAGAGCTTTGCCTTCTGGCTCAGCTCCCTTTTCGTCACAACGGTGCGGTAAAGCGACTGCAGTACCGCTCCTGCTGCTCCGATTCTACGGCCCATCTAACGCTCCATTGTTCCCTCACTCGAGAACAAGACCCCGAGATACTTGAACTCCTTCACTTGGGGTAAGGACTCATTCCCTACTTGGAGTGGACAGTCCATCGGTTTCCTGCTGAGAACCGTGGCCTCAGATTTGGAGGTGCTGATCCTCATCCCAGCCGCTTCACACTCGGTGGGGAACCGATCCAGTGAGTGCTGAAGGTCGCAGACCGATGAAGCCATTAGAACCACATCATCTGCAAAAAGCAGTGGTGCAATCCTTAGTCCACCGAACTGCAGACCCCCTCCCCCACGACTACGCCTCGAAATCCGATCCATGTATATTACAAACAGGATTGGTGACAAAGCGCAGCCCTGGCGGAGGCCAACCCTCACCGGAAATGGGTCCGACTTACTGCCGAGGACCCGGACACAGCTCTCGCTTTGGGAGTACAGAGATTGGATGGCCCTGAGTAGAGACCCCCTCACACCATACTCCCGCAGCACCTCCGACAGTAACTCCCTGGGAACTCGGTCATACGCCTTCTCCAAGTCCACAAAACACATGTAGACCGGATAAGCGTACTCCCAGGCCCCCTCCAGGATCCTTGCGAGAGTAAAAAGCTGATCCGTCATTCCACGACCAGGACGGAATCCGCATTGTTCCTCCTCAATCTGAGGTTCGACAATCGGCCTGACCCTCCTTTTGAGTACCTTAGAGTAAACTTTCCCGGGGAGGCTGAGTAGTGTGATGCCTCTATAATTGGCACACACCCTCTGATCCCCCTTTTTAAAAAGTGGAACCACCACCCCGGTCTGCCACTCCTTCTGTACTGTTTCCGACTTCCACGCAACGTTGATGAGACGAGTCAACCATGAAGTTACCAGAGTTAAAAAGAAAAGTGTTGACTTCCTTTCCCATCAAGTCAAGCAGTGAGGAAACCCATAAAAAACGGGTATGAAAGAAACAGCCAATAAAACCACTTGAGCTTTGACACAGTTTCCTGCATTCAGCAGCGTGTGACCTGCAGCCCTCAGACTGAGCCTATGTGGAGGAGGACACATTGATGCACTGTGGCAGAGAGGATAAACAGACTTTATGGTGCATTACAGAGGCAGACAAACACACAGGCAAGTATAAATGTGGCCGACGGCATCTTTGGACGTGTCAAATTAAACGCACCACCTCCTGTTGTGTACTACATGAGAGGTCTGTCTCTTATGCCATTAAGTGCAAATACAAGCATACACACGCCCCAGGCTGGATACACTCCTGTATGTCTTGCAGTTTGGCAGCTGTCAGCAGGACGGCATGTTAACCTCCCCTCCCCCCCCCCCCCCACACACACACACACACACACACACACACACACACACACACACACACACACACACACACACACACACACACACACACACACACACACACACACACACACACACACACACACACACACACACACACACACAAACCCTTAAACCCAGTCTCAATGTAAAACACTCAGAATGACAAGCAGAGAGCCACTCTGGAGGGAGTGAATGATAATATGCTCCACCACACAGCTTTGTGAAAGGACCCCCCCACTGTCAGAATACTCATCTCATTTTATCCTGACTTATTTCTCTTTCTGATGCAAATAACATGCGTACCACCAACACAGTTCAACATGTTTGATGAATAGGTAATGTATCCAGGAACAGAGTGTGTATGTTATTCTTAGTTTTCCTGTCAATAAAATCATTTTTGATGCTAAATATCTTCTTTTTTAAGGGCACATTGTTCTGTCGTCTTACTACAGTTGAATAAAAAATATTTATTTTATTAACAATTCATTTGATATTGAGGTAATCTAAAAATAATGTAAGTTATCCATTTACATTACTTTTATATTTCGATATTTATAGATGGATAGATATTCAGGTATTTGTAAAGGAATCCGTTTTAAAGTAACCCTCCCAACCCTGGGAATTGCTGTCTGATGGATTATGTTATATATATTATTATTATTATTACAGGATAGTATCATCATTGATTCCCTCATTTCTCTACATGTAAAGCGAGGGATCAGTTATTTCCAACAAATGGCGGATATTAAAGTGTGACCTTAAAACAGAGTGTTCTACCACAGTTTTCTCAGCATCACGAGGACATTTCTGTTTTAAAATAAAAAAGACTATTATGATGTCTCTCCATCAGAGAGCTTCACTCACAACCTAAAACACAAAAAGCCTCACAAGCTTTTGAATGAGATGCAGAAAATCCAGAAGGATCTTTATAGTCAAATGCCACAACTCATTAGGCTAATTACCCTATCATACATTTACTCCGCTGCTAATAACAAAGTAGGCAGAGAGACAGAGAGGAAACCACACATCTTCTCAGAAAGTTAGCATTCCAGCAATTAGTGAAAAGAAACATTAAAGCCCACACAGACTTTCCGAGCAAAATAATTAAAGAAAAATGGCAGAGCTGCTGATTCTCCGAGCTTTTCTTTTTCAAAGTCTACAGCCCCCATGTGAGCGCTGTGTAAAGGCAGAAGCACTTGCACATCAGACTTCTATTAAAATAAGAGTGCTATTTGTGTTTTTTGCATAATTTGACTCACTGTGGGAGACAGTGACTTGTGAAGTCAAATTTAATTGCGTTTATAACAAGGTAACAAGGTGAGTTTAGTCATTATCTCCTGGCAAAGGCAGAAATAATTCCAAAAATTCTATTCTGCTCTGCCTCCTCTGGGTACGTAACAGCAAGGATTTTATTTAAGAGCTACAAAATAATCATCATTTAACAGCACATGCTGCTGGAGCCTCAGTGCTGCCTCTACCACTGTTGATCACAACATTTTAATTGGCCATCACACACACTTACACACTCTCCATAGCTTCATTTAACCACTAAGTAACTCCAGTTGCATTTTGTTTTACTTCCATCCTGTGGTGTCACATAAAGACACTGGTAATATGCAGCTAGCCTGTTAAAAAAAAAAAATGTGGATCCTGGAACTATTTAATGAATAGCTAAATTGCGGGATAACCTCTTTCAGCAATTTCGTAAAAATAATTAATAATTGAACTATCTGATAGTGTTTTAGAAGGGATGAGACCAATAATACTCTGTACTGAAAGTAAGTTGTTTCTCTGTTGTAAACTCATTTTTCTGTTAATTAAACTCATATGGACCTCCTGTTACGATTATTGTGTTATGTCATGTTTTGTATGTCTTGTTTTGCTGTTCTCCCTGTCATGTTTTCCTCTTGGTATATTGTCTGGTCCTTTTCCCTGTGTTTTTCCTCCTGTCGTTAGTTTCCCTGGTGTGTCTAGTTGTCTGATTGTGTTCACCTGGTGCCCCTGTGTTTTCTCCTCCCTCCTCACCTGTCTCTTGTTTGTTTGATTAGTCCTGTGTGTATTTAGGTTCTGTGTTTTCTGTTAGTCTTTGTGAGTTCCTTGTCGTATTTGGACGTTGGTCACTGGGTGAGAGTACTGTTTTGTCAAAGTTTGTTCCTGTAGCCTTGAAATAAAGGTATTTTTTCTGTTCATCTGCATTTGGGTCCTGCTTGCCTCACTCAACCCTGACAGAAGGAACTCACCAAATATGGGCCCAGCAGATCCGTTTGAGCAGGAACTAGTGGATTATACCTTTTTCTTTGTCTGACTGCGCTCATCGATGGAGAGGAGCGATCAGGGTTCAGCAGCGAGATGCGGCTCAGGCAGATGCAGTCCACCTTACGCTGAGGAATCAAGATTTGGTTAAATTCTTACCGGCCTGGCTTTTGGATTACCTCACGGTTTGTTTTCCCGATCCTGATAGACCCAGGTCTCCAGATTCCCTTTTTGATACCACACGCATCGGTGTGGTCCGTCTGGCATCAGCCCCTGCTTCTCACCCAGTGTTTGCTACAGTCCAGGAGCCATTTGCTGGTACTCGTCTGGCTTTTGGAGGTCCACGGAGCCTCCAAACGGCTCCTAAAGGAAGGAGTCGCAAGGCCAGGTTAGCAGCACGAGCCCAAAGGGCCATGGTTCCAGAACCAGTTCAGCCCCCAGCAGCCATGGTTACAGACCCAGTTCTGGCCCCAGCAGCCATGGTCCTTGCTCCAGAACCGGTCCCGGCAGCCATGGATTCGGCTCCAGAACCGGACCTTACAACCATAGCTCCGGCTCCAGAGCCGGCCCATTCAGCCATGTTTCCGGCTCCAGAACCGGACCTTATGTTTCCGGCTTCAGAACCGGACCTTACAGCCATGTTTCCGGCTCCAGAACCGGACCTTACAGCCATTATTCTGGCTTCAATTCCGGCCCCCGCAGCCTTGGTTCCAGATCCAGCTCTTGCCCCAGCTGCCATAGTCCCATCTCTTGTCCCTTCTCTAGTCTCTTCTCGAGTTCCCCCTCTAGTCCCTTCCCTAGTCCCTCCTCAGGTCACTTCTCCAGTCACTTCTCTAGTCACTTCTCAGGTACCAACTCTAGTCCCTCTTCTAGTCAAATCCCAAATCCCAACTCTAGTCCCATCTCGAGTCCCCTGTCGAGTTCCCTTTCCAGTCCCAACTCAAGTTCCTACTGAAGTGCCGTTGGAGGTTCCGCTGGGGGTCCTGCCAACTCCATATCTTGTCCCGTTGGGGGTCCCGCCGACTACTCTCCTGCCGGGGGTCCTGCCAACCCTATGTCCTGTTCCGTTGGGGGTCCCGCCGACTGCGCTTCTGCCGGGGGTCCTGCCAACCCTATGTCCTGTTCCGTTGGGGGTCCCGCCGACTGCGCTTCTGCCGGGGGTCCTGCCAACCCTGTGTCCTGTCCTGTTGGAGGTCCCGCCGACTGCTCTCCTGCCGGGGGTCCTGCCAACCCTATGTCCAGTCCCGTTGGAGGTCCCGCCGACTGCTCTCCTGCCGGGGGTCCTGCCAATCCGGTGTCCTGTCCCGTTGGGGGTCCCGCAGACTGCCCTCCTGCCGGGGGTCCTGCCAACTCCTGGTCCTCTTCCGTGGGGGATCTTGCCGAGGCCTGTCCCACCGGCGCCGGTTCCTGTCCGGCCGACACCGGGTTCTGCCCGGCCTCCGGCGTTGTCCCGTCGGCGCCTTCCTGCCCGGCCCCCTGAGAGCCGTGGTCTTCGCCCTCGAGCCCGGCCCCCGGAGGGCCACGGCCTTCGCCCTCGAGCCCGGCCCCCTGACTTTCCCGGCCGCGGTCCTCGCCCTCATGCTCGGCCCCCTGACCTTTCCGGCCACGGTCCTCGCCCTCATGCTCGGCCCCCTGAGTTCGCCCGTGGTGGCCTTCGCCCCTCCATAACCCCCACCTTGGACTCTGCCTTGCCCCGGGGCCGTCCGCCCGAGTCCCCCTTCTCGGCTTCTGCCTTGCCCCCGGGCCGTCCGCCCGAGATCCCTTCCGGTTCCTCGGCGGTGCTCCTGGGTTGTCAGCCCAAACCCGTCCTCCTGACCCCCTCCACCCACCCTGGTAGCCCTAGTTTTGTGTCCCTCCTCCGGTCCCCCTCCACCCACCCTGCTGGACATTGTGTTTTAGAAGGGATGAGCCCAATAATACTCTGTACTGAAAGTAAGTTATTTTTCTGTTAATGCAAAAACTCATATGGACCTCCTGTTACGATTATTGTGTTATGTCTTGTTTTGCTGTTCTCCCTGTCATGTTTTCCTCTTGGTATATTGTCTGGTCCTTTTCCCTGTGTTTTTCCTCCTGTCGTTAATTTCCCTGGTGTGTCTGATTGTGTTCACCTGGTGCCCCTGTGTTTTCTCCTCCCTCCTCACCTGTCTCTTGTTTGATTAGTCCTGGGTGTATTTAGGTTCTGTGTTTTCTGTTAGTCTTTGTGAGTTCCTTGTCGTATTTGGACGTTGGTCACTGGGTGAGAGTACTGTTTTGTCGAAATGTGTGCCTGTAGCCTTGAAATAAAGGTATTTTTTTTTTTTTTTTCTGTTCATCTTCATTTGGGTCCTGCTTGCCTCACTCAACCCTGACACCTCCATCTTTTTGTAAAGGTAGTTCAATGTTATATGCAGACAAATTAACCATATATTACATCAGTTATATTTGTAAATATACTATTTGGGGAATATGTATCAGAGTTTCACTGCTTAATATCAAAGGGTTTAAAAGGATTAATCCAATTTTGGAAAATGTGATGGATTGCGAAGTAAGAAGTGAAACTTCAATTTCACCAAGGGCTCTGTCCTCTGTCCCCTCCTCTTCTCTCTGTACACAAACTAGCTCAGATCTGTCAGTAGCCCGCATGGTTTTTCATACCACTGCTACGCTGACGACACCCAATTAATTCTGTCCTTTCCCCGCTCAGAGACCCAGGTCGTCGCACGCATCTCTGCTTGTCTAGCGGACATCTCTCAGTGGATGTCTGCTCACCACCTCAAGCTCAACCTTGACAAGACTGAACTGCTTTTCCTTCCGGGAAAAGAGTGTCCCACTCTTGACCTAACAATCAACATCGGCACCTCTGTTGTTTCCCCGAATCAGACTGCAAGGAATCTGGGTGTGACCCTAGATAACAAACTGTCCTTCAATCCTTCAATCAATGTTTATTTATATAGCCCAATATCACAAATGTTACATTTGTCTCAGTGGTCTTCACAGTGTGTACAGAATATCAGTATGACAATACAACTACACTGCAAACATCGCTGCTACAACCCGCTGCTGCAGATACACGCTTTACAACATCAGGCGGATACGTCCCCAGCTGACCCAGAAAGCTAGCAGGTTCTGGTCCAGGCTCTCGTCATCTCACGCTTAGACTCAGGGCCGTTTCTTCCTATATGTGGACTATGCGGGGGCATAGGGCCCCCGCGGCCACTAGGGGGCCCCCAAGCTGAAAGTATTTTTTTTTTTTTTATTCATCCAAAAAACAAAAAAAGTGTAATTCATACACACAAAGATGAACACAATTAGTAGAAGCGGGAGGGCTGAAGCATAGCTTGTGGAAAGTAGCTCTCCCGTGCATCATCCTAATACAGCGGCATTATTGCGTCAAAAACGTATAGAAATGAAGGAGTACAAAGAAAACAGGAGAGAAAAAATGAAATAAAAGTTAGGCCAGGAAAACAATAAATGCATATATATATACGAAAACTAGATATAGGGTCATTTTCTGCACATGTCAATAGCAGTTTCAACTATCTTTTTTTGGAAATTAAAATACTATGTATAAATATATACATAGGTACTTGGCAAATGAATAATAATAATATATGCATCATTGCATATAAACATTGTGAACACTTATTTTCAAGTGACTTTTTTTACATTCATATGTTCACGCTGTGGTTTGGAACTGCTTTTGAATGTTATTAGGCATTTTCTTATGGAAAATGTTGCGCATAATCAGTACTGTTTTAAGCTGTACTATCTCAACACATTTGAATAGATTAGTTTTTTTTTTTTTTTTTTTTAAATATGGGAGTTGTGTGTTCATATTTACCAACACCACAGGCTATTCGTAATACTTTTCTTTGGGATGGTATTTCTTTTTTGTAGATTTGTTGAGTACGTGTTTCCCCATATTTCGGAGCAGTAGTAAAGGTAAGGGAGAAATAGACTGTTATAAAGAGTATCTTTTCTTCAAGAATGTTCTGAGTATGATACAAAATACCTATTGTTTTTGACAGTTTAGTCTGTACATAATTGATTATGGTGCTTCCAATTGAGTTTTTCGTCAACAAGCAGTCCTAAAAATGTACATGCACCAACTTTTTCTATCTCTGTATTGCAAATCCGTATAATGCAGTCATTTCTACTCTCAGACTTTGTATTAAATAATCTAATTTGTTTTGGCCACATTAAGGGATAATTTATTAACTGCAAACCAGTTACATAGTATTTTTAATTCTGCATTTACAATTTTAACAAGATCGCCAAGATTATGATGGGAGCAGAGAATTCAAAGTTCAGGTTCAGCCTCAATATATTTTGGGAGTATTCAAAGGAGCCGTCTTTATTTGTAGACAGCCAAGCCCCCCTCCTGTGTTCGCAGTGGCGTTTCTATATAAACAAAAAGTGGTGGGGCACAAAAAACGTAGATCTCTATATATAAGCTTCTGCAGTGACGTGCAGTGAGGTTCATGGCTGGTGAGGCACTGACTCTTCAGGTTTACAAATATTATATTTTTACCTAAATCAAAATATAATATTATTTTCAAAGGCTTTTTTTGTCTGATTGTTAATTTTAAACAGACAGTTCAACAGAAGGATACCCAAAAAATTTAATTTTATCATTTAAATATTGAATTGTTCTCTCTTAGTAAGATCCCATTTTCAATACAATTGTAGTCTTACCTTGACTTGAAGATGAAGTGCATTTGCCTATCCTGTCAAAACTAGGGCCCCCAAACAGCATCTTGCATAGGTCCCCCAAAAAGCTAGTAACGGCCCTGCCTAGACTACTGCAACTCCCTCCTGGCTGGTGTACCTGCATGTGCCATCCGACCTCTGCAGCTCATCCAGAATGCAGAACATGGTTAAACTGTACACCCAGAGGCGCGGGAAGGTATTTTGAGTGGGGGTGCTGAGGTGCTGGACTCCAGTGAACACTATTACGGGCACTATAGAGCACGCACAAAAGCACTCCCCACACGCAAACACACAGTACACCCGCGACTGTTACAATGAAGGCTCGATAATCAGCTCACGGCATATAGGCAGGGGTAAAACTGCGGTCAAGCCAGCCTCCACTCGGGAAAACTTGGTCAAGCCAGCCGGCACGTGATATTGCTGTGCGCGAATATCCTATGCATTACGGTAGAATCCTGGAAACACTGCCTCTGTGTTTAGATGAGAATAAAACAAAAACTGTCCAGTATCAAAGACTCATTTCACTTCAGGGTCATAGCAGGACATCTCATCTAGTCACTTAGAAAAAAATCAGGACATTCTGATGTCTCATCTAAAAACAGGGATGATAGCTCTTATATTTGACTTCAAAGGTATTTTATTTTGAAACTCTACATCAGAATGTCCTGATTTTTTCGAAGTGACTAGATGGGGTGTCCTGCCATCACCCTGGAGTGAGATGAGTCTTTGATACTGGACAGTTTTTGTTTTATTCTCATCTAAACACAGAGGCAGTGTTTCCAGGATTCTACCGTAATGCATAGGATATTCGCGCACCGCAATATCATGTGCGGGCTGGCTTGACCAAGTTTTCCCGAGTGGAGGCTGGCTTGACCGCATTGGGGTAAAGTGCTATTTTTTACGAGTGGGGAGCGGACCTCACCTCCTCCTCCGCGGCAGGCAGGGGAGCTCCGCACCCCCTGCCTGCCGCTAGGGGGTGCTGCAGCGCCCTCAGCACCCTCCTTCCCGCGCCCATGTGTACACCCCAGCACGTGCACTCCGCTCTGTATCGGCCAAACGGCTTGCTGCACCCGCACTGCGAGGGGGACCCAAGTTCCCATCAGCAAAAACACGTGGGTTTGCTATCCTGGCTCCAAAATGGTGGAATGATTCTATAATAATTCTGTTTTCTTCAATTTTGTATCTTCTTGGTCGAATGCACTTATTGTAAGTCGCTTTGGATAAAAGCCTCAGCTAAATGCAATGTAATGTAATCAATCCTTCCTGTAGAGTTGGAGTGAGAATGAATGCATTTTCTAATTGATATATTAGTGCTAACAGAGTTCAAGAAAAGCAGGGTATGCTGAGGTTATTCAGAAAAATAATAATAACTTGGACATACAGAAGGGTCTGTCTTTGAAATGTAAATCATTGGGAATCCAGTCAAAATGAATAGGAGCTTAATTAAGTTAAACTGCTGCCGTTATGTTACTTACGTTATTATTTTTTTTAAGCTACTTCATTTAAGACTGCCAACTATTTGTTATGTGTTAATTACTACACATTAGAAAGAAAAAGCAATACGGTAAAAATAAGGGTGTACAAAGTTATATTATATATTAGCTCCAGTGCTTGAACGAATAACAATAAAAGTAAATGAAAATAGAAAAGTAAAATTGAGCATGATATTGAAATTAATGTTGACAATGATATTGAAAAAGTTATAAAAAGATAATACAATGTAATGTGTATCAGTATATACAAGATCACTATTGGTGATATTATCTACAGTCGATCCTTAACAAATGATGAGATGCTGGAGGCAGTGGCGGCGCCAGAGATTTTCTCTAGGGGGTGCTGTGGGGTAGCTTGACGTTTCATAGAGGGTGCTCAAATATTAAGGGTTTCCCATTAATGCACCAGTGCTAGTGCTACCATGGGCGCGGGAAGGAGGGTGCTGAGGGCGCTGCAGCACCCCCTAGCGGCAGGCAGGGGGTGCGGAGCTCCCCTGCCTGCCGCGGAGGAGGAGGTGAGGTCCGCTCCCCACTCGTAAAAAATAGCACTTTACCCCAATGCGGTCAAGCCAGCCTCCACTCGGGAAAACTTGGTCAAGCCAGCCCGCACATGATATTGCGGTGCGCGAATATCCTATGCATTACGGTAGAATCCTGGAAACACTGCCTCTGTGTTTAGATGAGAATAAAACAAAAACTGTCCAGTATCAAAGACTCATCTCACTCCAGGGTGATGGCAGGACACCCCATCTAGTCACTTCGAAAAAATCAGGACATTCTGATGTAGAGTTTCAAAATAAAATACCTTTGAAGTCAAATATAAGAGCTATCATCCCTGTTTTTAGATGAGACATCAGAATGTCCTGATTTTTTTCTAAGTGACTAGATGAGATGTCCTGCTATGACCCTGAAGTGAAATGAGTCTTTGATACTGGACAGTTTTTGTTTTATTCTCATCTAAACACAGAGGCAGTGTTTCCAGGATTCTACCGTAATGCATAGGATATTCGCGCACAGCAATATCACGTGCCGGCTGGCTTGACCAAGTTTTCCCGAGTGGAGGCTGGCTTGACCGCAGTTTTACCCCTGCCTATATGCCGTGAGCTGATTATCGAGCCTTCATTGTAACAGTCGCGGGTGTACTGTGTGTTTGCGTGTGGGGAGTGCTTTTGTGCGTGCTCTATAGTGCCCGTAATAGTGTTCACTGGAGTCCAGCACCTCAGCACCCCCACTCAAAATACCTTCCCGCGCCTCTGAGTGCTACAGTTGAATTTTCTACTGCAACACTCCCCACACGCACACACAGTGTACCCGCGACTGTTACAATGAAGGCTCGATAATCAGCTCACGGCATATAGGTGTAAGCAGGGGTAAAGTGCTATTTTGTAGGGGGTGGACCTCACCTCCTCTAGGGGGTTCCTCACCTCCTCTAGTGGGGTCCGGGGGCATGTTTCCCCCGGGAAGATTTTTTTAAATATTGTAGTTAAAAGCATCAATCTGGTGCACTTTGAGAGCAACATTAAGAGATCTATGGATACATCTCTCAACATCCATATGACACAGAACTGTAAACAGATTTTCAATTTCTTTATAGATATTTTACAAATCACTCACCCTTTTAAAACAAACCGTTTGAGACCCACTGAGATAACTTGACTAAAGTTAACTATCTAAACACTGAGAGCCCTTTACTTCACCTGAGCTGAGGTTATCTGAGACTCTCCGTCTGACAGGAAAGAGTTCTCCCTCCACCTTGTTGTTGAAAAAGCTCCTTATATCCGTTAGTTTGATTTGTTAGCACCAGATGCTAACCACAACGATCTCCGGTAGATACTCACCGGTGCGCGAGGCGAGCTCTCTCTCGCTCGCGCACCCACACAAAATGGCTCGTGCCACACACACACACACACACACACACACAGAGCAGAGCTTGAATGAAACACAGAGATCAGAGAAGCTACTTGTAGGCTACTCACAACGCTAGGCTATTATGTGCAGAATCCCTCTCGCTTTCAGGTGGTTTTCATTGAGTGCCCACACATGGACGTTTAAGGAGTAAAAAACGATCCATCTGTTAGCAAATAATTTGGTGCTCTAGCTAACAGGAAGTCACTCAAGTGTCAAAGTAATTTAGCCTATGGGTAGGTCAAAAATCGAATGGGTGCTGGCCATTGGCCTAATCATATCACCTGTGTTGGCTTTATGTTTTTGGTCAAAAATGTGTTTGTTTCACATTTGCATTGATGTAATCAATAATGTTTATAATTTAATAAAAATAATAATAATAATTTTCGAAAAAAAAAAGAAAAAAAAACATTTCTTGGGGGTGCTTTGGCAATCCTGGGGGGTGCTTCAGCCCCTAGCTCCCCCCTGGCGCCGCCCCTGGCTGGAGGGCAGACATTTGCCTGACATCAATTGTTATTTTGTTTGTGTTTTGGTTAGACAAATGATTTAGATTTAACATTTATAATATAATCTAAAGAGTCATCTTTAGATGATATTTTCATTATACTCAGGACGAGGCATGGCTAGCTGTTTGCTTTCAGTGTTGATGCTAAGCTGGTATTCTGATTCCGAAGCTAAGCTAACCCTATTCTCTCTGCTGTTCTTGCTTTCCTGTGTTGGGATGGGGAAGGAGGAGAAGGAAAGATCCAGAGACACACACACACACACACACACACACACACACACACACACACACACACACACTCCGGCCGTGTCTCAATTCAGGGGTTGTATCCTTCCGGGTACGCAGCCTACGCGGTCGACGCAGGATGCGGCCGACGAGACCGCGTAGGCTGAACCGAGCGGCCTACGAAATGAGACGGTCTAGCCCACGGAGGCTCGGAGCGCTTCGTATTTACGTCACGTGATACGCGCTGTTCGGTTGCGTTGCTCCAGCAGCCTGCTAGCAAATTAGCTGAAAAGGATCCAGAAACTTTACTTTTACATTTTTTGGAGATCACCGTCGGAGATTAAATAAAGAGAACCATGGCCAGGTAAATAAGATGAAGCTGTTCCTTTAGCAGTCATGTTACATTAGTAAGTTAACAAGTAAATGATATATAGCTGATGTAATTGAATCATATTATTTCATATATTTAAAATAAGTCTTAATTTTTCTGTACTAATAAAACAATATGTTTTCTAAAGGAACAAAAGCATGTTGTATTGATTGATTGTTAACAATATTAGTGTTCTAATCTCAATAACTGTGATTATAACAGTTTATATTCTCCTTCTTCCCCTAAACCTGCCCAGATGATGCCCCCCCCCCCCCTGCTCTGCTGAAATACACAATTAAACATTTTCTATGACCTACTTTTTGTAATAATAAAATTAAACTGAAGACAGTTTAATGACCTAGAGATATCCTATTATTCCACTGCTTATGTACACATGTTGTAAATCATCTTTAAAACCTCAGTAAATGAAATAAACAATGTGTTTAACAATTACAATTTAATATTGTATTTTCATCTTATCACAAAGTAGAGGGAAGAATATATCCATCCTCTCTCTGCAGCTTCATGTCTTCTATTATTATAACTTTCATCATTGAGACAGAGGAAATCAATCATGTACTTTAACATCACCAGCAGTAACACAAATATTAGCAAAAGTGTGTTTATGGAGTTGTTTATTTGTATTATATATGCAGCAAGTATATAGAAGCAGCTGTTTGGGGAATCAGACAGACTCAAGCTATAATCGTTAGATATCTATTAAAAGAAAAGACACAGAAAAAATCTAATTCCGAAAGTAAGATACAAGTCTGTAGGACGGCAGTAAGCAGAGGTCTGGGTGGAGGATGCTCCTGATCGACGTTTTGCTTTCTCCAGCACCACGGGGGGTCCAGGTGGATGGCAGCTCTGTCCTGATGATCCGCTGGGGTTAGGGGTCCTTTTCCAGCACCTCGGGGGGTCCAGGTGGATCGCAGCTCTGTTAATTACAGAGCTGTTTAATCATATTAAACACAGGGTTGCAAAAGTATTATTGCAAAATGTAACTAAGCATTTAAGACTAACAATCCTTAAGGGATCATTTATAATGATGTACTGTTCTGGTTTTTAAAAAACTAGAGAGAATATGTGACAGTCACACCTGCATCCCTTTGACAGCACGGCACAAACTAACATCAAGCTAAAGGCTGCTGTCTATTTTTGATTGTCTTATTATTATTATGGGATTAGGATCAATTACATAAACTTTAACCTAAATAAAAGATGATCAAATCTGGTGGAAATATTTAAAATAGGCTTTTTTTTAGCCCTACCTCAAAGCAGCATGAGCTGAATACAAAGGTTGTAAAGTTGTCCCAAAGTTTAATAAACAGTAAAACATTGGAACATGTCAGAAAAATAAATAAAGAAAACAGCAGCTACATGTCAGGGTAGCATTTTATAAATCCCACCGTACTGTAGGCTATACCGGTCTAAATGTTTTCACTTTGGTCTATTTATGTAATATAAAGTATAACTTATCTATAACAGAGCCAAGATTTTTGTATGACTTTAATAAACTTCTGAATTGAATTAAAAAATAAGTGTAAACAACAGTGCAGTACGTCCAGCTAGCTAGTTAGCGCCACATATTTATCCGTATTATTTAACGAAAATGTACGTTTTAATGCCCCTGGGGTTTGACGTGTGTGATGTTAGTTCATTTAAAGTAACTTGAAACCCAATACTCACATTTATTAGTGATTCCTCCGCTCGCTGCTGCTTTTAAATCCACTCTGCTGGGGAGACCGGAAGCCATTTCATTTCACCAAAACTCACTCTTCCCAGCGCGCATTGCACCCTGGGATATGGTAGGCCACGGAGTGTACATCAGATGTATCCTTCAAATTGGGGAAAAGTAGGCTGCATTTGTGGGCCGCATTCGGAGGAGTCTCGTCTTTTTTTTATAATTGGGACTGCCTTCTTTCGGCGGAAGTGACGTGTGCGGTCTACGAATGCACCCTTCGAAGGATGCAACCCCTGAATTGAGACACAGCCACACACTACGGAGCTGCTGCAGACATGGCTGCTCACATCAAAGGCGGCATGGATCTCAGAGGAGCTGATGGGACTTTCCGGCAGCTCGCCTCAGGCCTGAGCGGGGGGGGGGCCTGAGCGGGGGGGCCTGCCCCTCCTCACACAGCAGTGGTAGAGACCTGCGGGGGGGCCAGAGGAGCCCACCATAGTCTGTGGTGTCATCACTACGGGACGGCTGCAGCACGACAGCTCGTGTCTCTTTCCACTCAACAAATGTAGTAAGCTGTTGATTTGCTTCCTACACCGGCTCGATTAAAAATGTCTGTATTTTGAATAATTTACTTCATAAATAGATAATACAAGCTCATTATAAGGATGCATCAATATTCTAGTGATACGCTGAGAGAGGAGTGAGGTGTTTTTTACTAGAGTGTTTGGTTTCACCCAGCAGTGATTTTTTTGCTTATTTTCTACACCTCAGCAGGTGGTGCCTTCAAGGGCTTCTATGGGTAGTACAAATATCATTTGGAACCAATGTCTGTAGGGCGATCTGTAAACATCCGAAAATAAGGGTGACAAAAGACACAAAAGGCTTATCTCCACAGTGTGAAAATGATCAGGGAACATTTCCCCATGCTTTGAATCAGAGCATGCTACACATTGTTCTGAAAGTACTTAAAGGCACTGATACTGCATGAGGATTATTTTTGAGAAATTCCACACTGCCTTCAATAAACAGGGGTGAAAGGGAGGGTGTGGCTCAGTGTGCTGATCTTCGGATCACGGGGGCACTGGTTTGAATCCCGCTGCAGTCAAACATTCCGCTGTGTCCCTAGACAAGACACTTCACCCCAAATTGCTCCTGTGGGGATTGCCCACAGTGTTGAATGTATATGTGTCGCTTTGGATAAAAGCATCTAACAAGTGACGTGTAATGCAATGTGAACATTGAAATAACTGTTCATTTTTGGTGTTGATATCTGTACCTGACAATATAACTGGAAGTTATTCATCCAATCATCCATTCATTTGCTCACCCTAACAGAGTGGTAATCCCTATCCCAGAATACACTGCACAGGTTGTGACTCAGAGACATGTAATACATTCAAAGTACAGGAAGTGAGGGTGCTCCTGCTCGCCTCTGATGAGTGAAAGCATTTACTGAAGGTGTTCTTTGCTTTATGAACAACACTAAGAGAACATTTAAGCTGGCACCCTTCAAGTCTGATTTCCAGAAGCTTTTAAGTCATGGTTAGTTAGATGCAACATATTTAAGCAACACTTGTTTTTGTGGCCAAGAAGCACATTAAAGCCAGCGTGGGGATAAAGAGAAAATATCATATTCCAAATGAAAAAGTGAAGGAAAACTTGAGGGCACAATGGTGCACATTACCAAACTAGACAACTAGTCACAATTATTTATCAAGGGGTTACCAGTTGCAAGACAACATTTTGTTTCATGGTTCCATTGTTCACCCCAAACAGACCAATACACACATGAAGCCCTCATGGGAGATTGCACCGACCTGTAGACGGCCCTCTTGTCAGACTCCAGCTGGGCCTGGGGGTCGAGGGTCACGCTGACGGAGGCGTTTCCTGCTGCAGAGGCTGCTGGGATGTGGACCTGTGGGGTCTTGGTGTTCTGCTGAGTGGTGCCTGTCATCTGAGGACACAGAAAACCACACCAAAATGATTTAACCCTTCAACTTTTTTTTTCACTGCTCACATTGTTTTCATATTGGTCTTTAGATTAAGAGTTTCAACTGAGGAGGGTGAAATAATGTTTGCTTCAGTCCTCAGTACGTAAGAAAAATAATTAGCCCTATACTGGTCACGAGGCTGTATGTAGACACTTCAGTGGATTGAGCTAAATGCTAACATTAGCATGCTAACATGCATACAGTTACCAAGCCCCACACATTCGGGTCAGTCACATGAACTCATTTGGGCCCAAAAATACCTTTTCACACTGATGTTAATTTGAAAAGAGACAACTGTGTAAATCAGACTATTGTATTTTACTTCTTTTTTTATTTGTATTAACTTCACAGTACGGAAAAACGTAAACAGCCCTGAGATGATTAGGGCAAAGGAAAATGTTAAAAAGCCCCACATAGAAACATTCAAGGTTCAAGGCTTTTAGTATACGAACATAGCTACAGTGTCGTTATGGCGATGAAAATCTTAGGTCACAGGCTCCTCCAACAGAGCAACACAATAAAACTGAAAGAAATAGTGCAAGTAAATAGTAAATACAAAAAGAAAAATAGTAAAAAGTGAAATAGTGAAATAGTGAAATAGTGCAATAAGAGTCTACAGGTTATTGGAATATGATATATTAGATAAATCATTTCTAAGTAGCAGCCAGATGAATGCTATGGATGTTGTTTCAAAAGTTCAGGTGTTTAATAGTCTTATGGCCTGTGGGATGAAACTGTCCCTCAGTCTGGTGGTCTTAGTCCTGATGCTGCGGTACCGCCTGCCAGGATGAACCTTCTCTCTCTCATGACACAGCTAGCCTGTTATCATTTACCATGTCCCCCATCTTAAGTTAACATGCATTCATTTGTTACTTAACACTTAACAAAAGTACAATGGAGCCTGAGGGGGATCATTCGTTTGCAACTTGTTTGAATACTAAAGGTTAGGATATCAGAGCATCTTTCATGGCGAGCCATCTATAGTCTGTGAGATATTTAAGTCGGGGGGGAGTGACATGCTTCACGAACACCATCCGTTGTCTTCTTTATCCTTTTCCACCCCACTTGTGTCTCTCATTTGTTCTCTCTGAGGAAATTAGTCTTACAACCCCCACGCATTTCTTTTTTTGAGTCGGTGGGGTAGGAGGAAGCTTCAAATCTTAATCCCTGCACCAAATGGGAAATAAATTAGCTTCTTCACACTTAACTAGCTCTCATTTGCATTTACCGAGCACACAGACTGCAACTCGGAGCTCTCCCATGGCACTAATCCTCTGGGCGAACAGACAGAGGTGGCGTGGACGAGGAGGGGGGGGGGGGGGGGGATGGGCGGTCGTTGCCACAGCCTCATCCTGCCACAGGTACACTACATTCAGCTCACTGACCTGTGGGGGGCATCACGTGTGTATTTAACACTGCACGCTGGGGCCCGACCTCTTATTCTCACACTTTGACATACTGTAGGTATCACTTATGTCTTAATTATTCAATATAATTCAAACTCATGAAAAATCATTGTTATATTCCTATAGAGACTTACACTTGGGATCTGTGAGACCTGAGCTGTAGAACAAGGTTACATACAATGGATGTGCATTTGCTCTGTGAGTTAACAATGGTGCTACACAGCAGCAAACCTCAAACAGGAGTAATCTATTAGGATTTCTGTTATTGGTATTTTATTTATTAACAATAATCAACACATTAATCATTAGTTAATGAGGAAAAAGTGGGTGTTAACAGAACCCAAAGGGAAAACTATGAGTTGTATTTGTTTTGATGTCAGAATGAAAAGAATGATACCAAAAATGAATAATAATAATTTAACAAAATAACAAGTATCTACCGGTACGATGAAACATTGGGCGATATTTTTATGCTATACTGATTATGAAGAAATGTAACATTTAAGGTAATGCCTGTACAAATATATGAATATATGACTAAATAGGTCATTATTTATAAGGTTTAAACACTGCATGCTAATCAGCCTAAATGTTTGAATTGTCCCTAAAATAAAATTCATAAATTGATTAATCTGATTGGCGCACAATATGAACAGAGCAGAGATTACACAAATACAAAAATCTAAACAATGAATGAACCTGAGGAATAGCTTTGTGGGCCTTTCACATTTCTTTACTCTGGAGATTGAGTTGGTATTCAAGCATTGATGTAGAGTCTGATGAAGCTCTGACCTGTTGGCTCTCCTGGTACGATGGTGGAGGAACGCTCTGGGTGGCCATCATTGTCACTGCAGGTGCTGGGGACACATTTTGCATCATGGGATAGCTTTACATTTAGACTGTGAAAGAAACAGAAGAACAAATAAATTCAGTGTATAGAAATAAAGGAATGATGGTTATTTCTATCACAGCAGCAGCCAGCAGGTGCTTCTATGATTAAATAATGTGATTCTCACGCTACATCTCACTCTTGCCTCTCACACTTCTTTCACCCTTCTCCATTAACTCATCTCTTGTTCCTGACTCCCCTCAGTCCCCCTCAGCATGTATTGCAGAGCAGACTGTCACCCGGATGATGTATTAATACTGAGTGATCTGACAATGCTACCAAGCAGAAAGAAAAGAGAGCAACACAGATCATATGAGCCTTTTACAGAAATACTTTACATGCCAGCAGGTTCATAATGACACCGCAAACAAACCCGACTGCTTGTTTACCAATTACAGACAGCTATGCTTGTTTACTAATTACAGTATAGCTGGCTTTAAAGCAGTGCATTCTGGAGGAGTCACCTTGGTCCTCTCTGTGTGTTAGCTGCTGGTGTTGTTGTGCTGCTGTCTCCGAGCCAATCAAGAGGGCTAATTAGGGCTCTTGTTGGCGGGCTAATTGCTATTGGCCGGGACCCCACAGGGCTGAGGGCGGTACTCTGTGGAACACTGCTGTAACCCCCCCCCCCACACACACACACACACACATACACCCACACACACACCCACACACACACACACACACACACACACACACGCACAGACCCCCTACCGCAGCAATTAGGCTCAGCAGGTGCTCCCTCCTGAAGCTACATATAACCTATGTGTACACACTGCATGAAAATGTCCTGTAAGTTACCAGTTTGACCTGAGGGGGGAAAGGCTGCTTAGATAAATATGAGGGTACACTTTATCAAAGCTTTCTAACCGTACTGCTTTATCCAATATACAACCTATAACTGTAAGCCGGGACAAACGGATGTATACAGACACTATAAAGTTCAATATAGCGCTTTTAATGGACTTCAACATTCCTTTAAAATCAGGATGTTTGCTGAACATCTCGAGCCACTGGGGAAAAATATTTGTAATAATCACAGCCAGAATATGAAAGGATCATGCGAATACTATAAATGGAAATACAAACTGACATCATAACAAATGTAAATATACCATAAATTGGCTAACTATAAATGTGTTAATGAATACCCCAGACCCACTTCATAGGAATATTACAGGAACATTAATGAGTGTGTGTCTAATTCTGGCATAAAGGAACTCTTACAATCAGCACTTTAAAACCCTGCTCTATGCTCCTCCTGTAGTTTCACTCATCTGTGAGGTGAGCCCTGATTTATCAAGTACAAAGTCTCTTTTCAGGTTCGAGCTGAAACACAGGAAGAGATGTGAGCAGCTGATCGGGACAATACAAATCATCAAGTTTCTCGCCACTGAGAGCCAGACTCAATGTCTCAGACTTCTCCGTCAGACACAAGACAACTGGCTGAGAGCGTCTCCATCTGAGAGGCATCCAAACGCACCACTGCTGCCACCACGTTGGTGTTAAAGGATGGTTATGTGTCATTGACAATTCCTAATTTGGCGTGTGTGTATGCATGTGTGTGTGCTGTGTATGCATGTGTGTGTGCTGTGTATGCATGTGTGTGTGCTGTGTATGCATGTGTGTGTGCACATGGTATTTCATTTGACTTCATTTCCTCCCATGTTTGTAGTTAGTGCAGCACTAGATGTGTGCAGTGTGTGTGTGCCATGTGTGTGTCTCTGCGAGGCATCTTGTGTACTGATGGCGCCTCCTGGTTTCTCTTCTCATTCCAACTGGTATCAGCTGAAATGCATCTTCTCTGTTATCAGTGCTCATTTTAATTGCAAATGCAGTCAGCGTGATAATGATTAAATGGAAAATTGCACATTAATTGATGAGACTAAAGATAAAGCAATTCCAATTACTGCAGTATTTTAGGCAGCCTCTCAAGTTTCGCCATCCCTCTAAGGAATGGGCCACCAAACGCCACATTTGAGCAGGCAATTGTGCATCCATAAATGACAAATATGCGTACAAAAACATGCCATGCAATGTTTACTACAGCATGAAAGTACGCAGTGAAAACACCAACAAACAAGAAGATTTTGTTTCAACAGTCAAATAAAAAACTCACACAAGCATCTGATCAAACTAAAAGTCACACTCTCTAGGACAAAAGAGACAATAATCACGTGGAGCTACTCTCTCTGAACTCGCCATAGGTTCACTGTAACACAGTAAGTCATACAATTCATTTTGAGGACATGTTTGTTCCTCAACAAAGGCCTTTGAATTATTACAGAGCTCATAATGCAATCAATTGAAAAGTGCCTGTAGTCACAATCAAAATTCAAAAGCAAGCATAAAATAGAAAATGAGAAGTAGGCATAAAATTATTCCAACAAACATCAAAGGGTTTTGAATTTGGATTGGAGCAGTTGTACCCTTTCATGGGATTCTGTGCAGCAAGACACGCTTCTATTCAGCATTCAATTTCCAACAATCCAGAGCGGGACAGACCGGGCCTCTGCTGCGTTGATGTAACGTGAGTCTGTGGCTGCAGTTACACCCCGTTTACCACCACATTGTGATCACTGCCTCTGGCCTTCACACCCCACCATGTCCAAAGACTCGTCTGCTTCGGTATGAAAGGTGAATTTATTGTACAGGGTTGAACTTATATCAAATGTGGAATAGGAATGCTTCCTGCTGCAAAACCAAAGCGACATAAAACCTGATCTGCCATGTGGTTCCAACACAAGAAGTGTCACAGAGAACATTTCTTGCACTCCGGATTGTGACCTGGCAGGGGTTTTGCAACGGATGATTAAAAGCAAACGTGTGGTGTACAAAGATGTGACTCTCTCTCTTGTCAAACTCCAAACCTGAAGTAACCATGTTGGTGAAGTACTGCAGATGGTTGATGTCACTGTAATCTGATTTGAGCTTTACTCTCTCTCCTACCAAAGGATGGGGAAGAGGTACCGCGTCATGCAAGCAACTTGTAGGCTGTACAACAATACGTCAAGCTAAATGCTAACATTAGCATAATAAAATGCTAATGTTTAGTGAGTTTAAGTGCCTAGCTGTATGCTAATGCATACAGCTGAGGATGTTGGTAATGTCATTAGGTAGTTTGGTCATTGATTGCCAATAGCGCCAACACATTTTGCTTTCTTTAAAGGTCACCTGCTATTTGTAGGCAATAGCATAGGTCTCAGATATATAAAAATATATAAAAAACATGTCTATAAAGTGTTTTGCTCAAAATACCAAACAGATCACCCATTCTAGCCATGCCTCATATCCCTCCATTTCACTTCCTGTTTCAAAAGTGCTGATTTGGGGTATAGAGCTGAGCTCATGCGGGAGATTCTACCGGCAGCTACTGCGGTGATGAAACGCCATATCATGGATTATCAAGGATTATCTCTGAAACAGTCTGGAGCTCAAAGGCTTTCTCTCTTGCCGGTTATACCACAAGGTGAGTTCCTTTTTATTTCCTGCTTCTTCACACACATGCTCTCCAGTACAGGTTAGCTCTGAGTGTTAGCGATGCTAATGTAAACATGCACCGACCATATTATGTCCAAAACAGTCGGGCAGTGTTTCTGATCGTGACGTTTCTGATCGGCCCGTTGGTGTAAAGCCAGCCTACATTTCCGATATTACATCATATCGGACGCAAATCTGGATCAGCTCCGTTGTAGCCCCGTTTTTAGAGATTTGGGTACGGAGGAAAAGAGAGGGTTTATTTTCTGAAGCTGCGTGAGTTCCCCGACACACCGGGGACACACATTTATATATAAAAGACATCAAGAAGTGCATTTTGTATGATAGGTCTCCTTTACATCATCATCATCATCATCATCATCATCATCATCATCATCATCATCATCATCATCATCACATGTTCCTTATTAGATGCTTTTATCCAAGCTTTTATCCAAGCTTTCCAAGAGCAATACATGAATGAAAACAGAAACAGTGTATCACAGCTTTAAACTCAATGGAAGATTTTGTAGAAATGATGGCAGATTAAAGCAACCATCTGATACCTGATCTGATATAACACACATGCATGAGGGAGAGAACCATCGCGGTGGTGGCGAAGTTCAGAGGGACTTGGCTTGGCAACTGGAGGGTCACCAGTTCAAGTCCCGGCAAGACCAAGTGCTACTGAGGTGTCCCTGAGCAAGGCACCGTTCCCTACACTGCTACCCGGGCACCATTCATAATGGCAGCACACTGGTCCTAACACTAGGATGGGTCAAATGCAGAGAAACCATTTTGCTGCATAGGCCTACTGTGTAATGACAATACCAGCAGCAAAGGCCTCTGGGATAAAAGGAGCCAAGAAGCTGTCATGTGACACCCTCCCATCAAAATCTCATTCCATCTGCCCTGTTTGAGGTTGTTGGTGAAGAGGTTGACCTGCAAATGCAATGAAGCATTTGGAAGTGGGTATGTCACCTTGGTCAGATATTATGCATCTTGAAAGCCATGCAAGAGAGGACGATGATTAAATAAATCAGGTGTTTTTGAATATGAGTAGGATCTAATCATGGCCGTATTGTAAGGCCTGATTTACAATGCAAACACCGAGAGGAGAGGCCTTGATGCCGTCGAAGAAAATGATGGAGGGAAGGGTGGAATGGTAATGAGAATAGAGCAGGGGAGGAGGGGCCCTGTGCACACACTTGTGGTCAGACTCAACACAACACAGACATCTGAAAAACACAGAGCGCAAGCACCCCCCCACCCACAGGAGTGAGCATGCATGCTAACATATGCATTTTAACGAACAAATGCCAACATTAAACACAGAGACAGCAAAGATTCAACCAGTGTAGTCCTGAGGGCAATATCACTCACTGCCTCTCACTGTAATGCACAGGCACACTTACTTACTTACTTACACACACACACACACACACACACACACACACACACACACACACACACACACACACACACACACACACACACACACACACACACACACACACACACACACACACACACACACACACACACACACACACACACACACTCAGAGGCGCAAGTGCATACACAGCCCGAGGTGAATATAGTCTCACTAGTGGTCTAAGGGCTACAAATCCCCGTCAGGCCAAGTCCACACTCCCACACCACCTCATTAACTTGAGCCGGCAGCCCCCCTCCCCCCACACCCAGCCTCCAACACCCTGCTCCTCACACTTACAATTCATACAAGTATCATTTATTCACCAGCGCTTGTTTATTGGACTCATCCCACCAGATGGATAAGGAATGGATGTGAAGCTTGGTGAAGGACACCTCAACATTATGGTGGAGCTAGTAACTCTGACTTCAGCCACATCCTGGAAGAACAGGCAGTGCTTCGTGGCGGTTGTTTGAAAGGTTTTGTGTCAAGAACAAAACAAATAAGCATGTTGGTGAGATAGCTGGTTGATGTGCTGTGATGTTATGAGTTGTATAGTGCTCTTGAGCACAGCTCAATTCACTCGAATGGGGGATAAATGAATTGAAAGTATTATGCAAGAAACAGAAAAGAGTAAAAGCTTCATGCTAACAGCTCTGTGAGGCTGCACAGTAGCTAAATGCTAACATCAGCATGTTATAATGCATTTTTAGAAAGTTCAACAACTGTCATATCTGAGTTCATTACATTAGCATACTGACAATGTTGGTAATAATATTTTTGCTTAATTTCGTTTAATGTTGTAATAGAGCATGCATAGCAAAGCAGAAAAGCAATGGGATTGGATAAATGCAGTGGACCTTGAGAAGATCACCCCCCATAACATCGTCAACCTCCAGGCCAGACCTGCCGGAGCCAAGGCCACCCAGTGAGCGCCCAGGAAAAGAGTGAGGATGTCCCGGAGCAAAGCTAACCCAGCTAGCACGTAAAGACGTTTCCACTACCCAACCTGCTGTCTGGTTGCAGGACATTAAGATGGATGACATTAGAGTCTTACCCAGCAACGTGTGATCCAAAACTGTTGCTGTGCATGTGCACATTGTCTGGATTAAGTATCTGCCATTGAAAGGCGAGCCGCAGCACAGAGTGCAAAGTCCGTTGTTTGGAAGGTGTTGTGTCAAGGGTCAAAGTAGAGAAATGTGATTTGATACCTCTGCAGTGTTCTAGAAGTGCATTAGTACACTGTGAAAATTCAACATGTTGCCAAGTATATTTGTCTAATGTCTAGTCAGCATATGTCTTTACACTTGATATAAGTAAGGGATAATGTGCAGCGACGCGGTCATTATGGGGAAAAGAACACCGACAGGCCGATCAGGAGCCCGACGCGAAGCGGAGGGATCTAGATCGGCATGAAGGTGTTTCCCCATAATGACCAAGTCACTGCACATTATCCCGCTTATTACATGGCCACATTCTCAACAAAGTAACGTTATGACTCCCAATATTAATTGAAATGCTTTTGTGGATTTAGAAAATGATTTTATTGATTTAAAAAATAATTGTATTGATTTAAATTGACATGCATCCGCTAAGAAAAATAGTCCGTTGTTACTGTTTGAACTAACGTAGCAACAGCAGGAACTGCTTCGATAGCGTTTTTGAGGAGCTTTTTGATTACAGATTTGAAAACATCGCTGCTTGCTTTAAAAGTAGCACAATTCATTATGTCAAACCTTGGAAAGTATCTAGATATCCCTGCCCTAATGCCAAAGTAACTGGCAACTGAATATGTGTCGCCGTTTGATGTCTATGTCTGGACCGCTGCGTAAAAAGGAGGGTTTCTGCCCGTTACTTCTCCGCTGTTTTTCTTGTCCCAGTTCGGCCAAACTGTATACAGTTAAATTGACCAGACTTCTTTCTGAAGATGTGAGTGTCCTTAACAACGGTCAATAAGTCCTTGACAGCGGTCTGTCTGTTCGGTATTAACAACGTGTCACGTGTTCTGAATTGACCAATCAGAATCAAGTATTCAACTAAGCCATGTAATAAGACATATTATTACATGGCTTAGTTTAATACTCGAAAAGCAAACTGCATGCATTTCGAACTGGGACAAGAAAAACATGTAATAAGACATAATAACTGAAACAATGCTGTGAGATATAGGCTTTGGTTTTAGACAATGCATCTTAAGTATCTTGTTAAGTCAGATAAACAAATGCTGCTGTGACTTGTTTTCAGAAAACACATTTATTTTGGAAAATCACCAACTAACCTGAGAAAATAGAAAACATTTCTGGCTTATTTTGTAACACAACATTTCCTGATTTTGGTCAAATATAGTTCAAAGTAATCTTTCCGAGCTAATTACAAGATCTCAATCATCTTAGTATCCCATCTTATTTCATTAAATCTTACCAAGCTCATTTCCACTTGTTCTATAGCAGATTGTTTTACTTATTTACTTATTTTCAAACCAACACACCTTGTTTTTCTTATTTTTTACTTGATTTTGGAGCAGCATTTTTTCCAGTGTATTACCCTTTAGCAGAAAGGGCCTGTTGCTAAGTTAGTACAAAGGAGAAGTAAGAGCTTCTATAATCTGTTATCACATTTGGCTGAGCAAGTACCGATTTACAATATGGCAATAGAGCGTGGGGAAATGCATACACAAAGAATCACCAGCTACAAAGACTCACCTACAAAGACATTGCAATGATCAGAATGTGTTATAGTCACAAATGTAAACCCTAAACCTACATTCAGCTTTTAGCAGCTCAGTGGAATAAACTCATTCTCTGCATCCTCATTGTAAACATGATGCTCCTTGTCCTTTGCTGTGTTGCTATTCTCACTCACAGGGCTGACTTTACTCAAATGATTCCTTCGACTTGTCCTTATCAATTTCCAATGACATTTTGGACTTGAATTTAAATCCATAACCTTTCCCGATTATTCTTTCATACTGAACTTCTTAATGAACGCCCTTCACATATTCAAATATGCCCCACAGCCATAATGAAGACACACAGAATCTCCCGGGTACGCCAGTTTGCAAGATTCATCGCTTTCGTGCTGCTGACAATAGCATCAGTCTCCAATCTGACTGCAATTCTTGTTTTCTTTGTATTTATGCAAATGTTTGTTTGGATATTACCCATTCCGGTCTGATTGTGTTCCTTCCTGCTTTAAAAAAATAGATTAAAGTTTCAAGTCAAATGGATAGTGGTAAAACTAGAGTACAGTGGAATTATTTTGTAATTCCCCAAGGACAAGTGGTTTGCATGCAAATCACCTCATTAGCATAGCTAAAAGCCCTTCTTGTAATGAGGTGAGATTTCCTTCTTAGGAGGCTGAACATATAACACAAAGTTAAAAGGAATGTTCTGGCTGCAGGTAAATCATTGTTCCATCTTTAATCATCTGGATCAAAGGGTACCTGAGTTTCAACCTTTTGTGATGAAAAAGAAAAAGGAATGAAGTTAATATGAATATTTCTATAATATTACATTAAAATATAAAAAAACACATCGAAAACAATAGAATAGCATATTGATTATGTTCCTTTTTAAATGACCTTTGAATTCGAACTCATGTACTTTCCATATGGGAAATCATTTGACTAAAAGTTGTTTTCTTCGTACACTGAAATCCGGATTTTAGAGATATTTTCTAGAATTATTTGGATCATGTTACATCAACAGTTACACATTTTAAAGTGCTTCTTAATCAATCTGGCACATGCATTGGATTAGATAACTACAATGGGTAATTAAAAGGGACGAAGACAGCAGAGCCAAAAAAACTTGTATTAAATAAAGTACAATATCAGATGGATAGGGAAAGGTTATGTATCCTATACCCACAATTTAAATAAACCCACAAATTAAATTAGCAGGATTTGTTTATATGATTGATGTCTGTGTCAAATTAGTTTTACAATAATCCTAATTTAAGATACTTTGATGAAATCTCTACATTTATTCATAAGGACGTCACTGTATTCTAGCAGCACCATATAACAGCTTGTAATAACAACAGAAAAGAGGGAGGAAGATCCATCTAAAGTTCACAACTATCGATAGAAGTTAGTAAAACGTTCTCCTGAAATGATGCTCTGTTGGATGTGACAACCCACGCCAGAGAGACCACATTTACTGTCAAGTCAAATGCTGCAACATCCTTGTGTGCACTTATTAACGTTAAACCAGCTTCCCATTGGCTGCAGCTCAAATATGCCACTGTTTTGTTTCCTCCCAGTAGGTTACATTATACTGCTCAATTCTCCTAAAACAATAACATGGATATGGAAATGATCACCTGGGCCCAGGAGTTCAAAACTTTTAATCTCAATCAGATCCGATCAGATTTTGAAATCCCATTTTTTGTGATCCAGGATCAGACAAGTCGGCCACATTTTGTCCCTGGAGTTCAAAGCAATTCAGGATAGGATCACCCTGATCCAGATTACGATTTTTCAAGATGACGAGATCCTGAATATCAGTGCTTTAATCCTACTGATCGCCATCTAGTGGACATGAAAAATAATACAAGGAAGACAAGAGACCACATTGCAGACATCTATTGTCCGCAATTACTTTTGAAAGGTGATGACAGATGATGGAATTTTTTTTGTTGAAGATATTTTTTCTTTCATCTAAATTACATTTGTGATTGACAATCTTTGTTGTGATACTTTTATGAGCATAAATATTTATGTCATCAACATTTGGTTGAAAACAAAATAGGCCACCACAAACGTGAGCAAAAATGGAAAAAATAAAATGTATTTCCCATGAAGGCTAAAAATGGTGTATTATTTCAGTTAAAAAACTTTGCCATCTAATTTAAATTGAAACATATTTTAAAATAAATGGTACAGTACATTTTGCTCTGGTAATCCACTGGAAATCCACCCCTCTGGTGGGATCAGGATAATCCAGTTGTTTGGGATCAAACTGATCCCAATCCTGTGTTGTCGGTTTGAACTACCCGTTTTGAAGATTTGATCCAGATTAAAGCTTGGATTGGATTTCCTGATCTGATCGGATATCAAAGTGATCCTAATCCTGTTTTTTGGTTTTGAACTCCCCAAAATCCAAATCTGATCTGATCAGATAGGGATTCAAAGTTTTGAACTCCTGGGCCCTGGATATACAACATATGGCAAACATGGCACATGGCGACCAAACGGACCTGCTTCAGTGAACCTATTTTAGTTTCAGCTTTGTCGTGGATACATTTAAACAAACTGCGCTGCATCATTTCCTAAAACAAACACACTATGCAGGCACAAAACACGCACACTCCTTGAAAGCGGGTCGGTGGGGTAGGTGGGTGGAGAGTGCCAACATTGCACTTTTTTCATGTTGTCAACAAATCCAATAGAAATACAAAAAATAAACAATTAATGTAGGCTATCTTCTAACTAGGACTGTGTGTATCAAAATCACTGTTGTAACTGCAGTTCAGCATGCTAACATAAAATGCTAACATATTGATGTTAAGCATGGATACTTTTTAAAGTGCCAATAATAAAATGTTTGAATGAACTAATCATTATGAAATACATGTTGATTGCACAATGTAATGAAGTATAATGACACCATTGTAGTGTGTTTAAAATAGTTCCCTGTAAGCCTCTCTCTACAATGCAACTCTGTCTACCTCTGGTTTCTAATCAGCCTTTATCCAATAAAAGCCCTACACATATACACGGGTTCACACGGGAGATAATTTCACAAAGAGGCAACTCAACAACATATCTTACAATATCCTCCGTGGAACACCTACAACTTGAACTGTAGAAACACTACCGGTTTGTTCCACTGAGCTAGATCAAATAAAAACAACAAACCTGCCACTTGTTGGTTAAAAACTACCGCGGGTATTACTATGCCTGTATTGTAGCACTGGGATTGGGTTTCTAGGCCTTTGGGATTCTAACGGTTATTTATTAATTAGGATAGTAACATCATCCAGGCTGCTAGCAGTAGAAATGTTGCATATTTACAAGAAGATCAATCTACTAGTTCATATTAACATACATGGACAAACAATGTGTCATATCACCATGTTGACTGTGCAGTTAAGAAACAAATCTTTGTGACAGCAAGTGCAACAACAAAAATAAAGTCATCTGAATACAGACAGGAAGAGAACGTTTAACACTAAGAAAATATCAAATGTTGCAATTTTCTTTCTGATGGAGTCTATTATGGGTAGGTATGGGTATCGTGAGGATTTTATCGATACCGATACCGTTACTGCTTATCGATACCGGTGTTTTTCGATACTCTTATCGATACTTTTCAATAATTTGGTGCTCAAAATTATAGACATGATTACAAGATGTCAAGATTAAACAACAGTCATTTTATTGTAATGTATTTGTATTTATTATTTAATGTAACTTTTTCAATGTCATATGCAAGAAATAAAATCAATGTTTATATGGCGTAATTTAAATTAAATACACTGTTTTAATTTAAAGCTGTTTTATTCTGAAAACCGGAAATTAAATACACTGTTTTTTTGCATGCTGACAGGCAGAGAGATACTCTCATCAGTCCCTCTGATAGGGCATGAAGTTCCAAGCTGAGCCACGAGATTTGGCACAAGAGCAAAGTGTGGGACATGAGAGCAGAATCCGCCCTCCATAAAAACAGCGAAGAGACCGTAAAGGAGGAGATGAAATGCAAAAGCAGTACAAGAACAGTGGCATGATGGGGGCTGCAGATGTAACTGGGCCAAAGGCTGCCTGAAAGAGTTATAGCGGATGGATTCAAGAGCTGATGGACTGAAGAGAAGACAGAATCAGAGGAGTTGGCATGGTCGATTAGAAGTGAGGAGGCCGGGGTCACGGCTTGAGAAAACCAGAGGAGACGAAAAGGGAAACGGAAATGAGTGAGTTTTCACATAAACACACTTATTCACAAAACGCACATAAAAGAGACCACATTTAAAGAACTTGAATTGACTTGATAAATAAGTAAAGAAAAAAAAGTTGTCTTACCCATGAATTAATCAATTGGTAAATTAAAATAGCAGTAAAGAGGAAACTATTAAAGTAAAATGAGAAATTAGACCTAAAACACTGAGGGTACTGTGGGATAAAGGGGGAGACCTGATGGAAATATTCACTACACTTTAAGCAGTGGGTGTTTTGGAGTTAGGAGTACAGAGTAGAACATATTCTTCAATCTTTTCATCCTTTTAACAAATTATTCTTTAAGAGCTTTTATTCATGTGTGAATTTGGTAGTGTTTTAATTTGTAACAATATTGATCTACAGTTTAAAGGGAGAGTTTTAGTAACCACTCTATAAGATCAGACAAATCTTTATTTGTATGGATAATGTTAAAGGGAAAGCTAGTACCAAGCCAAATATAGCATTCCAATCTAAAGTATTGATTTCACCGTTGTAGCATGGTTATTACTATAGGAGAACTTTTAATGTGGAAATAACTGTTGTTTGTAGTCCAAGATGTAGAGTTTTAAAAAGGCACTCTGGGCAAGAGGCGATTGATTAAAAATATACCAGCCATAAGTGATAACTCCTAAATGTAACTACAAACCATTGATGAAATGACTTCGGTTTTTAATCCTTGATAAAGGAAGGAGTGATTGTTACATGTCCAGACACCCATGGTTCCACACACTGCTAAAGAGGTTAACATGATTCTTTAAGTGGACCAGAATTGAAGATAAATACAAATAAATGAATTATGAAATACATGGCAGATCCTAATAATGTTTTGACTCAAGAAAATAATTATGTGCACATGTTTCTGAAATAGATATATTAGACATTTTAAGATTAGGTGTAAATAAACTGTAGTAGTAGTACTACAAGTTACATTTTGTACCAAGTTTCAGGAAATGTGGGAAACAGATGTCACAATGAAAAGTTAGAACCATCTTGAAAATTATAGTTGTAATAGTGAATGAATAGAATGGCGCTCCACATATGACAGGTTTTTGTAGAAAAAGGATACCTGCCTACGCTGAAATACCTCTGAAAAGACTCTGGAGAGCACGACACATGGCCAAAAGACTGAGACCAAATTACCTTTGACCCTGACTGACAGTGTTACTTGAGAAAAGCACTGTAAATGACTGACTGGGGTGTACCTGACCAAACTTGACAACCTGACAGTGTGAGTGTGAATGTATGTCTGCATGTGATGAGTGTAACTGCATGATTTTAGAACAATAACTAACCAAACATGTTTTTGGACTAACACATTATTTTGGAGCTCCAAGGGAAGCGAGAGGTTTCCTAAAATTCCACAAAAATGGAAAACCGCACATAACCTGTTTCTAATCTACTTGATGATATTTTACTCCCACAGGAGTTGGCGGTTTGCAAATGTAAAGCTCAAACTAAAATCTGAAGATTCTGTTTCTTTTAGGACTGAAAGATGGAGAGAAACACTTCTTTTCACTGAAGTGTTTACAGTGTAAAATAATGTATGTAAAATTGTAAATAATTTGTGGTATTTCCCTAACAAATGATTACCTGAAAGTTATTTTCCCCATTACAGGATTTTGTTACACATGGGTTCAACTTAGATGTTCAAACTGAGCATTGAATAATAGTTTTAGAATGAACCTGCATGCTGACATGTTTCTAAATATTGATTGAATTATAACGGGTAAAGCAGATGCAGAATCAGTGGCCAAATGGCTACTGTGAGAGATGTAATTCCAGAATGGGAATACCAAAGAAGTTGACCTGTGACAATGAAACAATTTGTGGATTTTTAACAGATATTAGAGTAACTGAGGTTTTGAAATATAGAAAGAACATATTACATTTAAGCTAAAACATAGTAATGTAATGAGAAGGAATTTAATTTAGACAACATCCTGTCTCTAGCCTGGTAAATAATTTGAAGTAAAAGCCATAGACTTTATTTTTTAGGTCATTATGGGGATAGAAATGAACACAAGACAAGGGCAATTTAAATTCACAATAGAAAGACATTTGATGACAGTATGTTGGAATACATTTTTTCAGCTTGATAATAGACAGGTAGAAGAAGTATTGCCAGGTGCAATTGATTGGATTTCTGCACACGATCCAAGCAGAGAATGACGTACCATACAGGACAGATACACTCAGGAAATCATTGACTTTGACAGCATCATGATTTTAGTAATTGTTGAATCCATTACATGAGTGTGTGTCTTTACCACAAACAGGAGTAGTTCATTATTATATTTAGATTAAAAAAAAGGATTTCAAGGATTTTATTTAGGAATAACAGGTGCTCATCAGAAATTCAGAGCTATTGAAATATGTTATTTAGTTCACCTAAAGATGTTGGAGTTGTATTGTGTTTCTAACATGGCACAGGCCAAGTATTAAGATTCTGAAGCTACACTGGAAAATTAGAAGGTCTACAGTTAATTTGGAAAGCATTAATATTAGAAATAATAAGCACACCATATATAATTTACAGAGATAAAAATACATACATGTGGTTTAAAAAAAGTGAATATTAGTTAGTAGGAACAGTAAAAGTAATGTTGATAATGTAAAGTGTTAACTTTATGAAAGCTAATTTGGAAAAAAGAAAGTGTCCAGTTAGCTATGAGAAAAGGTAAATAAATGTGTACAGTACAAATAAATAAAAACAAGGATAATGTGTGTTATTGTTGAGAAAATAACAGTGTGTTATTTAGAAAAGAATAACAAATTAGAAGGAAAAAAAGATTTAAAAACTACAGATTTCAGTATTCTGAGGCTCTGAGTGTCACGATCTGTCTGTGTTGTGTTTTGTCTTGTCTAGGGGTCTTTCTCAGGTCGATTAAATGGAATCCTTGCGTCCCTCACTTGCGTAGTTTCCCTGCGACTAGTCCCTCCCACCAGGGAAGCATGGAGAGACGCAAGGAAACCACGAGAAGCAGGGAAATGAGTTTGAAGAGCAATGGGACGTCCTTTCCTCCGGAGCGTCACGTGAAGCGACGTCCGTTTGTGATTACGCCGCACAGCTGATCGTCTGACAGCAGCCAGCACCCCGCCTCTGTTAGTACACATGTACTGACACAAACATTTGTATCATCTGTTGTAGACCCAAATATATTAAATAAAATAAGAACTCATTTTCAAAAAAGATAAACGCCATTCTTAAAATGTATAAACGAAAAAAGCGATCATGAAAATGTTTCCAATAAATGAATAAAACATTTTTTGACTACTTTGTTGTTCAGATATATCACATATTTGTAACTAAATTATACATGAATTGAAACAAAACACGGTATAGACTGAGGACTCTCGTGAGTTTTGTTGGGGAAATAAGGCCCATAACTTTGACCCAGTTTATCAGTTCAAACTGTCCTGACTGAGCACACGCACCTCGTAACCTTGGCTGCTGTGCTCTCAGTGTTCTGTCTCCCTGTTCCTGCCTGTTGGCGTCAGCTGATAGAGGTGCTATGATTCTAAGTTCCGGCCTGTTGGCGTCAGCTGATAAAGGTGTTATGGTTCTATGTTCCGGCCTGTTGACGTCAGCTGATAGAGGTGTTATGGTTCTATGTTCCGGCCTGTTGACGTCAGCTGATAAAGGTGTTATGGTTCTATGTTCCGGCCTGTTGACGTCAGCTGATAGAGGTGTTATGGTTCTATCTTCTTATGCAGCATGTTGATGATGCTCTCGGAACTAGTTAAATACATGGGTCTGGGGTAGAGTTCTTCAGAATTTACGTGGCAACTCTACCGTGCAGTCAGATCGTGGCTGCTGTGAATTGTGATGTGAATTCTCCGGCCGAAGCTCCAAATACACCATCAGTGTTTGACATCAAAGCTCCTGCTCTTCCCATGTCTCTTTCCTGCGTTGGTGACTCCCACTGCATTGCTACACAGAAGTTTCCCTTACAAGTTTCATGTATTTTCTTCACTCCACTGGGAAACTGCTCTCATGTCAAGAAGCATCAGATCAGTGCATGCACTGCATCGTCCAATCAGTGAGTGATACACAGTAAGGGGGCGAGGCGAGTATCTGTGGATTCCATCGGAGGATGGTCTGGTGATTCCTCGGTTATCGCTCCTCCATTATCGCTCCTTGCTCCTCGCTCCTCGATCCTCCGGCAGAAATAAGCGCCATGGGACGGTACTCAAGATGGCGCAGACAAATCAACTTCCGGTGATACCGAGTACCGAGGAAATAAAAATAATCGACCTGAGAAGGACCCTAGATCTGTCTTTGGTTTCCTGTCTGTGTGTTCCCTCCTACCTGTTCCCTCCTACCTGATTTCCTGATTGTGTTCACCTGGTGCCCCTGTGTTTTCTCCTCCCTCCTCACCTGTCTCTTGTTTCTTTGATTAGTCCTGTGTGTATTTAAGTTCTGGGTTTTCTGTCTGTCATTGTTAGACCCTTATTTGTTACTTAGTTACTTAGTTTGACCTTTTCTTTGGCTTGCTGCTATGGTAGGTGGAGGGGAGCGTCCAGTGTTCAGCAGAAAGAGGCTGCTCTGGCAGAGGCGCACAGAGAAGTCATGTTTAGTGAAGTTCTTACCTGGCTGGATTATGGACTTCCTCCCGACATGTGATTCCCGGCCTGCTAGCCCCAGGCATGCTAGTCCCTGCCTCCCAATTCCCAACCCAACACCATACGTCTCGGTGTGTTCTGTCTGGAGTCAGCCCCTTCTTTTTCCCCATTTCCTGCTCCTGTCCAGGATCCGTTCTCGGGTACTCGTCTGGCTTTTGGAGGTCCACGGAGCCTCCAAAAGGCTCCTAAGAGACGGAGTCGCAAGTCCAGGCTCGCAGCCCGAGCCCCAGAAGCCATGCTTTGGGCTCCAGTACAGGCCCCAGCAGCCATGGTTCCGGCTCCAGTACCGGCCCCAGCAGCCATGGTTCCGGCTCCAGAACCGGCCCACACAGCCATTGGTTCCAGCCTCAGTCCTAGCCCCAGCAGCCATGGTTCCGGCCCCAGTTTCGGCCCCTGCTGCCATGTTTCTGGCTCCAGTTTCGGCTCCAGTACTGGCTCCCCAGCCGACGCCAGCCCCCTGTGTCATGTCGGTGGTCCGGCCCACTCCAACCCCTCGTGTCCTGTCGACGTTCCGGCCCACTCCAGCTCCTCGTCACCTGTTGGCTCTCCGGCCAACGCCAGCTCCCCGTGTCCTGTCGATGTACCGGCCGACTCCAGCACCTCGTCTCCTGTTGGCGTTCCGGCCGACTCCACCTCCCCGTGTCCTGTCGGCGTACCGACCGACACAAGTCCCCTCTCGAGTCCCTTTACAAGTCCCTTCTCAAGTCCCCTCTCGAGTCCCCTCTCAAGTTCCTTCTCAGATCCCCTCTCGAGTCCCCTCTCAAGTTCCTTCTCAAGTTCCTTCTTAGGTCCCCTCTCAAGTCACCCCTCAAGTTCCCTCTCGAGTCCCCTCTCAAGTTGCCTCTCGAGTCCCTTCTCAAGTCACATCTCAAGTCCCCTATCGAGTTCCCTCTCTAGTTCCCTCTCGAGTCCCCTCTCAAGTCACCTCTCCAGTTCCCTCTCCAGTCCCTTCTCGAGTCCCCTCTCAAGTCACCTCCAAAGTCTCCTCTCGAGTTCCCTCCCAAGTTCCTTCTCAAGTTCCTTCTCAGGTCCCCTCTCAAGTCACCCCTCAAGTTCCCTCTCGAGTCTCCTCTCGAGTCCCCTCTCAAGTTCCTTCTCAGGTCCCCTCTCGAGTCACCTCTCTAGTCTCCTCTCGAGTTCCCTCTCGAGTCCCCTCTCAAGTCACCTCTCGAGTTCCCTCTCAACTCCCATTTCTTGTCCCTTCTCTAGTCCCTACTCGAGTCCCTACTCTATGTCCTGTCCCGTTGGGGGTCCCGCCGACTACTGTTCTGCCAGGGGTCCTGCCAACCCAATATCCTGGTCCGTTGGGGGTTCCGCTGGGGGTCCTGCCAACTCTGTGTCCTGTCCTGTTGGGGGTCCCACAGACTACTGTTAAGCCAGGGATCCTGCCAACCCAATGTCCTGGTCCGTTGGGGGTTCCGCTGGGGGTCCTGCCAACTATGTGTCCTGTTCCGTTGGGGGTCCCGACGTCACCTGTCTTGCTGGGGATCCTGCCAACTCCATGTCCTATTTCATTGGGGATTCCGCTGAGGGTCCTGCCAACTCCGTGTCCTGTCCTGTTGGGGGTCCCGCCAACTACTGTTCTGCCGGGGGTCCTGCCAACTCCATGTCCTGTTCCGTTGGGGGTTCCGCTGGGAGTCCTGCCAACTCCGTGCCCTGACCTGTTGGGGGTCCCACCGACACCTGTCCCGCCGTGGGTCCCGCCAACACCTGTTTCGTTGGGGGTCCAGCCGACACCTGCTCCTCCGGATTTCCTGCCAACACCATATCCTGTCCTGTTTGGGGTCCCGTCGACACCAGCCCTTACTCCGTCGGGGATCCCGCTGACACCAGCCCATGTTCCGTCCAGGGTCCTGTCTACGCCTGACGCCCCCTGAGTGCCGCGGCCTTCGCCCTCGAGCCCGGCCCCCTGAGTTCCCCAGCCGCAGCCTTCGCCCTCGAGCCGGGCCCCCCTGACTCTTCCGAAAATCGTGTTGGTGAGCACGAATCAATGATTAAATGTCGTGACTATAACACGAAATGCCGTGAGACTGAGTTGGAACATCCGTGATTATGTGTTACAATGGCGCAACCAGAAAACTACACCAGCAATGACAAACAGATGAGAATGCTGCGTGGGGTCTGGTTGCAGTGTTGGCGGGACGTTGCGGGGCTCACTGCTGGAGCGGACAGTGTGAGCTGGATTACTGGTGTTGTGTGCTCGGACCGGGCCCGGGCCGGGCCTCGCCTTGTCCCGCTGTCTCAGGCTGAGTCCAAGCTGAGAAATCCGCGGAGCGGCAGCTGAGAAACATAAGGCTGGCTGAGTGTGTGTGTGTGAGGAGCTCCGCGGATTTGTCCATTTGGACCAAGCCCCCAGGAAGTGCGCCGGAGTCTGATGAGAATATTCGTGCTGGTCAAACGGCGGTATTACACTTCCTTTAGGTTGCTGGGCCCGGAAACACTTTTTCCCATTGACTTACAATGGGAAAGAGTGGTCTGTAACTCGTTGGATAATTTTTTTTAAACTAAATAAACTACCCAGTATGAACGTTTGTATAGCCCTTATTAAAAACATTCGTTCCTCAAGTTGTAAAAATGTGCTAATAACGTTATTCTAAGAGTTATTTCCCTCGGCATTATGAATGTGCATCTAACCCACGGGACCGCGCCGCCCGGCACGTTCATGTTACTGTTCAGTACTACATGAGTTTCTCTTTACCCATGGATGCACAATAACAACGGACCATATCGCCTTACTGCCCACGGAGCTGTAATAATGGATATATTGCACATGTTTGCTGTAATTCATCATTTGTAAAATATTATACTACATGGGCTGTATGATGTAAATCTTGTACCGTAAATGTTGTATTAAATAAAGTTAATATTACCGACGTAGATTAACGTTCCTGTAGCTTCTTATTGCACTTGCAATTGTTTTATTTACTTGTGGGCTACTTAACATGAATAATCACAGTTACTATCCTTTTACTCCATCACATTTCAAAAAGAAATAGGCTATTGTTATTTTAACTCCACCACAGTAATCCATCATCAGCTTTACTTTTTAGATACAGTTTTAACTCACAATTGATCACAACAGGCTTCAACATATACATTTTTATATATTACCAAGTGGTTTCATGTACAACCCACACAAGTATCTAAATGAAGCTCTGTTGCTTGGATATCACTAGATCCTGATGTCAGCGTAATATAAAAGTACATAACGATTGATGTGTAACTTAGCATAATTTACTAGCTAGCTGCTAACTGCCGCCTCGTTGATATAAATCCAGTACCATGCTGTCATGAACGCGCGGTGCTGTTACGTGAACGCAAATTCACATGCTTAATGTGAACGAGCCTTTTGGGCGGCGTGGTTAAAGTTGCGCATGCTCTGAGTGCACATACGGGTACTTCTCAGGCATGCTGGGTAATCTGTGACGTTTCGCTCTCTCAAAAGTTGGGCCATTTTGTCATCATGCGCCATTGAGCAACTCTCATAGGAATGAATGAGGCCCCGCCTCCCACGCTGTATCCAGTTCTTATTATACATCCATGATTTGGACTAATTGGTCCATTTGGATCGTCGTTACATCACTTGGTTCCCGGAAGGAAAACATGGAAAAAGAAAATCTCCAACGAGGCGTTCTGGGGCAGCATAGAGACGTCTTTTCTGTGTTAGAGTTGTATTCGCTACAGGGTGTAATTTGAGGGTTTGTGGCTTTGCAGACCGTTTACATGCATAAAAAGCTACATAACACACAAGGGGACGGGTAATAACCAGAAAAGCATGACATGGGACCTTTAAAACTGGCTATAATGTGCAGCAAATATGTCTTTATTGTATTCAGGAGTTATATACAAAGGAAATGACCCCCTAGGTAATAATGTTTTCATTATGTCTTGGAGCATGCCGTTTAAACATGTAGCTGAACAGGTTGCAAGTATCTGAACTCCATTGAGAGCTGGGGGGGAAACCCCATGTTCGACGCAGCCCCCACCCCCCTTGGGGCTGCACGGCTGCTGTTTGAGGTTGAAATCTCTTAAACTCCTGAGTAGGTGTGAATATGCTGAAAAGTGAAAATGTTCTACCAAAGAGAAAGAGAAATATAACTAATGATGGTCACAGGCATCTGCAGAAGGCCCTGTTACCCCCACCAACACCACCAACACACACATGCACATTGCAGCCCCTCACAAGAAGATCAGCAGAAGGGAATATTTGAGGAGAGGTGGGGGATTAATGAGGATTAGCAGGTGGGTGGCTGTCTCTGTTTGCCTGTGTGTCTGCAGTGTTAGTGTCAGCAAAGATCTGTTCGGGAGGAGAAGGTGTGAGTTTGTCTTGGAGGGAGGAGGCAGAAAGCTGCTGCAGGCCGGCAGAACCACAGGATGGCTGCAGACTGCCATGTGCAACACATGTAGCACTGAACTTGGTCCCCCCTGTAGCCCCTCTATAGTGATGCACCAAAGACTGCGATGTAACTTGGGTCGGAATAACAGAAATTATTTTCTTTTCAACAATATAATCAAATAAAATTGTAACTAATTCATTGACTAAAATTCTGTTAAAATGTGAAATTGGTCTCGAACCGCCACTGATTCCAGCACTGCAGGCAGTGAACACATCACCTGGTTTGGTAGAGGTATGGCTAGGTTACTTGCAGCAAACTGTTCAGCGTGTTATGCTTACAAATAGACTGTATATGTGTCATACGAATAAGAAAGAAGAATACACATTTCAATCTGTTTAATAAAAACCTGCTGTTACCATACTTCTACACGTTTTTAATTCCGTTTACTGTAGATGTCAGCTGCTCAGATACAATTAAAGCCACACTTGTCTAGGCTGTTAAACATTGTTTTTTACTGACATCTGTACTTATAAAATCGATATGGTTAACGACAGAGGCCTAACCAGTGTTTTTCAAAGTGGGGGCCCCGGCCCCCCGGGGGCCGCCAGGGGGCGCCAGGGAGGTCACTCAAAGTTTGAGGGAAAAGGGATTTTTATTTTTTTTAGATGTTATTAATAACTGCATATCTATCAATCTATGTGTCCTTTGATGCCAATCTTTTCATATTTTTTGTTTTTGAATCACAACACCGCCCTTCAAGCCAATCAGAATCGAGCTGTTGGAGCAAGTGAGAGCTAGTGAATGTTTCGCTCTGCAGCTGGATGAGAGCACGGATATAGCAAATGTCGCAGAATTGCTTGCACACATCAGATTTATTTCAGAAGACAACTTTGTTGAGGAAATATTATTTTTGCAAAACACTGGAAGGTAAAGAAAGCGGAGTGACAGCTTCGATCAGGCAGAAGGCCCCAAATGTAGTGGCAACGCACTGCATGTTCCATCGGGAGGCACTTGTACACATCATTTTTAAAACAAATTGCAACAGGGGGGTCCCCGCCAGAGGATAATGCTATATGGGGGTCCTTGGCACGGCAACGTTTGGGAACCCCTGGCCTAGACTATGTGACTTGGCTTGGGAAGTGTTGCCAGAACAAGCCATGAATGGACCAACAAATGCTGACTGGTAGCTGAAGAGGTATCCATGAGCAAGGCACCTGACCCTGAAACTGCTCCATTGCTGCTTTGGGTATCAGCACTTCCTGTTCACAACTGAACAGACAAAAATCACCTGGATCACTCAGATGACCCAGAAGAAAAAGTTTGAATGTAATGATTATGAAAAAAGTTCAGATAAGATGCACCAACAGTAGTGGAAGTGCTGTCAATCCAAAACTGAAGATACAGAAGGAAGTGAGACAGAGAGACAGGCAGAAAGTCAAGCTGGAGTCCTCTGAAATACCAATAGAGGAAATGAGTCTGTGACTGGCAGAGGAACGTGTGGGGAGAATAAACACCTCGGTGCTAGCCTCTGGATATTGCTATAAACTAAACAATAGTGAAAATAAACAGATTTCACCTGGAGTGAATTTTCACAGACCAAAAAAAGAGGAGATGCTTTTTTATTTCTTCATCTGTGTTTTATTGGAAGCAGAAGGTACATGTTCCTGGACAGGCTTTAAGAATCTAAACGCATATTTCTGAGAGTATTACCGAATACAGAAGGACAACACTCCACAATTAAAAACAAAGCTAGCCAAACTGCATACACGTGATCATTTAACAGTTTAATAACCAATCAAAGACAACATGGCTCAGTCAAATTATCGCCTGTGTCAAATTTGATGTGTATTTCAAATTGTGAAATTGTTTAAATCTTTGCAAACAGTTGTTGCCCCAGCATTTTTTCCACCTAATAAACGTCATTGAATGTGAAGACTGAGGCCATCACCATGGTATTTGCTGTTCTTGGCTGGATGGACTCTGTTTGTCTTCGAGTCAGGGGGTAAAGAGAGCGAGCAGCCGAATGGAATTCTTGGAAACACCAAACAATCCCATATCAAATTTCCCCTGAAATTCCATGGGGAGAGACTTGGAACATGCGTGGCATGGAGGATGGACAGAGAGGTGGACAGCAGGGATAAAGAGACACAAGCAAAGGAGGGAAGGAGAGGAGAAGGGAAACTGAAAAGAGAGTGGGTGGTTGGAGATCTTGAAATGAAGGAAAATTGGTAGAAAGGATGTAGCAGTAGCACAGAAAGATATGTTAGGGTCGACGGGAAAAGTCAAATGTGGAGTGCCAGGTCATGCTGGAGGTAAAGGAGTCGTTACAGGAGACAATACAAAGTGTCCAGCTTCACATTCTGAAAAAATGCAACAGCGGAATAGAGGAAAACATCTGAGTGAGGAATTGTCCTTGCAATAGTGACAATGTGATGGATACTAAATGACCACTGCACACTGTATGAATAGCGATGTGCACGTCTTCGGGGCCAAAGCTAGCAGCCATAAGCTCAGTGTCTGGTAAGACAGGACTCTGGTGAAACTTGTTATACCCCAATGAGACAGTGAGGGTACCTGAATAACACCTCTAAACTCACAATCAAATCCTGCTCAGAACCTGACCCCACTCAGTGCAGCATATGAAAATAATAGAGTCAATATCTGATTGGTTTGCTTTCTACAATCTGCTTTTGTTAACCTGTTGTTTTTCACCAACAAGGAAATGGTCTGACTCCACACCGGAAGCAGGGACATGTATAATCATACTGCAAGGATCAAGCTAGTAAGTTGTAACATAATGCAGCAGTTTACTTTGATCAAAAGATTGTATTTTTAACAGACATCTAACGCTTTTATCCAGAGCAGCACATGACCTCCTGAACCATACAATTCACTCCCTTATTTATTATAACGTTTACCAATTAGACTTCTGACCTGAGTTCACCAAAGCCTGCAGCAGGGACCAGAAGTTAAAAAGACACAACTGGGAATGGAACAAAGGAAAAATTGTGCAGAATATATAAGGTCAACACTAAGAATATATTTCAAATGTTGCCGTCCACATAAATACCTTACACTTAATCCATCAAGTGACCAGTGCAACATAATTGTTAAAGTTTTTAAACCGAGCAGAAATAGAACTAGTCTCCCACTTCAAGTATCTTGGAGTCATACTGGACTCAAACTTGACTTTTAAGAAACATATTAAGAATGTATCCAATACCATTAAATTCACTTCCAACATTTTAAACAAATTAGAGCTTTCTTAACTGTCAATGCTGCAAAGTCACATCTCCACTGTATGATTCTATCCCATATTCAATACTGTTTGCTTGTGGCACAAACCTGAAACCCATAGAACAGCTGTACAAGAGAGCTATCAAGGTGTTTGACAGAAATACACATTCATACCATCCTTGAGAAACACCATTTCTTGAGTTTTGACCATTTAAAGTCTTTTAAAAGTATGTGCTTTTTTTATAAATGTTTCCATGGACTCTCATTACTGTGCATTGTCCCTGCCAATTAAACGATTAAATAAATAAATAAGTAAAGAACTGTTGTGACACAAAGACTATCAGAGAAGATAAAGCCACACCAGACTGCAAAGAAACACACTCCTCGTCAGGTTTGAAATGGTGAGATATCTCTCTAAACACAGAACTGCAGGTGCCTCAACATGAACCCCCCGTGGAGAACGTTTAACAAACCAGAGCTACAGTCCATGAGGCATGCAGATCAAGGTCTACTTTGAGGCACTAAAGCCTCACATTCTCCCTCTCTGTTTCCCCCCTTCTCTCTCTCCAGGCCAAAGGGACATCTGGAGCGCATTAAGGCACTAAGGACATTGGATCTCCCCAGAGCGCCGGCTGGATGGGTGGCCCGCTGCAGCCCCCTTTCAGCAGCAGGGCCCGGCCCTACCTGATTGATAGAGGGAGCCCCACACACACACTTAATGCTCATACCGACAAATCCCACACAGTTGACATACATAATGGACCATTGAACATTTGGTGGTGCTGCTAACATGGATAAGTATGGACACATGTACTTCCACCTCTCACTCTGTTTAGTTTGACCTATCAATCATGCGGCGGGTATATGATACATTACATTTGCTTCACAGTCCTGCAATGTTACCGCATGTTCTGCAGGTCATTTAGAGATAGTGTGCTGAAGTGCATCGTATTACAAGTCATCAATAAACACAAAGTGTCTTACTTTTACATTACAGAGCCATATGGAAGTAATAGGGGAACATAAATACCACTCTGGACTTCATTGACAATCTGCAATTTAACAATGCCTGATTTTCAAAGCATTCCTCGACGCGTCATTCACACAAATCAAGATTCAAATCAAAGCCCATCTTGTTTTCAAGATTGTTACTTTTTCATTAAAGCACAGCATAGATGTTTCTATACCATTATCCTCAGCAGAGTGTCCCTATGCAACAAGAAGACACACACTTTTTCAAAGGAGGAAAGTTCAAAGAACCTCCTCATTTCCAGTAAATTGCAGTGTTGGCCATAATTTGCAATTCACAGGAAGTCGTCCCCTCTTTCACACAGAAGAAGTTAATCCATATTTCACGTTTGAATATAAGATGGAAGCGGAAAGAAAGGGAAGATAGGTAACTCCAGGAGATGAAGAGAGGCAGTGTGGGGGGGGGGGGGTGGCGGGAGAAGCTGTTGGAGTCGAGAAAAGGCGAGAGAATGGGAAGAAACAGCCGCCATTTAGAGTAAATGGCATCCAAAAACCCTCTCCAATTATCTTTGCCTACCATGCCAGTGAGACTGACTTAATTAAAACGACTTGAGAGGGAGGGGAGCGAGGAGGAACTGCCAGTGATTGAGGGGGCAGTGGGCGACGTATCTGCACAGGAACACAAAGCTCAGGCTGTCCACCACTCTCCCTTTTCAATTCTCGTCTTCAAAAGACAATAAAGAAATAATAATAAAAAGAGAGGGGGCTCTCTCTTCGCAGCCATGTAATTGCACTATTTAAATTCTACATTTTTATCATTGTTAGAATATCCGTTGAGGGGAAAGAGGAATGTATAAAAATGAATAATAAACCAGTTTTGTGTTCTTGTATGACTCCCCCACTCCTATAATCCTCCTGCTTTTTCTGAGAAAAACCTCTGACAGTGACCTTTTCGCATGAGGTCTGTTTCTATGGAAACAACGTCCAGTCCCTCTATGTTTGGTGTTTTCTTGTCATCTGGTGGCCGAAAGTGGCCCACTTGTGGAGGGAGAATGCATCACATTTAAATATGTGTCTGTGTGTCTGGTGTTTCATGTTTCAACTCATGTGTCTGGGCTGGGGAGGAAGCAGAGATGTGAAATCATGCAGAACATTCGGCTTTTTTAACGTGTGGACACACCCTCAAAGCATGCAGACATCACCTGGGAAGCATCTTAGGAACAATACATGTAATATAGGATACCTGCTGTTCAGTCAACTGGCAACAAATGTTTTGTGATGTGTTCATTTATTTATTTTGGCATTCAAGATTCTCTCAGATTTACAAAATAAGATCTATGATATGCTGATGTGTCCTGGTGCTCATTGTCTCAAACTCATCCCATTTGTAGACATTTCCATAAAGATATAGACAAATTAGATCTTAAATGTGTTACTTTTATTTAAATGTGTTGCTTTCCAAATTGTTTGTAAAACTCGCTGCACCTTAAGAAAACATGGGACCAAATTAAAATCCCATTTGCACAAAACTATGTGCTGCAAGTCAAGCTCTTGAACATAAACACACACACACGTTCACACTCAGATAGCACAGATACTCCTCTCACACATTGATCAGCCAATACACAGTAGCTGCTCGAGTGTCACAGCTAACACCTGGTACTGTGCTTTTGTCTCTTCAGCGTATTGTAATAGACGGCACAGTATTTCTCACTGAACACAACAAACTCAAACTGTTTCATCAGATGTGTTTCACAGAAGGTTGGTGGGCGCTATCATTTGAAGTTTAAGTGTGATAATACACTGAAGATGATAATTGCCAGGATTTGGCAACTTCTGTATCAATATACATTCGCCGGAAAAAGTATCTTGGATATAAATCAAAATAAAAAAAACAACCAGTGATGATTAAAACTTTCAAAATATCTGTCGGTGCATTTGTGTCAAAGTTCATGTATTTTCAGGTTATTGTATAACATGGCATTTTACAGGGAGACATCGTTTCACTACTTAAAAACAAACTTTGCAAAACACTGTTATTAATATTAGAGGGAAAAACTCTTACCCAAGTATAGCATTAGATCAGTCACTGTGTGAAATATTTAAAGTGATGGTATCTCAGTGTGTAGGGGAGAGGGGAGGGGGGGCTGCGTTAGCTTGACAGCCAGTATTTTCATGGGGCCAAAGCCAAGTATCTCCACATATCCACTTTCCCTCTCCCATTCATCCCCTGTCCTCCCTGCTTTTCCATCCCCAGAGCCCCCCCCCTTCTCATCGTACCCCCTTCTTCTCTCTCATTCCCGCCCTTGCTCTCTCTTCTTTCTCCCTCTCTCAACGACTTGCCGTGCTAAGGGAGCTTCCGTTGTGTTAAGCTTGGAGATAGTTGGAAGAAAGAACAGATCCAAAATGAATCATCTGGTTCTGAAGGTGCTGGTGTTGGTGTTTGGGAAACAGTGACACGTTGTCTCTGCCTTGTCCCACGTTGTCTCAAACAACCAAGTGAATACCGTCTGATCAGAAGAGATAAAGTAAGGATCAGCTCCGTACCTTTAACCCACAATCCTTTGCTGCTCACCGTCCCCCCAATTGCGCGCACTCAAACACACACACACACACACACACACACACACACACACACACACCACCACAGTCTCAGCTCCGGTTGCCAGGGAGACGCCATACCAGGGCTCTGACCCAGGAGGTTTGGGACTGTTTTTCAACCCCCCCCTTCCCCTTAGAGCAGGAGAGAAGGCAGCTGTAGGACAGCTGTTAGCACCAGGCCGAGTCTGAACCACCACCACGGCCCCACCGTCAGCATGGAGGACATTTTAGAGCAGAAACACCCCGCAGCCCGGTGGTTACACACATCTGTCCGAAAGAGAAGAGTCTGGAGAAAAGTGTGTGTGAGAGAAGAGTCTGTGTAGCACAATGAAGAGCTGGTGTTAATGTACATTTCAATATGCTATAGCTAACTCCAGCTTTCATCTCTTCTCTGTACACTGTTGGTTGCTTTGCTTTAGAAACTCAACAGCAACGTAATGTAACATTATAGCTCACCTGATTACTGGTCTCTGATGGAGGAACACTAATATTTAAGACATTTATTTAATATCAAAACTATTATTGATAATAGTGGCCCTCAAGATTATAGTTTTGAAACATTTGGTTGTTCTTACAGTATATTACTTTATACCATTCAAGATTCAAGATATTTCATTGTCATAGGCAGTTGCACTGCACAATGACCTTTCGAAGCTCAGCCCTGCAAGCCTTAATATTAAGAACCTGTGCATACAAACAAACAAACAAACAAACAAACAAACAAACATATAATGTAAAAACTATCATACAGTGTATAAACAAATGTACAAATAAAAGCTGACATTAGAACGTTCCTGTCCCAGAATAAAAGTGATCAGACTAAATGTAATAGGTACTATTATGTGTGGCATTCTAAAATATTTGTTATATTCTGCATTACTTTTTAATCCTGATAATGTCCTCAAGCAACCTCAAATAAATAGGTTAATATTGTTTACAGCACCGAAGAGACCCTTTGTATCTTACCAGTAACAATAATCAGAATTATTTTGTATCTAAAAGTTTTTCATTCAAGTTGGTTCTTTAATTCAAATGTCATATAACCATCTGTATGGTAGATGTTTTAGAGAATATACAAATGTAAAAAACAGTCAAATGTTGCCTAATTTTTTAACTGTAAATGCAAACACTTATTTTGATTATATGTTAATTAAATGGAACACAACAGAGCATAATTATACAAAAACCATAGTAGAATACATTTCTTTTAAATGATATAGTTACATCAGTCTGCATTATCTTTCTGTGAAACAACAATACGTTGACCTCCACATCACATAGAGCCGGTGGATAGCTGGCCTGATGTTCGTCTGTGTTGTGCACCGACACACATGTTAAGAGAGTCTCATTTGTATGTTGTTTTATGGTTGTATTGTTTTCCACTTCCTGTGTTGTTTTGTCACTCACTAGTTACCTGTCATTCCAGGTTTCCTGATTATCTACCTCTTGTGTGTCTCCTGTGCTCATCAGCACCAGCCCCGCCCCTGATTGTCCCCCCCTGTGTCTTGTTGTCGTGTGTTTAAATTCCCCAGTCTCCCATGTGTTCTTCGTCAGTTCGTCTTGTCTCATGCCGAGGTCAGGGTTACGGTCGGATAATCCAAAAATCAGCTCCTAACGCCTAACCCTATCGTCTATCCCTTGTCATGAATGTGCGTCTGCTGCTGTGGGGAAACTATGGAAACTACAGTTTTCTATAGCGGACTACAACATGGATGTATAATAAGAAGGAGGGACTACTGTAAACTCATCTAGAGACTCTGCACCGTGCTCTGATGCTGTTGATTTGCTTTATGAACGTGGACAACAGAGAAACATATTCTTCATGACCAAAGTTGGAATTGAAATAAAAAAGGAAAGTGAAACTTATGCTCCTCACCCTCTCCCTCCGGTCCACATTAATACAAATGATCCCAATACGTATGAATACAAATGTATTTATTATAAACGTTAGTCCTTAACATCTATCACTGTGTACATCACCATTCAAACATCTTTTAAAAGTTGAACAAACCCCACACAGCTCAGTGAAATGTTGACTTTATTTGATCATTTCAGTAAAAACTAACGTTCATATTTCTCTCTTTGATTATAATACTGATGAACGTTCAGAACAAAGCACTTTGGCAACTTACCACATACGTTTTAAAATGCTTAATAAGCACCGTAACTTTCATGATATCATTTCTCCGTCATAATCGGTTGTTTCCGTGAACGGCCGACTGTTGAGTGACGGCAAATGCTGCCGGGCATTGTGGGGCAGCATTTTCTCCTCTCCTTTTGGTAAGGGAGGTCCAGTGGTTCCTAAGCTAAAGGAGGTTATAAAGGAAGTTTGAAACCTCCTTTCCTATCATCTAGAGAATTGGAACGGCACTTATCATGGCTGCCACTGAGGGACTTCCGGGTCATTTCACTCCGTTAGGAAGGTTCCTAAGTTAAACAGACTATTCAACTTAAGCCAAGATCTATGCTCTCCTTGATACCAAGATTTTCTTTTGTTCACCTTTTGTCATCTCATCTCGAGATTAGACAGTGTTTATTTCTGTTCATCTATTTGAAAATACTTTACCTCTGTCTCCTGGGTCGTGCAATTGGGGCCTATACCCTGAGTTTCTGAGTTCGTAACAGTCTGCGTGTGCAGACACAACGCTGCTTTATATTTCTGAATAACCATCAATGCCAAATCTGTGATTGTTGCTTTCATGTTGTCCGTAAAGAGAGCATTACTCCCATGTGCCCGCACAGAGGTCACTTTCACAGCCTTCCACACGTTTACTGGCTAAAGGCCGCTTACATTTAGGAAGAGCTCTGGCTGTTTTCTATGATATTCCAATGGTTCACAGAGGACTACTCTTGATGTTACATGAAGGTTCTGCGATATTCCAAAACATCATCTAAATGTTGTCTTATAGTATAGCCAATAGTACACAAAGTCTATAAGGTCATTGTATACCCTAAAGCAATAGATGACACACACGAGAGTGTACAACTGAGATGTTCTCCCATGCTGCCATAAACACACTATCAGATACATAACAGCGCGGGAATGCCAGGGTAATGGTAGTAGTACAGCCACTTTACAGTATCCATTACCCCACCATCATGCCTGCTGCTCATAGGTGAGCACGTTGGTTTATTCAGCGTGTAATAGAATTTGGCTGGCCCCTCATCTGGAGGAGCCAGAAAGAGCACTGGGCTGAAACAAACGGCGGACAAAACGTTGCAGCTTTAAGATGTCGTGGCAAATTAAAGTACAGGGCAACTGATGCTGCAAAGCAGAGCACAATGTTACCATCTTCCTCCAGGAACAGGCCAAGATGTATGGCCGCCTCTCGGTGTTCAAGGGCAGATAGATCAGCACGGGATCATTACTTCTGAGCGAATGGAGAACTTTGTCCAAGTGGCTGCAATGAGCATGGTGTGGAAGAGGTAAAAAGGCATACTGTATAAAGTCATTTCATATATTGCATTTTCGACATGAAATATCAAACCAATATTTTCTAAAATGCTTGTAAGAATAGATTCATTCTGTAAAGAAGACTCTAAACTAAAAACACAATTATGAAAATAAAACAAGATATTTGCAAATAATTTAAAGCTAAATTCATCATCCAGTAACGGTATTAATATAAAACAGCTGTGCTCTTATAGCATCGTGTTGTGTTCAAGATATGTATTCACATCCTTCCATGTGTGCACCAATCTTAGTCACTCCGTCTAAGCGAAGTGTGAAATATGTGGGAGGATTTGGACTGGACTGTCCCCTCACTTCTCAAAATATATCATTTATACTTATTTGTAGCTGTTAGTTTGCCAAGAACGAGATAGGATCCTAGAACATGTGTGCAGTAAAAATAACGGCTTTCCATGTTTAACAGCCAGGATTATGCACACTTAACAGTGAGCTTTTGTTCACTCTTTCAGTAGTATGGTCTTCCTCTAAATCACGCTAGTCCTGCAGAGAAAGAGTAACCCCATGTTTTATCAGTGCCAGCAAAAAGAGCAGGCTAAGTTAGAATGGTGGTGATTTGTCTCCCCCCCTCCATCTGTTTTGTTTGTCTTCCATCTCCCTCTTTTTGATGAGCTGGGTCTTCAGTCCCCCTTATAAAATCCCATTAGCTCTTAATGAAGTCGGGCTCCTAGCCTCTCGGCCTCACCTCATTTAGCACGATTGTCTGGCGGCCATTAGCATGGAGGCAATTACAGCTGCACGACAAGAGTAATTGGAAATGCCGACAGGGACCCTGAGAAATGGGAATAAATAAATATTCAAAAAAATGTTCAAATTAATAAGCTTCCATTCAGATGACGGGGTGGGAGCCGCATGTGTCGAAGTTAAATCAACATAATTACAATTAGGGTTGGTAGGGTAAAGTGCCCGGCTGAGGCAGACATGGATATGGATGGATGGGGGGGATTGTTAAGCATAGAGGTAGACCCACAGTAAAGATAACAGCGTGGAGCATCAGCACCTCATGTCACAGAGAGGTCACACAGAGAACATTACCGTTGATTAAAACATTTTAACCAACTAAGAAAATGATAAATACTGGATAATAAATGCCAGTTTGCTGGCCTTAGAATCTGAAATAATATTTGCTGAACATGGTGTGATATTAACCCAGACAACTTGAAAAGGCACCAGGATTTCATATCTGCCACAATGGCGGTTCTAGACCAATTGTACTGGTACTGGTCATTTTACTTTATTTTATTTTTTTACAACAGAATTTGTGTCAATTACTTATTTAATGTTTGTTATTAACCTAAAAGCAGTTCTGGGTAATAAATTAATTATTTACGCAGCCAAACGTTGTTTTTCTTTTCCTTAGTATTTCTTGGTATTTGTTTTAGTAACAGATTTGTTTCAGTAACTTAGTTTCAATGTATTTAATTACATAACTGAAAAAAAACACATTCCTGTTATCTAAGGCCCAGGTTCCAGCTCAGTATTGGCTGCAACAATATCACAAATTGCATTATCATAGATGTATTATTTTGGAGGGGGGCCACAGGGGGGTCCAAGCACAGTGTTACAGGGGCACAGGCCCCTGTTGCCCCCCCCCCCCTAGAACCACCCATGATCGGCCAAGACCATAAGCTAAAAGAATACAGAATACATCCTAATAGATTATTTCATGCATTATAAATCATAGATTGCAAAGATTGTTATTAGATGGAGTGTTTCAAGGAAGCACTGGTAGCTTGTAGTTTGCACCTATGTGTGTTTCTGGGGTCTCGGGTATTAATTAGGGTTTTACTTTTAATGCCAGAAAGATTTACACGCAAAATATATAAATGTTTTCCTAGTCACTGGGACCAATGTGCATTCAGTTAGATTTAGTTGTACTGAAATTCTGCATGATTGTTCAAGGTACATCCCCTCATTAGGTATTGTCCAACCATGTGCAGGATTAGCAAGCACTGTGTTTGTGTAGACCAGCTGTTCTCAGACTTTTTCTGTCATTCCTCACTTTTGAGGAAAATGATGTTCATGTCCCCCAGTGTCCTTTATTGACATGAATGGGGTTTACATGTCTTGTTTATTTGTTTGGCCTCACACTGTCAGCTGAGTGTTCAGACATAAAATACACACATCCCCGAAAGCTTTCATTGTGAACCCAAAACCATGCAAGGCCTTATACTTTTTTTTACCGACAGCTGAGCGTGTCTGTTTTTTAGTTCCATCACTTTCAAATATCAGTAAATTTTGTAAACCTACAAACAATCTGTCTAAATGTAGTCAGATGTAAAATGAGACAATTTAACAATCGTATATTTTTGCTGCACTTAAAATGTTTCTTTAATGTGCTATTTATGTAATAGTATTGATCATTGTAATACTCAGATTGTCTCATTGTGTTCACCTGTTGCCCTTGTGTTTCTCCCTGCCCAGCTGTGTCTTGTCCTGTGATTACCCTTCTGTGTATTTAGTCCTGTGTTCCATGTCGGTCCATTGTTTTCCCTCCATGTTATTCCACGGTCCATGTTCCTTGTGCTGCTCATTTGTTTTTGGATATTTTGGATACTGCCTTTTGACACAGCTTTATTATTTAATAAAGCTCGCTTTTTGTTAAAATTCTGCATTTGGGTCCTTCCTTTTCCACGCACCCTGACATGTTTTCATAAAGACATGGCCGTCTGAAATGAGCTCGTAAAGTCCTGTGTTTCTCTCTTTTTAAATGAGGAATTCAGACTCCCGCCGCCTGCTGAGCTATTTCCTCTCACGCAGGCGCAGAACGGGGCAGTTTGCTGCTGGCTGTGGTCTTTGTGGTGTGTTCAAATGAGAATTTCTGGCGAAGACACGTCCCTGCTCTCGGCCACTAGCTCTCTGATGTCGCTTTGGAGCCTTAAAAGAACTACTTGAGAAATGTGGGAGGCCGTCCTGAAACAAGAGCAGGCTGCAGGCTATGTGCCAGCTTGCCATGGCACCTCTCCTATCAACCCCCCACCCACCCACTCACTCCCACCACCCACAACCACTGTTGCCCCCTTTCCTGCCTCCTAAGCTGAATGACAGGTGGGGAAACCCGATCAGCGCGGGCCTTCATCAAGGAAGCCCCCCCATATGAGGCGGGCATGCTGCCACCTCACCCACCGAGGGCACAGCACATCGGATCTGAGGCTGGATGGTGTGTGTGCAGAGATGAGGCTGGGGGTGGGGAGCTGGGCTACAATAGCCACATAGGCATGGGAGATGGAAAAGGGTAGGGGGTGTAGTGGACCTTTTGGCTGAAGAACGGAGCTGCAGAGCTGGCACCGGGGGTCCAGGGCTCAAACGGGAACCTGGCTCCCACAATAGTCTCTGTCAGTCCCAAAGGGCCTTCACAACAGCAGGGCCAGCGGCTGCTGTCAACAATGACCTTCAAGGCCTCACTGCAGAGCTGAGACTGTCCCAGCCTTCAGCACCTCTCTTTTAGCGCTGCCTTAAGCTAATGCTGGGATTATTATTGGGATCATGAAACGAAAACATGTGTGTCTCGTCAGTGACGTCTGTCACTTGGATTTCCTTTTGAGCTTAAGCTACTGTGCACAACACAAAACCGGTCAACAGCAGTGAAGGGGTTTTCAAATAGGATGTCATTGTTTTGGATGTAATGCAACATTTCAGAGAGAGCCGTAAGAAAATATTGTAATTCATGTGTTAAATATTTCAGGAAGTGTAGAGGCCGATTATCAAAAGTACATCCGAGGCCACTTAGTCCACATGTAGTCAAGGGTCGTGAGGGTTTTGTTCATGTATTTTGACGGTCCACTAAACTTTTAACTGGATATAATAGATAAACACAAGTACTATCAGGTATGCGGAACTTGTGCGGTCAAAAACGTCTTCGACTTCCCATAGTCTGACTGGTGTGGAGTCTGCTTTACAACATGAAATTAGGTCGTACACAATAGTAAATATAAACTTTTAGCAGTCCAGAAACATACAATAATATAAATAAACATTAAAATGATAACTCATGATTATTAAATTGATTTAAATATAAGTCAAAGAAACGCAACTGTCTCACTAAAAGTACATTTTTACCAGAGATTATAATACCCCTAAATGGCTCTGACACCATTACCAAAACTGACAATGAGAACTATTTTCTATCTACATCACGATGCAAAGTATTCTCACAACAACAACTTCCTGCCCTTACACTTCAAATCAGATTTGAAAACCTATTGGCTATCACAAGTGCAGCGGAGCATCTTGGCGCGAAATTGGAAATCCACAGAATAAAACAGGCCTGTCCTTGTGAGACACACTGCCCATGCTCTTCATGGGGAAGTTTATTTGTCTAAAATATCTACAAGCAATCACCCCATGGGCTGGAGTGATCGTAAGTGAAAGGGGAAGGGAATTTAGGGGAGGGGGGTCTCCAACCATGGGAGGAGATTTAATTAGTGAAATCTCATTAAGTCTAACAAAATTAAGCGTAAAACAATCCTTGGTGGGGAATCGTGCTGGGGGGGGGGGCATGGAGACTGGCTGTGTGATTAGTCTGGCCTGAGTGTATGAAGAGACAAACGGCTAAGTGTATGCAGACGTCCTCTGGCAGTCGACTGGACCATTATTTGTGAACAGATTACAGCCAGTCCAGCTCTTATTTTGTCTACAGCCGAATAACAATAAGGGGACTCTCAGAGAAGTTGACTACAAAGACTAGGATTAAGCCGAATTTGACAAAAGCAAAAACTGACATGAAGGGGTTAATGTTAAAAGACTATTGATGATAGAGGATAGCAAGTTTTAGAGCCTGCAGCAAATGATGAGGAACAGACAAGAACTTCAATGAACGATTCTGTAACACTTTGGATTACGTGCAGCACTCAATGAACACACAATAAATGTTCTTTTACATTCTCCCTTTTTACAATATCTGCATATAGTATCAATAGTTAAGATTAAGGAAGTGTGATTAAAGTATATACACTCAGGTTTGGCAACTAGAACACTTACTAAAGCTTAAGGGAAGATCATTGTTCTGCTTAATAAACACTCACCTTAATTACAGATCTGTGATCAACTGTGTTTTTCCCCTTGCTACATTAAGGACACATGGCTCTACGTGTTGGCACTACATGTTGCACTGGATGTTAACTATTAGGTGCAGAAATAAACCAATGTAGACACTTTTTTCCAGTACATCAAAATACTGAGCTTTGTCGAAGAGAACTGTACTGTAACACCATTTCCCTGGCAGTGAACTCTCAATATTCGTTTGAGAAGAAAGTATTTAAGCCAACCAGCATTTTAATAATGTTGTTACTGGAAAGCTGCATATGCTGATGAATGTAGAGGCACAGTTTGGTAGAAGTTTTGCATGGATCCAAAATGGAACTGTGAAAACCTTGACTCAAAAGCATTGAACATTTTCTTTATTTTGCCAAAAAGACCCAATCTCAAAATGTCACAACTGATATGTTTAAAGGATGAGGCTAATGTTATTCCATATTTGTCCTACTGTCTGTTGCACCTGACCATACCTCCTGGCCCCCACCCATACTGTGGCTCTCAGCCCCTGACCATTGGTTCTTACTAGGGATCTCCATCACTGAGGCCGATACGCGCATCTCGATACGTTGCCAACGATACGATACATTAACGATACATTTGAAACACCAGGCGATGCGATGCGATACGATTCACCCCTGTTGCGATACAGTTCGATACGATTTGATTCAACATTATGCGATACGGGGCGATACCATGGGCGTCGCAGCCATTATATGAGGGTGGGACAAGTCCCCCCCACTTTTTGAAATGATTAGTTTAGACCCCCCCCCACTTTTACTATGTGGAAAGCCGTGAATCGGCCTATCCACTCGCCGCTCTCTGTAGAGCGCTGTGTTAGTGCTTCACTATCAAATCCATTCCACTTGCTTATTGAGAGAATGCCCAAATCAATGAAACTCCGTACCATATTTTCACTGCTACTTTGTACCAAGGGTGATTCTCCCATAGCGCGCATGTTCAAGGAGTGTTGCCATAGTTGGACAGCTCAGACCTGTTGTATGAAGCGATGCCGGTAGCGGAGGTAAGGCACACACACCAAGTGTTCAGGAAATGGTTAATACAGCGAAAATCAAAGCTGACGATCTCTTGGTTTGATATGTTTTCTCCCCCAGACAACATGGACATAAGAACATTGTTTTCAAAGAATAGGAAAGTAAGTCATCAGCTGGTAGCAGTTAATCAGTTAACAGTGATGGCGGCAGCGTCTCACTTCTGGAGAGGAGTTTCGTCTTTATGCCATGATAGAGATACAAATACTGAATAGTTTAGATGAGAAAAGGCATCTAAATGGCAGGTTATTAGTATTTATCATGTAAACAGGGAACATGAATAACCGATCTCTCTTTGCTCAGTGTGTTTTACTGGAGCCTCAGTTCGATAAGAGATTATTTTCTGAGTTCTTTAACTTCGGTACTCTCTCTCAAAATGGTAATGTGCATGTTTTAATTATACTTCTTATCATTCAGATGCTTTTTGTGTGTGTTTATGTTTTACTGAGTGCTTATAGGCAATTTCCATCGCAGTATTCAGTTAACTGTTTATTTCCTGTGCACATTACATAGACTAGCTAATATTCTACTGCTTGGGACTTTGAGTCTTCAAAATGTCCAATGTCACAGACTGGGACTTACTTTAGAGTCAGTTGTATTTACATTCAGTATGACTTGTTATGATTAAATGTGAAAGAGTATACTGCTCAATAAATAGTGATCACCTCACCACCTCTCTTGACATCTAGGCGCTTGAGAGTGAGTCAGAGGCAGAACACAGGGACAGTAGAGAGAGGTCCGTTGCTGAGGTGAGTGATGAAAGGGAAATGACAGTTTAGAGTCAATTGTGATGTGGACTCTCATCCCAGAATTTTAAGGAAATCAGTGGGGATATTGAACAGGAAACATTTCAGTCAAGGGGCATCATGTGACCAATATAGACAGAAGAGCAACATTTATTTGAACATCTAAGTGAAGTCAATGATACCATAGGTGAACTTAACATCTGTATGGAGTCAGATCAGTCTCAATATTAATAAATGCTCACAGAAGGATTCACAAATGTATTTTGTGATTTATATATAAATGACTCTCCACAACAATATCTCTCAATGCACTCACAAATATTTATTGTTGCATATAAATGTACCAAATGGGCATTTAAACTGCTTTTTATTAATTCAAAGACGGCTCTGAATTAATAATCAAATATGTTTCCTTTCTTTACTACTGGATGAAATTACAAAATGTACCCATCATTTTCCTCATGCTAGTATAGCCACATAAAAGTATCAAACCACCTGTTAAAATACACCAGAATACAGGAAATCTATTTCTTTTTTTCGTGGGGGGGATCCCCACACCCTCCGTTAAAAATGTCCCCCCCACATTCAGGATGCTTCCTACGCCCATGGGCGATACGATACGATTCAACACGATGCAAAAATAATGATACAATTCAATATGGTACGACAGAGGATTTTTGTTTTATTCCTCATATGCAGCAAATCATAAATTAACAAAAAAGTGCTTTACATATTTGGTTCTCTCTACTAGTGCATCCCATCATACTGTTTCTTTTTGACCTTAAACAAAACAAACACTTGGACCTTTCACAAACTGGCCTTTTCACACGTGTAGTAGTGTTCTCTCTCTCCAGAGTACAGTACAATGTTATAACACCTCACAGTTCAACTATTTAAGGATGCATTGCCTATGATTAATAATGTGCTAATAACAACTTCCATAGAGCAATGCCCATACAGCTGCTGACTGATGTGCTTAACACTCTTTCATAGGCTAACTCACCAGTGAGCAGAAAGCAGTGGTTTTTTTTTTTTTTTTGTTTTTTGTTTATTTATTTAAAGGACAGTGCACATTAATTCACATTGCTGTAAATGAGCCAGTATTAGCCAGCAGGCTAATTTTCAACTGTTGTCCTTGGCAAGATGTTAAATGACCACAACAAGACTAGAAAATAAAAACATAATTAAATAGAGTACAGCAGACAGCATCAGTACAACATAAATAAATAGCAGTACAACAATAAATAGGAACAGCAGTACAACAATAGAGAGGAACAAACAAACATGCAAACAGATGAAATATCATCATACCTTGATACAGTTAAAAGTGTTTCTATAGGAACAATAAAGAAAATAACCTTTCACAGACAGGTATTTCATAACTGCTTACAGTAAGGAAGACATTTAAATTATTATTGGCCGTCACAGGCTGCTGAAAACTAAACACCACTCTCTCTGACAGAACACCTCACTGAGTGATTGAACTCATATGTCTAACTTTCAGGTTTTTCTTTTTGCTGTTTAGTCTGTGTTCTTCTAATTAGTGTCTACAGTGTGTGCCTATTGAGCTGTTTAGAGCCATGTGGGACAAAACCCCATCATCTCACATCATTCAGAGCTGATTGGCTGTAAGTACGTGTGCCGCGAAAAGTGTGGTGTGTTAAGAGGAGACGAGAGACGCGTCCTAAAACCCGGAAGTAAGCTGTGCATGGCTTCCCTCCACAAAAAAGCAATGAGATTTCTCCATAGGATTTTAGAAAATAGCTCGAAATAAGATCTGTGGGAAACGTAGCTGTTAGATAAATGCACGTTTTGTTCAGCTGGATAATATCCACATGTCTACCCTACTTTTATAATTTTCTAATCATAAATCTATCGATTAGATTTATGATAGACTTTTGAAACTACAAGAAGATAAGGAGGACTTTTACAAAAAAGAGATTTTTGTCCAGAAGGATAGGCAAATGGACTTCATGTTCAAGTCAAGGTAAGACCGCCATTTTATTGAAAATGGGATCTTACTAAGAGAGAAGAATTCAATATTTACATGATAAAATTACATTTTGTGGGTATCCTTCTGTTGAACTGTCTGTTAAAATTATTTGAAGCATCAGACAAAAAAAGCTTTTGAAAATAATATTATATTTTGATTTAGGTCAAAATATAATATTTGTAAACCTGAAGAGTCAGTGCCAGTGCCTCACCAGCCATGAACCTCACTGCACGTCACTGCAGAAGCTTATAGACATCTAAGTTTTTTGTGCCCCACCACTTCTGTACATATAAAAACGCCACTGGCTGTGTTTCTCTTTCTCTTCGACTTCATGTGTGTTGATAACTGAGACTCTCTGCCTCCGTAGAGCGAAGCAAAGATCAAAGATCGTCTCTGCTGAGTGCTGACAGGATGAGAGGATTTTATATGAATGTATCATTTTTTTTACCGATGCAAAGACGCTACAATCGATGCATCGCGAGTTCAACCCAAACTGTAGCCGATGTGCACTCTTTCAACCGGTGCACTCTCATCTTGAATGTTTATGGCGGTGTACCGATGCGAATCGGTGAATCTTAACATCCCTAGTTCTTACTAAAGTCGTAAATCATTAAAAACTACACATAGTAGTACATCCGGTTGGGCAGTGTTTGTTGGATTGGGTTGAATAAAGTGCAGGGCGTGGGTTCATGGTAATAAAGTGACATGTCACCCAGTGCAGCATTTCACTACACAGCGCTTCTCGTGCCTGAAGAAAGCCCTCAACACGGTTCCGTTCCATTTAGGTTTAAGGGAACTCTTTTGTTTTGGGTTCAAATAACTGAGGAAGTGATGGTATAGGAAGCTAGGCCTATGTTTCCAATAAGTCAAAGTTTCAGTTAGTATATCGTTGACTTGTTCAACTTTTCTTATATTAATACAATTAATATATTAGTATTGAAGTACATTACAAGTACAACATTACAAGTACAACAGTCTGCAGTTTCACATGGGAAATAAACTAATATTTAAATCGATTCCATTTACATATGTGTCCAGTTATGATAGATTTCAATAATACAGGTGAAAACAGGGAGGTCTGTGAGTAGCTGCGACTGAAAGTATTTGGAGAAGTGGCCTGGCCGACCTGTCTGAGCACACAGGGCACGGCGCAGCAGAGAGTTATGGCGCACATGAAAAGATTTAAGTTCAATCAAGCAGTCAGAGCTGGACGCCTGATCTTTGGCTTAAAGCTGCTCCTGAACAGTGGGAGTGTGCTGACAGAGCCTCTGAACGGACGCTCACTGGGACTGTATGTGTGGTAGGTTCTGCCAGAGGCCCACTGTGGAGGGGGGAGGAGGAGGGGGGAATGAAAGCTGAGGCGATTTAGGAAAAAGGGCCCAAACATATCTCCTCCTTCATGGAGCTTTATCAATCTCCATAAAAACAGGGCAAGTCAAACAAAAAGAAAGATGTTGCATTCTATCTCACTGCCAGGCTGATTCTAAGGGAACACATAAGGAGTGTGCTAGTTACTGTCCTAACCCCACATCACTCCAGCTGTAAATAAAGTGGTGAATTGAACATACAGTAGAATGGATCAGACAATGATATCAAAAATTGGAGGATATTTCGTTAGAAGATTGTTTTATGATTTGTGTTTTATGAAGTTGTTATTGCTCTTTGGGGTCTGCCATTTTTCCAAATTTGAACTTAAAAAATAATGAAGGAATGTGCCAGATGATGTTCAAATAAAATCATGTGTATCAAATGTATTTGACGTGAAATGATCCAGTGCAATTAATCTAACGGTTTCTTTCCAACCCCATATTGACGGTCATGCTCCTGTCTGGTGGGAAATGCAGCTACAGTGTTGCTTGATTCGGCTCTTTGATAGGAAAGATATAGTAACTCTGAATATGAAGGTAATGATACTAATGACAGCTCAAAGCCTAAGAAAAGGAGAGAGTCTTTAGGATGTAGTTTGAGTTTCCCTGCCAAGGTGAGAGCATTTCTTAGGTTTCCTTCAGCCACAAAGAAAACATTTTATCCCCTCAGTAATCCTTCCTCAAGCCCTCCCTAAGCTCCACGGCCCCTTCCACCATCGACCATCCCTCCGGCCCGTCTGGGATCCTGGAGGAGCGTCTCTGATACTGAGCCCAGCACACACACCCTCAGCACACACACCCTCAGCATACCTCCATGACCCCTCTGGGACCCGGCTGACCTTCCTGTTGACGTCAAAGTAAAGCAGAGCGGGGCCGCAGCAGCGAGGGGCTCCACCCAGGGGGCTGGAGGTCTAATCACCGTATTCCTCACAAAGCCACAGAGGAAACATTAGCATTCCTCAATCTGCCCCCCCTCCCCCCCCCCCATCACTCACAGGTACACAGGAACAGTCACTTTATAGTGTTTGACATTAGCACTGTTTCCATGTTCTGCTTCTTTGTCTGCTCCACTAAGAAGCATCTCTTCTCTATTAGAATCTGCCCAGCCCCCCGCTTGTACATTTATTAAACAATATCTTGTCACATTATCCCTGTAGGTTTTTGTGTATTTATATTCTTTATTTTGTTAGATTTTCTTTTCACATTAGTTCAATGTTTGTGCCTCCTCTGACGGAATTTCCTTATACAGTTTTTTTATTTGCACCATTGTACACACACACATATTGCAATAAAAGGCTCATTTGGGCCTCCACGGGCAGAGGTTTCAGCCAATAGAAATACACAAGATGTAAAACATACCCTAGTTTAGAATCATAAGGATTCCCATTGTATTTCATTGAAAATGTAATCTCTTTGGAAACACAATAATACATTACTTTGATTCCAGAAAGATAGATGGACTTTTGAAAATAATTTCTTTCTCTTTTCATATTTGGCAAATGATCGTGATAATTAAGCAGCATTTGACCTTTTGGTCAACATCAACGCCAATTAAAAAAATATTCTGAAATATTAAAGATAATCCAGAAAAATAATCAGCAGACACATTTGTAATATTAAAAAAAATCCAGTCGTAACAATGAGCTACATCTCAACATCCTGTAACGTTTAGATAGGAAAGGCTCTATCCTTCTTAAATGTTTTAATGTTATACTTTTACTCAAATGATTACATTTAACATAATAGTATTTATACTTTTGACATAAGTCAAGCATCTGAGTGTCTCTTCCACAGTACATATATCCAAGAAACATCCGGTCCCCATATCGATGAGCCTGATCCACATCCAGTCTGTGAGTTCTGCATGAAGTCAAACAGCGGGTGGATTTTGCTCTTGAGTTATGTGTTAGCGTTATTATCACTGAAGGGTTTTGACTCCTCAGACTAGTCGTGCTTCTTGTGAAATGATTGTTTTATTGTTGCACCGTGTACGACATTTGCTCATATCAATAATGGGATATGCTCGGATGCATCAGGGGAAGCCTGTGAGAGAATCTACTCTCATTTGTTTCATTTGATTTCACCGCTCGCATTCGTGGCAAAGCAGGCTTGGAGAAGACACAGACATGATTAAATATTCACGACTTCCTGCCCAAACTTTCCCTCTGATCATATAGGCTCTGAACGGCGGTGAGAAAACTCCAGATGGAAATCTTTAAGATTCCCAAATCCTCCTCTTTTCACTGGCAGGAGTTTTGGGGTCAAGGTGTGAAGGGAGGACCAAAAGACCCGTTTCCCACAATCCCTCTGCAGCTATAGCCCCCCAGCTGTTGAAGGGCTTCCATAACAACAGCTGCGCAGAGGTTTAGTGGTTCATGTTGCTATGACAACAGCAGGATCAATTGGCATGCACATACTCTGGGCTAATAGCAAAAGTGACATTATACCATCATTTCGCTTCAATAAAACACAGGCAGGTTTTTACTGCTCTGAGATTCAGGGGGGCATAAAAGAGAAGTGAATAATTAATTTTGCATGATTACGCCCGTGGCTCGTGCGCGCAAAACTTGCAGGAATCTCCCACGCATATTGACAACCGAGCCAGCAACCTCACACTTCAGAATCCTTCCCTGGCACTGACATCAGGACAGTACAGAGTGTGATTGTTTCCAAGCGTGTACAATAGAAGCTGAATCAGCTCTGATGCCCGGCAGCTCCATGTGCCACAGATCACTGACTGGCAGGATGTGCAACAATCAGAAATATTTCTGTTCTCCTGACAAACAGGATATCTCATATCGGGTCACTTGGCCACCTTCACAGAGAGGAATCAGAATCTATTCAGGGCCACAATGAACAAACCTCAGCTGTATCGGAGGTTTACACGAAGAACAATAGAATCTGAGGCTCTGATGACGTATCACGAGCGAAACCCTCAAACGTGCTGGAAGACTCAGTTCTTAAAGCTTTTATCTGACCGGCCAAACTTCAACCATTCATTCTAATTCCGGGGAATTATGAGGGGCTCACGGTGACAATGGCAGGTATTCCCACAGGAGTAACCAGAGCCGGGTGGCGTCAGCGCGGGTTTAAACCCAACATTTAACGAGCATGCAGCTGATAGAGGCAGCTGTGCCAGACAAAAGACAGAACAAACACCAAGCAGCCCTTCATCCAGCTGCAACACACCATGTCTAACTCCTAGCATCCTCTGTGTCTCTGCCACTAATCAACTCCTGGATGATATCTGACATTGATTATTCCTTCCTGTCTCGCAGAATATGATGAACAGGGGAGGGAAGCCAAACAGGAATCCACTGCTAAATATACCACCGTCGTGATGAGTCAGGATGGATTGTGCAAACACAAAGAGAACATCTCATTTCCTCCAGTCTGGGCTTTCCGAAAGAAGCTCCAATCTCCAGTACCACCAGTGGATTCCTCTGTTTAATGACTGGAGCTGCATCAAGAGAGAAATCTGAAGACGAGTGAGATGAAAAGAGATGATCCAATGGAGCCTAATGACGTGAAGAGGAATCACACTGAATTCAAAGGAATAAAGGTGCAGACACATTAAAGGCTTTTCTTCTGAAATGCTTAGGAAGTGCTTATATTTAGAAACAAATATATACTTCATTATAGATGTCTACATTTCACACAACCTACATTACATGTATGTGTGAAGGCCGAAAGCAGCAGTAGTTTCTGTAGCTAGCAGGCTAAAATGTAGCGAGCTGGGAAAGTAGGTGCTCAGTGAATATAATGGAAAATGAGGAGTATAGGATATACGTATATGGCTACATGTGTGCTTTGACAAAATATGTATTTGTATTAGGGCAGACCATACTGTATCAATGATTTAGTATTGCTGACATATAGAAAATGGTTGTGTATTAATTATTTCAAATATATTTTTCACTTGTTTTATAACTTTAAACTAATACGATTGGTCCACACACATAATTCCACTTTGATAAATCAACAGAAGTGCATGCCAACATCAGCTTCTCCAGATATCAATCTTTCAATGGTCCTTCAAATCCTGAATGGATTTCAGTGTTGCATTTTTCTGTGCAACACATATTCAGCCCAACTTCCCAAACACATTAACAATAAGATAGTGAGCTAATGCACGTAGCATCTATCATGTGAACTCTTCTTCTGAAACCCCTTTAGACTCTGAGACTCACACAAGGACAAACACAGAGACCTGGTTTTCAGTGGGCCAGAACCTCAACACTCCTAATACTTCTGTTTGCTTTAACCACACTACACTTGTCTGTACAATCATAATGTTAAACATTACAAATAGTTCCACACTCGACCCTGGGTCCTCTTATGGTGATTATGTTGTTTCATTAATGAACGTTTAATTAATGAATGACCATAAACCGTTTTTTCAACCCTGCTTGGATCACAGCAATAATGTTTTTAAAACATTTGAATTTAATAAAAATAATCAAAAAGATTTCAGAGGAAGGTTTTTTACTTACAATGCAGATCATGACACTTAATATTGCAACAATAATAAAATGATCAATTCTATCATTCCAATGGAGGACATTTTTACAAAACTGGATTCTAGACTAAATGACTAAATGACTAAAAGACGTGATATTTCACAGTGCAAAGCCATTAAGTGCACAGACTGAATCTGAACACAACTGATGTGTTCCTCCTGCAGAGAGCACACTGTGTGCAGAGAGAGCTGCTGGACTCAGAGCTGCTGGATCGGAGACTTACTGCAGGAGCTCTGACTCTTTCTACCATGACTGACAGAGCAGTGTGTGAGATGTGGAGAGCACATGGGGAGGGGATTTACTGACAGGAGTGTGTTTTTTTAAATGGCTGGACTCAAAGCATATCCTTTTAATCATGTATTTTTTTTTATTAAATATGTGCAAGTGTTCACATGCAAATAAAAAAACTGATTTTTTTAAGATATTAATTCAAAGTTTGTTTTTATATAAATATATTAAGAGACGCCTCTGCTATTTGAAACAATCTATGTATTTACTGTCCCGCCTCTTGTTCACACTAACCCTGCTTCTAACTCAATCAGATGACTTAGTGTGTTCACTTTCTCTGTTAAACAAATCTAAATGTTCTGAAACCTCTGTGAGCTCATTATTGTGTTAAGTTCAACGTTTCAAATATCTCTCCTTCTGTTAGCGATCATTTCGGGGTCAGACTGATCTGACCCTCCACCAGGTCGCCTCCTGTCTCCATCCCAACTGTTTCAGTGAGCTCATCAGAAGCTCACATCTATCAAGATCTTTAGCAATCCAATGAAGTCTCTCCAGATCTAAATGCTGTCTTGTGTGTACACTTTATCTGAAAATGTTATAAATAATAATGGATTGGACAAATTATTTCAAAATACTAATCCAAGGCAAACTCCTACTGTTCACATTTCATATGCTCACTGAATGCTTATGAGAATGCACACTGTCCTGCTGTATTCCAGACGTATGTCATGAGATAAACAGCAGGTCAAAAGTCCCAGCAGCCATGAAGTGCACAGGAAGACACCAGCAAACTCATTTTGTACTGTTGTCCCGTCAAAGATTGGATTTTGGTCTGATCTCCCTGCAGCGGATGACATCAGCTTAGAGGTCAAGGGGACTTTATAAGAACTATACAACCGTACTGCAATAATTATGCTATTGTACAAATAATTGTAATATTAATTGCCGTATCTATACTAGAAAACCAAAACACTCTTATCACTTTGTCTACGGGAAGCTGTTCTTGAAATGAAGATGAGGTATTTGCCAGAAGTCACTCCCTCATGAACTAAATTACACTTCAGTCATTTCCAAGTGTTTACATTCTGTGAGGATGAGGGTTCCAACATGCATTACATTTTATAGAAATGGAAATGTTCACTGAAAAAACTGAAACGTTGACTTTATTTAGGTGTAGCAACAATATTAAGTTTAAATAAAAATATATCATTAGGTTTAACGTAATATAATTGCTTTCAACTAACCTGATGTGAAATCTGTTGACATAATACATTTCAGCAAACAAGATTTTGTGGAAACATTAAGAACTAGAGATGCTCCGATCGCCAATTTCGGGGCCGATCGCCGATCGCCGGAATCAGTATCGGCCGATACCGATCACCGATCCGATCGAGTGGGCGGGGCCTAAATGGAAGATTTAAACATCACATTAAATCTTCCATTTAAAGTGATGTTTAAATCTCAGTTAATGGTCATTCACTGGAGCTTCCACAAACAACAATCAACTTAATTATTACATTAAAATGATGTACATTATTCAAGTTTACATTCACTTTGGATAATAACACGGGATGAATGAGCAGAAGCGCTCTCTTTTCCTCTCTCCCCCTCTCCTGACAGCCTGTCAGTATCTCATGCAGCTCACTGATCCAGTAATGAGTGACCCGACAGTGAAGAATACATATATTTATAATGACTAGTTTAGCTTGTTCCAGAGGTAGATAAAATAGCTAAGTGTGTTAGGTCTAACTCTTGTGTGTTTCGCTCCGCTCACCGGTCCGGCGGGCGGAGCTGCGGGATTTCTGCTTCACACACGTTGCACACCGATATTTTACTGTCTTTTTCGGACACCTTAAAATAATGCCAGACCGGTGAAGCCATTTTGGCGAGCTTGTTTTGCCGCACACAGAGAAAAGTGTCATGTATTTTACGTCATGCGATCGGCTCTCGCGATCGGGATGTTTAGAGAGCACCGATCGATCGGTAGAGAGTGAGTATCGGCCGATTTCGATCGGTGACCGATCGATCGGAGCATCCCTATTAAGAACGTTTCAGTTCAAGCAGAATCACATTATTCACTCTGAACAAATTGAAACGTTAGTTGAAAACAATAATATTATGTTGAACCTAATATTTATTTTATAAAGTTAATGTTAGTACTTTCAACTAACCTTATACAGTTATGTGAAATCTGTTGACATCATACACTTAATTAAAGTCATGACATGATTCCATTCTCACAAGTCTATGTATCGTTTCCACAATGGTCTTCTTACTTATTTCCAGGTAACATTTCGGAGATGTAATGATATTTCTGTTGAATTGAAATACTCTTTGATTGTCTGGTTTGGAAACAGACAGGGTGCATGGAGGACAGAAACACAATGGACTGGAGAGAGACGGATGAGACAGAACTCAGAGTTCCACTGCAGTGTCTGAAGTTTTCCTCTGACTCTGACCTGGGGCCTCATTTATAACGCCGTGCATAGGATTCACGTGGGAAGGTTGCTTACGTAGTAGAAATCCAAAAAATAGGTACAGAAATGTTCCGATTCACCAAACATTGCGTACCGGCGAAGAAAGTGCATACGGCATTTCCTACGTCCCTTTATAAATCACAATCGACTGCGGTGCAGCTTTTGCGGGCTTCACGTAACGCCCATATTTGCCTATAAATAGTAAAATAAACGCCCATTCATTCATTCATTCTGACTGACTTTATGAAGAAGATCGCAGCAAATGACGACAGAACAGCTAAAAAAGACATCTCACACCGTGTCAGATTTTGGTTATTTTGGGGAGGTGGAGATAAATCATATTGTTTGGTGGATGCCGTTTGAACCAGAGGAGCAGCATGGAGGTCGGATCGTCACCAAAATAAATAAATAAGTGGTCCGAAAAAGGTTCATGACAAAAACAATAGCCTTCCTCAGGCCAACACACTCTCACTCCCTAAGCGTCCAGGAGCGACGTTTGGTCAGTGTCCGTGGCGTGCAGTTGTGACGCTCCTCGGCTCCTTCAGCTTCATAAAGAGACGCAAATAGCTTTCAACTGATTGCAATGTATTCCCATCTGCGGCAGGATTTGATGCTCATGGAAGCACGGCATTCGTTTGTGTCGGCTGCCCTTAAAGGCAATGTGAGCGTCCATTCCCATTGGATAACGGAGAATTGTACACCCAGAAGTAAGTATTCCCCTTACTGTGGATTGATTTTACAGTGATATCTGCACTACTCATCGACTAAAAAACACCAGATTATCCTTGTTAATTACACAACATTGATTGGTTTCAATTGTGTGCAATGCTTTTGTATTTTTCCCCTTCGATTCGGAGAAACAAATATTTTTTTGGAGTAAAGGATGGCAGAAGACACTACACTACCCAGAATCCCCAGCTATCGTTTGGACTACACCATGTGCTATATTTGACAAACCACGTTTTTTTCCATGGTTTTTTTTCCACCATTCATTCCAATGGCTGGCGTCTATGTCACCTGATCTTCAAATTTCTCCCTGCAGAAAAAAAAAACATGGCCGAACTTCATTTTATTCTCGGTGTAAAATGCCTATTTTAAAGTTAGTTTGGCCATTAAAATGCGTTTTGATGTCATTTGATGCGAGAAATATGAGTTGTTATTTCAGATTATGTGTGCAGTGGATGTACATGATCTTTAGTTTGCTAGTTATTACGAAGATTACTTCAGGAAATTGCGTCCATAGAACGTTTTCATTGTTACCAAGGTGGTTGCTAGGGACGCTGCTATCGATATTATTTCTGTTATGTTGTGTAACTGTTTAATGGTGTTATCTTTATTGCTACCCCCTTCCCCGTCTATGTATAGTGTTGGTCCACAGCGCAAACATATTAGTTTAACAAAATCCGCATCTAAAGATAGCCTACGTTATTTTCCCCTGTGCAATTCCAGTCTCACATCTCACAGCACATCGTCATTAACAAATACCGGAAACAGACCGAAAACATATAAAAAAAATAAAATAATACTTTATTCCGAGTGTGCTTGCTTTTCTCTTTGAAAGTCATCACATAACGGCATGTTATGTGTAATACACGGTTCGGCTGCATTAAATATTACATATCTGCCGTAGTTCTGTATTTATAGAGCCCTGATGAGAAGACTTCTAGACAAACATGAGGAACTGAAAACGTGACGTGGATCATAAATATATCAGCCATTAAACAACATCTTACATTTCTTTTCACACAATACGTCTCCTTGCAGTATCAACACTAATTCGGCTGACTTTTATATTTGATCCAATTGGTAGATAGGCTGTATTTACACCATAAAGGTGCACAGCTGATATAAAGGGACACCTAGTGGTTAAAGCATGTTATTGAATTTCATTATTTTTATTATTAGATATTAATAGGATCCCTATAAAGTATATTCATTACTCGTTATTCTCTACTAATAGTTAATTAAAGACTGTATATAATGACTATTTTGCAAATCCCTTTCAAGATTTCAAGATGTTCTAAGGTTTATTGACATATCATATAGGCCTACACAACTATGGTGTAGTTATGCATTGAATGAAAAACTTGTGTCACAGGTTCCTCAATAGTGCATTACAAGACATCTATCAATTTGTGCATACCTCCAGCAATGTTAACTATGTTGAAGCACTTATTTTAACTGATATTATACATAATGTATTATACTCTTATAAGATGTATGTAGATATTTCATCTCCGGCCTTGTCAGGTATTGAACAATCAATAAATAAAGAATATAAACCACAGAATTTGTGTGATTATACTAAATGATTTACAAATAAACACCACTGCATATTTACAACATGCTGATGTAATGTAAATGTTCCAACTTGGGATCAATGAAGTATATCTTATCTTAAGCTGATCAATGGCTACTGCCATATTTGCAAAATGTGCCTCTGAACCTTGACAAGTGCATGTTTCAGGCTTATCAATTAATGTAATGTTATCAATTAACAACAGGAGGGGTCACAAACATAAGACCAGCTGTTAAAGAAAGCTCTTCTGACCTTAGCTGGCATGTGTGTATATATATTAATGCTGCCCATTATGGGCACAAGCCATTTTCACCCATTTATTAATTATATGTTTTAAATGTGAGTGTTTCCTATCCCCTAAACCTCCAGGGATGTACACAGTTTAATACTGGCAACTTCTTATTATGGGAAATACGAAAACGTCTTTTAAAACTACAACTCCCAGTAGAGACGTGCCATAGATAGAGAACATGTTGCGAAACAGAATAGCCAGCATGTGTAGTTCTGGGGACGGGGGGGGGGGGGGGGGAGGGGGGTGGACCCGTTCAAATCCAGTTTTGGACAGTCTGCCGTGGTTCCATCCCATTTCAAGTGCTGTTCGAGGCTCGGCGTAACCCTCGGAGCACACTCTCCAATCACAGAACTTGAGGACTATCACGGGGTTTGTCAAATATAGCACATGGTGTAGTCCAAACGATAGCTGGGGATTCTGGGTAGTGTAGTGTCTTCTGCCATCCTTTACTCCGAAAAAATATTTGTTTCTCCGAATCGAAGGGGAAAAATACAAAAGCATTGCACACAATTTAAACCAATCAATGTTGTGGAATTAACAAGGATAATCTGCTGTTTTTTAGTCGATGAGTAGTGCAGATATCACTGTAAAATCAATCGATAGTAAGGGGAATACTTACTTCTGGGTGTACAATTCTCCGTTACCCAATGAGAATGGACGCTCACATTGCCTTTAAGGGCAGCCGACACAAACGAATGCCGTGCTTCCATGAGTGTCAAATCCCGCCGCAGATGGGAATACATTGCAATCAGTTGAAAGCTATTTGCGTCCCTTTATGAAGCTGAAGGAGCCTAGGAGCGTCACAACTGCACGCCACGGACACTGACCAAACGTCGCTCCTGGGAGTAAGAGTGTGTTGCTCAGGCAGTGTGTTTGTACCGGGGACAGGAGACACCCCCCCCTTGATGAGAAACTGTAAGAAATGATCGGGGAATCCCTCCGGAGTGGAGTCATGACGACTGGATCTGAATTATGTTTTCTATTTGGTGGTTTGTGTCCCAGCTGTCGATCAGCTGTGCGCAGCGTCTCCACTGTAGCCTGTGCGTCTCAACCCCCCCCCCCCCTCCCCGCAGCATCTCTATATCCACCAGTTAAAGGAAACACAACTAATGTGTTGTGTTATATTAGCTGTACAATTGACCACATATGGTGTTCTTAGCTTCCATACCTCCTGTGTTTTACGAGCAACTTATCAAGTCTTGGCAAACGGCATAAAACACGATTAAACATGGTAGTATATAAAACCATGCTCGTATCTACAACCTATAGAAATGCAAAACGGCGTCAGTTTAGACGTAATTCTGTCCTCCTGCTTACCGCATCATTTATGAGAAAACATTTCATAACATTAGTATTTTATAAATCGCAAACATTGCGTAGAAACTGGCGTATGCCATCTTTTGAGCGTATATCCCTTTATAAATGAGGCCCCTGGTCATAAAGCATGACATCACTGCAGACTGAGAGGCAGGATGAACTGACACTCAGGTATTCTCTGGTCTCAGCTAAGCATTTCCCCACATTAGAAATGCCCCACTTGTTTCACAGCCCCCCTCAGCTCCATGTCAAGACAAAGTACTCTCTGTCCATTTGAGAAAACAGAAAACAGTGTCTTTAAACGTACAGTCTAAGTTTATCATCTGTATAAAATGTCTGCGGCAGTTTATAAATACCACTGACCAAATCTGTTGTATTACATCAACAGATTTCACATAGCTGTACTAGGTTAGTTTAAACAATAATATTAGGTTTAGATAAAAAATATTAGGTTCAACTTAATATTATTGCTTCCAATACATTTAAGTCAACGTTTCAGTTGTTTCAGTGCAGGAGGGTGAACACACAGGATACTGGGGAAGAAGCGACAACAAATCTTCTCAATCAATTTCCCCCTCTGCTTTCTTTGTACACACTCAGTACACACACTATATATAAATAGGCCTGTTTGGAAGTGGGCGTTAAGTCGTCCCTCGTCTCTTGCCATGGCACGTCTCACCTTCACAGTCCCACTGACAGAGACTCTTCTCTCAGGGAGCGTCTCCCGCCTCCCTGTTGACCTTTAACTGCTAAAGACGTTTTTGGGAGATTTGCCTTTCAGTAAACTTAGCTTCAAACGTAGGTCTAAAGAGATGGATGGATGTTTTCCTCTCTGTAGGAACAGGGGTGTCAGTCAGGCCAAATACAGCCAAACTGCGATCTCAAGTGGGCCGGACCAGTGAACATTTCTTGAGAAAAATAAGTGCATTTTCAGCAAATGTTATGCCTCAGTTTATCATTTACACATCAGCATTACATCAGATTACAGTGTATCTGGAACTGAACAATACAGAATAGCATTTTACTTGATCAAAACTACTTGTTATGATCTAGAAATGATTTTACATTACATGTTAGACGCTTTTATCCAAAGCGACTCACATACTCAATACTGTGGACATTCCCCATAGGAGCAATTTGGGGTGAAGTGTCTCAGGAACACAACGACATGCTGACTGCAGTGGGGATTGAACCTGATCCGAACACCAACACTCGCGTCAAATTTCCTTTTTGATCACACAAGTCTTTAGGGTGATATTAACATAATGACTAACAAAAACTAAAAACTTATTTTATTGTGTGTCCTCTGTAGAGGACAATGGGTGTTAGTTATGCGAAGCATAGTATACAAACAACTATAAGATACAAGTACATTTAGACAACATTAGAGCACAACAACTCAATGCAACACATATTGAGCCCTCATTTGTAGCACTCCATCCTTTTTTGAAATGCAGAGATACATCTGACACTTGAGGCACTTGATGTATGTGTTCCCACTGCATCCGTCTGCCATGACCCCTACAGAAACCTACGTGTTAGTTTGGCCCAAAGTGGACTCCATTTGTGTTGTGTCAAATGGGGGAAACAAAAAGTTAGCAAATCCCCACGTCCTCCTCAGAGGACATTCAAAACATTTAGGTTTAGGTCAAATAATGATTACACTGCTCTGAAACTCACTACACTAACTCCTAAGATGTTCCCTTACTATAATTAATTACAAATATTGAACTCACAACATTGGGAATTACAAAATTACAAACTTAACATTTCTCTTTCTACAAATAGTGCTTGTGTTGATGGATGCCATTTTGAAATACAATGAAATTATCTTTTTCAAAGCCACACCCCTCACATTTCTGAAAAGCCCAGGATGTCCTCTGTGGAGTACCATTGGACTTAATGCTGTGGCATGTATAACCTCAAAGTAATGGACCAAAACCAAATGTCCTCCACAGAGGACACAAATGAATGGGTGGGTCTCAGGAGGATATACAGAATGAGGCATGAGATGAGGTCATCTCCACACACATCTCATGTATAGAATGGTCCATCCAGGCCTCAGTTGAGCTTTCCGCTTTCATTACGGCCATTTTTCTCAGAGCCTTTAAGTGTCAGTGTGGAGCATCTGAGCATCTACTCAGGACACACAGATTATTTGAACAGAAACTAAAGGTTGACCGACCTGCCTCCTCCCTAAACAACGTTCCCTCTAAAGCTAAACAAAGAAATGTGACCCGTGATCAGCACTATCACGTTTCAAACTCCCATTTGCACCACACTGACACTGGAACAATGCCACCGCGGTGCCAGCAGGAGGACATACCAACGGAGCAGGGAGACCTTGACCGTGTTGGGGGGGGAGATAGTTGGAAAGCTTCCTGGACATACGGCTTCCTCAGATGACACTTCAGATATTCATTGCTATCGGGATGTTAAGAGCATTCCATGGAATATAACAAAAAGTGTATCTCGACCCGGTTTCTCAAACTTACCTATCCCACCTTTAATCTAAAATTATTACACTAAATAATAATACATTTAATATAAACAAAAACTTAAAGAAAATACATGTTTAACTGTTAAATATGTATAAATCAATGTTTCGACAGTTATTATCAGAGGGAATCGTGTGCCCTCAAAGTTGGTTGCTGTGTTTGCAAAGCACAAATATGTAAATCAAATATTTGTTTAAATTGTATACCATACAGTCAGAACATAAAGGAATATGAGCTCAGTGTGTAGTAATTACAGTGGTGTGTGTCAGGGCAGTGTGTTGAGAAAAGCACAAACACTGACAACCAATCTGGTTTTAAATAATTGCTGTCATCACTTTCTGAAAAACTCACGGAAGGAAATAAAAACAAATGACCTGAATGCTGAATTACTTTGATTTAGCTAGTTTGGTCAGGCTGTTGGAACAGGGAAGTGAAAGGTGAAAGTGAGAAGAAGCTGCAACTGAAACGTCAAATAAGTTTTTCTCTATCTTATTAAGGCCTTTTACACGCAGTGGACATACACTTTACATCAAAGCTAGTTCACATTTCCCTCTATCATCTTCACCATAATACACTGTGAAAATGTCATTTCATTGGGTGATAGAATTTGAAGTTTTTGCATTTCAAAAATCCTAAGTGTTTGAAAGCTAACTTCAGGCAAGGCATCCCAACTTAGTCTTCAGTGGCTCCTCTGATTCAATGACTGCTGGAATGTTTCCAAGCAGGGCGGCATTAAGCGGGAAGAGAGCAGGCTTACCTCATCTCATCTGAAGAGCTGTTGACGCTCAATAACAGCCATATTAGGAGCCGTCTGCCTTCACCACGGTTAAAGTATTTCACATGAACCTTTGACTGACCTTTATTTGTAAAATGCAATAAAATAAATTGAATTATCGGGTAAATATATCTGACTGAAATCTGGAATGAACTGATGCACATCTGTCATTTGGATATGAGGAGATCTATGCAGCAGACAGCTGCAGAAGTCAAATAGCATATTGTTTTGTCTTTTACAATAGTCTCCATTATGCTCCTATGTCTTGTTATGTCTTTGAAATTTGACCAACTGTCTGGGACTGTAGTAAAATACATTACAAGGTGAATTACTTGCAAATAAACGACTAGTTCTCTTAAGACACTATATTGATGGTGAACCATTGCATTTCTCTCTTTTCAGGAATGTCTTAAACATCTTTCAGAGAGCAAGCCTCTTATCGTGGCACACATCCTAACATGCTAATTACCCCACACACAGTTTGAGTTCATTTATTATGCATGAAATAATCTAATATGATGACTGTGATAATTATGCGCACATAGATAAGATAAAAGAGTAGTAACCAATTATGGCACTGGAGTCGGGAAAAGTAATTATTCTTTGTAGTGGAAAGAAGTCTCGGTTTGAAAAAGGGTTTCATCCAGTTCACAGCGCTGCAATTAACATGTGGAATCATGTCTGCACCCCCGATAATGTTTAAGGAGTATTCTCTTAATTAAGAATACAGTAAAACAGATATGCCTTGTTGTTGTTGGAATTTAAGGATGTATGCTTTTCACTGAAACATTTTTAAAAACACACTGAAAAAACTGAAACGTTGACTTTAATGAAATGTATTATGTCTACACATTTCACATAATGGTATTAGGTTAGTTGAAAGAAATAATATTAAGTTGAACCTAATATTTTTTATTTAACATTAATATAATACGAACCTATTAAAGTTATGTGAAATCTGCTGACATGATTCATTTCATTAAAGTCAACGCTTCAGTTTTTCAGCGTGCAGCTGAGGTACCTTTACATAGATTTATTTACAGCAATGTTGTTGAACACGCTGAGGCTCCTCACACACTTCAAAAATCTGACATGTTGCATTATGACTTGAAAGGCAACATAACTGGAAGCCTTGGTTCTCGTCAGCAACAGCAAATCAGAGAGGACAGGAACAGGAACGTGGTGTTCAGAAATCAGACGTGTGTGTGGAGTCACTAAATATTACCACTTCTAAAATCAGAGGCTGCGTGCGGTTAGCCTCGCCGCTGCACAAACACTCTTAACACAGCACTGCTTTTTTTCACTGCAAATCACAGGGAACAGAGGCTTTAGAGTCATTTGATTTTTCTGTGACTGTTTTGGTTTGAATTATGCTATAAATCAAACTCTGAGGCGATGGAACATGGCAGCGTGGAAACAGAGGTAGCAGGGCTTAATATGTGGGAATGCATCCTGCCAGCAGTGAGGAGAAGAAGTGCTGCTGGTGCTGAGAAGTCAGTGACAGCAGACACAAGGAAGAAATGTAGAGCATAATTACTACAAATTAGGGTTATTTAATCCCACATAAATAAGTACTCACAAATGAAATTATTTGTAAGAAGTACTCAGAAAGTAGAAGTAACAGAGTGTAGGTAAACAAGTAGAATGCCTTCAAAATGTTCCTCAAGTAAAAGTAGAAAAGTATTCTCATCAACATATAGTGAAAGTAGCGACAGTAAAAGTAGTGATTGTTTGATTGGTCCATTTCAGAATAATATATATGATATGTTTTATAATGATTGATCATGAAAGTGTTCTCAAAGCTGGTGAAGGAGCAGCTAGTCTGAATGGCTTTGTAGACTGCAGGGTAGCTGGTGGATTTACTCCAGGTGGAACTAAAGTCTGATTTAACACTTGATTAGATTTCACATCATTCATCCACATCTGTGAAGTAACTAAAAAATATTAAATACATGTGGTGGAGGAAAAGTACACCATTTACCTCTGAACTGTAGTGGAGTAGAAGTACAGAGTAGCAAAACATCGAAATACTCAATTAAAGTACAAGTAGCTAAACATTTATACTTAAGTAGGGTTAGCACATCTACACAGGGGCGGATCTAGAAAAATGTTCATGGTTTGGCAAGAGGGTGGCAGGAGAATTTCAGGGGTGGCATCCCCTGGCAGAAGTATATTATGCTGATTTAATCGCAGTCATATCAATTAATGTTAACTTGGAAAGCCACAATATTGATATTTTAACTGAATAACATTAAGTGACATTATTGTGGCACATCAGTAAAGCCTTACATATAAATATATAAGGTGGCAGACATAATTGAATGCATTTTAACTGAACAATAGCTGAATGAGTTTGACTCATTAGGGGCAGCCCCACCTAGTGTCAGCAGAAAGTATTACAAATAATGATTACAAAAAAAATGCAAAGAAATGCAAAAAAAAACTGATTTGTCTGTACATTGCTGTTTTAGTGTGTGTTCTTCTAATTAGTGTCTACAGTGTGTGCCTATTGAGCTGTGTTGAGCCATGTGGGACAAAACCCGATCCTGCCCCTCCCTCTCACTGTCTAAGTCAACGGTGACAGTAAAAACTACACTGCGCATGCTCAAAGTATTTTTCAATTTAATGTGTGTGGCATTACAATAATGACCATAGGGGCACTGAGCTGCCATCCCCACCATACGTCATCTCACATAATTCAGAGCTGATTGGCTGTGTGCCGCGAAAAGTGTGTGAAGAGGAGACGAGAGAGCTGCAGTGACGCGTCCTAAAACCAGGAAGTAAGCTGCGCATGGCTTCCCTCCACAAAAAAGCAATGAGATTTCTCCATATTATTTTAGAAAATAGCTCCAAATAAGATCTGTGGGAAACAAACCTGTTAGATAAATGCACGTTTTGTTCAGCCGGATAATATCCACATGTCTACCCTACTTTTATAATTTTTGAATCATAAATCTATTGATTAGATTAGATTTATGATAGACTTTTGAAACTACAAGAACATAAGGAGGACTTTTACAAAAAAGTAATAGAGATGTTTGTCCAGAAGGATAGGCAAATGCACTTCATCTTCATGTCAAGGTAAGACTGCAATTTTATTGAAAATGGGATCTTACTAAGAGAGAACAATTCAATATTTAAATGATAAAATTACATTTTGTGGGTATCCTTCTGTTGAACTGTCTGTTTAAAATTAATTGAAGCATCAGACAAAAAAGCTTTTGAAAATAATATTATATTTTGATTTAGGTCAAAATATAATATTTGTAAACCTGAAGAGTCAGTGCCAGTGGCCTCACCAGCCATGAACCTCACTGCAGAAGCTTATATATAGACATCTAAGTTTGTTGTGCCCCACCACTTCTGTACATATAAAAACGCCACTGGGGTACCAAATCTATGCAGACTGCTGCAATAAGTACATTAATTAACTGTCTCGTCGATGTTTGTCTAAGTTAATATGATACTATTAACAATCATATTATTCCTATCAGCTGTCAATCACTGTTATGATTCACATATTCAGTGTTATTATTAAATAAACTATATTTTTTGGAGGAGTTAATGATGAATGTTCCTCAAGATGCTTGCTCACCCTAATTCAAATTTGAAAGACAAGTAATTACTATCATAAATCAAAAGATTCAAAAGAACAGTTCAGCGCCCCACGACTTTCACTGCAAACAGTTACAACATTGACTTACATCAGAAAGAACAAACATTAAAGAAGTGACTAACTGCATCAGTTAGGGTTAGAAAACGTGTATTCAGCTAAAACATAACATCGCTGCAGTTATGATCCAGTGGAAAGTCCATACTGGTTCAATCAAAGTGGTTACTTATTTTTGGCTGGGCAGTGTCGTTTTACACACCGTCTTATTTTACATTATCAGGACTTGAAACTGTTTTTTTGGGGCAGACCCCCTCAAAGAAAAAAATATATACACACATACAAGGTCATCATCTTAACAGTTTTTTATGCTCATCGAGTCATCCGTGAGCAGAGCATCAAGTTGCATGTCCTAGTAACAGCTGAATGCGGCGATTACCATCTTGTTCAGCAAAACGCCTCACAAACGTATTAAGATCTAAAGCTTTAGTGCGTTTTGATTCAATGCTGAGTACAGCCACACTGACAGTCTCTTCTCTGTCATTGTAGACCACAAATACCTCATTCCTTCCGTCTGCTTGGATCCGAAATGCTTCTCGTTTTGCGCTGTCCCCCGTTCAAATGAAATCGCCGCCAATCATATTTCCATGCTCGCGCCAGGGCCGGGGGAGGGGTTACAAGACTCGCGTCTTGAGCTGCATTCACTTGCACTCGGACATTAGAGATTTTCTCTCATAAATGTCCGATGAGCCACAACTTTTCTTTCAAAACAAAGCTGCCAACTGGGGTGGCAACTAGGGTGGCAAGGCATTTTTATGAGGTGGCAGCTGCCACCCCGTAGAACCGCCGCTGCATCTACATAGTTACTTTACACCACAGCACACACACAGTATACACAGACCTTATCTGAACCAGGATGGTCTGAATGAAAGCCCATGTGTCTGACTCAGGAAACAGACATGGAACTGTGTCACAGTCTCTGTTGACTCATGACTGCAAAATCTGAGCTCCAGGCCAAACATGATACTCTGGCACTAGTCAGCAAAGCTCTGAGGTTTCCCCAAGACGCTCTCACAAACAATAACAAATCACTTTTAACCCAATTGCCAGGTTTTCATATTCACACCAAACATTTGGAAACATGTCATCTTAAGAAATGCCTCTATGCAGTCATTTGAGAACAGGAATAAAAGATAATGAATGTGTGGATGTGAACAAAGTGTGAGCTCTGCAGTGTGAGGTTAATGTCATGTTTCCTTACACTCTCCTCACAGTCATAATGCTCTGGATGTAATGGAGTGAGAAGAGGAGAAAGGAGGACGATGAATTCGGCCAAGAAGACAATTGCCGCTTCCTACGAACAGCTGATGTTCGGAATAACCAGTCTACTGTATGATTTGCCACAAATGACTCCTCACAGACGCGCCTCACTGGAACATGTAGAACACTTACTGGCATGATTTGTGTACAACCCTGTATTCCCTGCAGTTATATATTACTTATTTGTTTATCTAACTTCTGAGCAAAAACGTTGTTTCTGTTCTCAGGGGAGCTAAGTGCGGCATTCTTTCACCATGAGGCAGATGCAAGAGATCATGTTGGATTGTGGGTGTAGGTCTCAGTTCATTTTAGTCAACAGAAGCCCTTCGTTTATGGTTTATTAAAGCTTTTAGTTATGTTTAAATGTTATTAATGTAAGCACGTTCTGTCTCGTGCTTCAAGCAAATTCTTCAATATGTAACCAAGAGCACGATCTTTACCTAACCTTATAACTGCCCGACCTGAGCATAAACACCATTAGTCATGCATGAGCAGGTATTGTATTGCTAGGACATTGTATGACACATCATTAAATATGTTGTCATTTTGAAAATACATTCATTTACATCAATGTGAGACTTGGCTGATACGTTCATCAACAAAGCTTGCACAATATGCTTATTGAAAAACCTCATTATGTTTCTGTTATTTTAGTTGTATGCAGTACTATAAGAACATTTCTATGAGACATGGTTGATGTGCCAGAGGAAATATATATTTCCCCAATTTACATGTTAATAATATATATATATATATATATATATATATATATATATGTATATTGATAATAATAATGTATCAAACAGTTAAACTCCACAGTAACACGATGTATCACAGTGTTGGATATCTTTGAGATTCTTTGGACACTGCTATGTATTTCGATACATCTGAAGCACAGAGGAATTAAGGATGGCAAAAGACTTCATCAACGGTCTAACTGGAATAAAAGACCGTATTCCTCCGTCAATATTTTAAGAGTGAGTTATTTCTTAGGAAACACTGTGAAGTAGCCTCCCCATGGTAAATGAAATGCTCTTTGACTGAGGCCTGTGCTGTCATTGAATCATGGCGCTTGTAAAGCAGCGGAAAGAACTACATAACTGTCATTTGCAGCTCATGAGAGCGTTTGGTCAAATGCTTTAGTCAAAAGGATTCTGTCCTTGCCACTGTGCAATGCTTTTACTCAGGTCTGTTGATAAGCATGCTGTTTTGCCCAAGGGCCTGACATTATGAGTTCCATCAGGTCAACACAACACTCAGAGATTAACAGCAAGGTACACAAATGGATTTGAAGAGAGACATTTTGGTTCATGTCAAAAATCACGTCACAATAAAGCAGCAGCTATTCGCTGAGTGAGAATAGTGTCCTTCAGATGGATTGTGTCCTGGATGCGATAGGCTGAACATTCAGATGAGATGTGAGTGGCAGAAAGAGCAATACACTCAAACACATCTTTGGAGAGGGTTCTGACAGATGGAAGCTCCTCCAGTAAAGGGCCTTCTGGAGGTCACAACTTTAGAGTTGTTGCAATTAAATAAAAAGAGAAGAGGACTTCAGCACCCTGCTATGCCAATAGTCAAAGAAGGGTTATTTCTAAAGCCATCTACACTATTTCAAAGTGGCAAAGTGTTCAACTCCACACGCTGCCTCATGTCTCAGGCACCCAACATGTCTCTATAGCTGCAGCTCACATACTCAGGAGATGGTCAGATATTGAAAGTACAGAAGGTACTTCTCACAAACAGCTTCTGTTCATGTGTACTTGTCTGTCTGTCTTTGGTAATAAAAGTCCCTCTGACTCACAGGAACAGCTTTCCTGCTGGCAGCAGCACTGCAGTGCCGAGAAACAGCTGGAACTAAACCTGCAATATTAAATCAAATAAAAACGACTGAAAGTATTTGCTGAACATGCCAAGCTGCAAACATTTGCATTTGTCTAGAGAGCTATAATATCACTTATAGATTCTTTATTGTTTGAACATATTGTTGCAAGACGATGCTATTAGCAGTGATGGCATTTCCCTCAGAACTAAGTGTAAAGTATTAAACTGGGAGTGGGGGGGGGGGGGGTTCAACAGCAGTGACCCCATTTTGGACCATGTATTTTTCTCTTTCTAAGGAAGCGAGGAGATGCAGCCACACGGGGCTTGCTGTGATCTGCTGTTGAATTCAAATCAAATATCTTGAACCTCGCCCAGCTCAGCTGTTACCAGCACTCTCACATATAATACTTTCAGGATTTACTGGCAGGCTTCACATTTCTCTGAGTGAAGCTCGACTCATTTATTAGGATTATCTGCATTCCACCAGAGAGAAGAACCAAAGGCACAATGAGGTGCACAGTCTTGTTCAATGTCTTTAAATGAAGAATATATAATAAGCTGTTGCTAATTTGATTTTACACTTGATCTTTGAATAATTACCACTGGTGTCTAAAAATATATGTTTTAATTGTTTTTACGGCACAAATAATGACATCCAAAGCAACGTATAGGAACACTATGAATACTGAAGAGTGGAAATAGCCGACTTGTTACATCTTTGAATGTAAAGTAAACACTCTGCGAGCATCCTGCTGCTGGATGCTGGATTGGATTCCTCTTCTCTACGCCATGACTGTGACTCACTTTATGGAATGTGTCCCTGCTGGGTTTTCATTTCCTCTGTCTGAAAAAAGGAATGCAATCAGAGAACTGATGCTAAAATCATTACCTAATGACTAAAGCCATTGTATGACTTCTTCCATGCTGTGGCGTTCACTGTTCAAGCAAACATCACGTCTTTCTGTTGGAGAAGAGCCTTTCTAAAAGTGTGTTTGACTGTTTGCAGGTTCAATGGATTCCAATGGGCCCACTCCGTGTAGGAATCCTTTACTAAAGAATCCGACATGTAGTGTTCTTTTTTCAGAGGAATATATTTTGATGGCAAACTAAGAACAAAGAAAATGTTTGCTGTCTATTAAAGCAACTATAACTATTTTGAAAAAAGATATATCTCTATGTCAATATCACACTTTACTTACTGAGAACTGAAAAGGAACTCACATTGGTTTCAAAGTTTATTTAGTTAGTTAAGACAAATCATTTTAAATGTATTCATGAAAACCAGATGGTATTGAACTTTATTTCTGGATGTTTTCAAGGTGTTTGAAGGTTTTTGTTGAATCAAATTGGGTATTTTTTTAAACTGGCGTGTGAACAATAACACTACTGTTCAACACAATATGGTAACTTCCCGAGTGCAGTTGTTAACCATACTGCGTTCATATACTGCATTTATTTTCATGACGTTTCTACAGTATGTCCTTCCAGAAACAAAGCTGTGTGATGTTTACTGTATGGAGGATCATTAAATTTGCCGGCTGCTCCTCTCGGAGCATAAATCAAGCCAATCCATCTCTCCCCGACCCCACTCCCTCCCTAGTGGCTTACTTAGAGCCATGCCAACGCAGCACTGGCTGCGGAATGAGCAGGGTAAGCATGCAGGGCTGTCCTTAAGCTGCTGTCTGACAGCATAAACAGGCCTCTGTCTCCTCTTGAGAGCAAGGGGGATCAAGCAGGCTTAGTGGGCATGACCTGTGAGAGCCCAGACACGGCCAAGACATGCAACAAAATACAATTGTCTTCAGAATGGCTGCTCTATTGAACATGGGGAAACTAGTCGACATCACATTGCCCACGGGCCCGGAACAGGACCTAGATGCACTCCGCCGAGGATAGCGCTGACTAAAGCCTCATGAATAATTCTGAACATCCCCTCTCTTTTTCCTGCCCTGATTTAAGAAAGTGGGGCCCCAAAAACAAATTAGACATCTTACAATCTGATTGGTAAGAAAAGGAATATTGCTTTAATATTAGATCTTCTCACACATTATTTGTTAATTTCTTTGGCACCATGCAGGGGGGAATTAGAGGCAGAGCAAAGGAAATGACAAGACATTTTCTTATGGTTTAATTTCCTCGATTTCTTTATGGCCATACATAAATGCTTAAATTGGTTTGTAACATATGCTCTCCCCGCTCTGTTTACTTCCTTCATTAAGTGTGACTGAATCACTTTATTAGTGATTATCCCCCCAAAAGCTGCAGGAATGCACAGCATCACACCTCATCATGTCATTTACCAATATAGTGGAAATGAGAATATGCAAATACCGTCGGAGTATTCTGCAGCACCAAATAGGCCCCTGGGCTGCTTGTCCAATGACACAAATCATCAATTAAGATCTCAGCAGGGTTTGGGGATAAACTAAATTGGCATTGTCTCGATCTGACAATATGTAGAGCCGTGTGGGGTATAGCACAACAAAGAACAAACAAAACTGAGGGTGATTAGTTTGAGTGTGTGTGTGTGTGTGTGTGTGTGTGTGTGTGTGTGTGTGTGTGTGTGTGTGTGTGTGTGTGTGTGTGTGTGTGTCATCACGGCTGCTACACTGTCTTTCACAGCGTTTGCTTTCACAGCGGCAGCAAGTTTAGCTCCTCGTGGGATTTTATGCTTAGCCCGCTGCACCTGCCGAATGTGTGTGAAGGAGGCAGCTAAAGTGGTCTAAATCGCCATTGTGATTTCTCAGGGAGGCAGATGATTAGTAAACAAACGGTTGAGGCATATTTAACCAAGCTAATGTACTCCCCATGCTCAGACTATACGCTTCGCTGTGAGGGGCCTTTACTTTGTAATATACAGTTGTAACACTTTTATTATTGACAGATGACAACGCAGTCTGCAGCTGTTAACACTGGAGACTAGAGTTTTATTTCCTGAACATTTAGCAACATGGGACTTTTTATTTTTTAATTTAGATGTGTTTGCTAATCTGTGTATGTGCACATGTGTGTTATTTAAGTGCCAGTGTTAAAAGGTAAAAGTATCTTTCAGATGATCTGAGTTGGTTTGAAGCTAACAGCCTGTGGTGCCTCACCATCATATAACCCAACTTCAACAGGGCCCCACTATTGGAGACATGCTGTCTGAAACAGACTGGCTGAATCATACTGACGACATTTCATGCCAGTTCAACGTCTCCTAGTGAAATAGTCATTGGAGTTATTGTGGAATAAACTAGTAATCTGGAATAGAAAGTGTGGAGAGTGGACACAAAGAAGGCCAGTGTTCAGTTCTGGTTTTGCTGGAACTTCACATAAGACCTCACTAAGATGCATGAGCAACACTTGAATCACATAATGTGTTCACCAAGAAATGCAAAGTAGCTAAACTCACTGTTCAACCTTTTAAAATACGGAAGAAAATGACTGTTTTTCTGAAATGAATGCAGAGCATTAGCTTTGCATTAAAAAGCTATTTTGTTTTTGAAATGCTGATCATGAGCTACAAACCGAAACATAGACAGACAGGCGCCTGTCAAATTAGAAATAAGCAAGCTATCTAAATAACTGATAACAGCACTACATTTCCAACATTTTCCAAAGGCAATATATATCTGCAATTTGAATGTTGTGCTGTTCTGTGTGTTTCGGTCACAAACAAGCAAACACACACTACTGTTTATAATATAATATAATATCATTGAACAAAGAACATTGATATAATCGGATATAAATTGTTTTAGAATGAAAACACTTCATCCGTTTTTTTTCTTTAAAAAAAACACCAATTGCGCCAGTCAAAATAAAAGCATTGTTACTGAAGTAAAACACCACATAACTTCAACATTAGGAACCAGCAGTGGCAGGAACAGACACAACAACACTTGTTTGTGCACAGACTCATCAGCCATCACATTTCATTGTACATTTAAACAGAACACGCGATATCACTCCGCCGCTAATTGACAAAGCCGTAATAAAAAACCAGCTTCCTGCAGCTATTCACTCATTCTGTCCTCATGTCTCTAGCATCAAGATTATTCTCTAGATTACAACATTTTGCACAAAACCCCCCGCAGTTAACACATCCTGGATACCTGCGTCTCAAACATTACCGACACATTTTTAAATCCAAACGCCGCACAAGAAAAAAATCCCCTGGTCTTTTGAGTCCTGCACAAAAATGCATATCCTCTGCTTTCCCTCTCTCTTTTTCTCCCCCACCTCTGTTCCCCCCTCCCTATCTCAGTCGCTCTCTCCCTCCCTCCCTCCCTCCCTGACTCTCTCTCTCTCTTTCTTTCACTCCCTCTCTCCCCCTCTCTCTCCCTCTCTCTTTCTCTCTGGCCTGGCTGCTTGTCTGACTGTATGAATAATGTCCTGCCTTTTGTAATGAAGGGGGGGAAGGGGAAAAGGACGCTGAAGTGGTAAAGCCCTGCTCCCATGCACTGACATTGAAAATGAATGACAGCTTACCTGCATGCCAATCTTCATCAGACTGACACTGGGCTGACAGCACAGCCTATACTCCTCCACACAGCCGGTGACGTCAGCCATGCCTGGCCCCTCCCACCTCCAGCTCCGCTCCCCGTTTTCCCAACACCGGGCTGATGATGCCTTCCAGTGTCCGTGGGAAATACGGCAATCACGTGTGAGTGTTGGTGAGAAGCGCCAGTAGAACGAAAATCAGTGCAGGAGAAATAATCAGAGGTGGGAGAAGTACTGAGATCTTGTTCTTAAGTAAAAGTAGAAGTACCAGAATGTAGAAATACTCTGTTACAAGTCCTGCAATCAAGTAAAAGTAGTGATTGTGCAGATATTATGTGTTAAAAATGATTGATGCATTAAAGTGTTCTCAAAGCTGGTAAAGGTGCAGCTAGTTTGAAGGACTTTGTATACTACAGGGTAGCTTGTGGATTTACTCCAGGTGGAACTAAAGTCTGATTTAACACTTGATTAGATTTCACATAATTAATCCAAATCTGTAAAGTAAGTAACTAAAGGTATACATAAATGTAGTGAAGTAAAAGTACACCATTTACCTCTGAATTGTAGTGGAGTAGAAGTCAATCAATGTTTATTTATATAGCCTAATATCACAAATGTTACATTTGTCTCAGTGGACTTCACAGTTTGTACAAAATATCAGTATGATAATACGACACCCTCTGTCCTTAGACCCTCACATGTAGAAGTACATGTAGAAAAACATTAAAAATACTCAAGTAAAGTAAAAATCCCTCAAGTTGTACTTAAGTACAGTACTTGAGTAAATGTATACTTACACTACTGGAAATAATAAATTAAATTAGTCAGTGTATACTTTTTAGGAATGACTAGATGATGAAGCATCAAAAAGCATGTCTTATTCTAACTGTTTATTCTTTTCTCATCAGATTGAATGACACACACACAATTCACAGTCAATAACCAGCATGTTCAAAATCAATTCACAAACGATAACTGAGATTTTTTAATTGAGTGAAAGTAGCAATACTAGGTTGTTAACATTCTCTGCACTTAAACCTGGACCAATCTGCAGGAACAAAAGTATCAATAGGGTGATAATATGAAAATAAATTGTGAGTATCGTAAAGTACTTTCTGTGTGGAATAGCCCATTTCAGGAATATAAGATTATGATTATTGATGCATTTATGTTTTCATCACAGCTGGAGCTAAATGTGACTTTATGCTGGCTTTCACCCACAATTATATGTCATTGTTTATATTAGCTAGTTGTCTGATTCTAAAGCTGTCGGATACATGTAGTGGAGAAACCATTACTATATGGCATTACAAAATGTAGCAAACAAACTATAAAGAAGCATAAAAATAAAAATATTCAGACATATTTCCAGTACCTCACACATGCACGAACGCGTTGAAACCAAGCGGCAAACTCTGGGGAACAGCCGGGACGCCAATACGGAAGTGCCACACACTGCAGTTCATACATGGGCCGCTAGGGACTGGCTGCAGAAAGGAGCCATTTCCATAGACCCCCATGTTAAAATGCCCAACTTTACAGCAGAAAAAAACATGTTTCTACCCATGGATGCAATACATATTATTATCGATATAGTTAGATTCCACCTTCATGATTATGAATCTGTGAGTGAATTGTTTTCTAACACGACCCTTTTATTTATATTAGGTCTTAAAGTTTTTGCATAAATTAGGGCGTGGTCACATTGATGGACACGTACATGCCTCACTGTCAGCTAACAGCAACTTGTCCACTCTGCTAGGCTACAACCATAGAGGCCACAACGTTAGTTAGTCATAGTACTGTACTTGACCCTTTAGCTTTAGCCGTGTTCGTGGTGATCGTGCCTTTTAGGGAATATTGTTACAAATACCAGACAATTAAAATGTCGTGTTGTGCGCTTGAATGTACTAACAGAACTTCCAAGAAGTCTAAAATGATAATATTATACATGTTAACCCCGTTCGCAGGTGTTTGTGTGCTTGGTAGCTTAGCTTGTTACTTATTAGCCAGCTAAGGACGTAACCCTTTATGCATACATATACATTTTAGTTTATGATTCAGCCTTGGGTAAGACTTTTATAGTCTATGGCTATGCCGCCCATAATGCTAAACGGGAGCAAATGTTAATAGGGGACCCAATTATCCCAGTGGTGGCCGCCGGAGCTAACGGAGCCGCAGGGGGCTAGCTCCAGCCGGCGTCCCGGAGCTAGCCCACTGCGGCTCCGTTAGGTCCGGGCGGTGGAGTCGAATAAGAATAACAAAATATAGCTAAATCTCTTGCAGATTGTCTCATTTGATTATGAATGTAACGTTTATATAGGGGAACTACACTGTTAGCAGTAACTTGGTATGCATGTATTTCATGTTAGCTTAGCTTCTTAGCCTGAGCTAGCTCTGTTTACTTCCGGTTCGGAGGCAGCAGGTCCCGCCTCGGCTCCGCCTCTTTGCCCTTATTTGGAGCAGGCGGGATTAGACTCTGACGTCACAGTCGAGCCGTTCGTGGCCGACTCCGCCTACTAAGGGCTTCACGGCAACTCTGCAGAATCCTATGGGTGACGTCACGGACACTACGTCCATTTATATACAGTCTATGGTTGAAACAAGCGCCTATGAATCACGGATCTGGCCAGCACCCCTGTCGGTGAGCATTAGTCATTACATGCTGCAAGTAGACACGGTGGAATGATGGGAAAGAATCATAGATGTATAATAAGACCAAAAGAATATGCAATTAACGCAAACAATCCCAAAGATGTCCCCTACTTTGGATCTGGATGTTTAAACTGATAACACAGAATAGCTGACTTCATGCTTTTTCAATAACATGTAGGCTATGTCCCCATCAATTACTTCCCCATATTTACTCTAAATTAATGAAAATATGTATTCAAAAAAAAGATTGAATTATATATTAAGTATTCTCTATTGAATACAAAACTGAATAATACAAAGTTTCATGATCTTACTCTTTCACACTGCTAAATGTAAACCCTGTAAGGCTAATTTATTACAAAGGTCTAGCCTTGTCTGTATGATATTAGGCTTTTAAGCAAAGGCAGGCGTACGGTTTCATCAGAAAAAGGGTAAAAGATTCAATGTTCATCTCGTAAATGGTAAAAAGTCAAAGCAGCTTTGTGAAGTTCTGCTGCCCCATGTGCAGCCACAGTGCTTTCAGTAAAGTCGCATGTGATAGGCCGGTCTCGAATTCGTGTATCCAATGAAACTTCAGTTTGCTGTTACCAGGAAGCAGAAGACGCTAAGGAGAAGGCTCTCCATCCTTGCCTTTTTTTACTTGATACATACATCCACGATTCCCTGAATGAATGACTACTTGAGAAACGTCAGGTTAATAGACAGCAAGTCGAACACTTTAAGTTACATGTTTCACTGCCGGTGTCAGGATAGGAGAGCTAACGTTAGCAGTGATAGCTAACTCCCGCACACATCAGCGGAAGTAACGGTTAGCTCATTTAGCCTAATTTAAGCTACATCTTTTCATAGCAATGCACTGAACGTCGCTTGTCAAATCTTTTGAGACGCCTCAGTCTTTAACTTCTGTGTATGTCGGGTACAGCAGTTTGAACCGTTGCTAACAGACATGGCTAACACCGTGCTGGAGGTGGGGACGGGGGTCTTCGTCATATCGATCGTCTGGATCGCAGCTCTGGTGTTTGGGATGATTCTGCTGAGAGCATCCGGGTCTGCGAAGTGAGTCAGAACCGCACCCTGATTCAGGGAGAACAGCACCCTCACACTGCTAACACTGCCCCGGGTAGAATTACAAAGCACACACTGCTGGAGAATAAAGTGAGCCCAGACAGGCAGAGGTGGGAGAAGTACTCAGATCTAGTACTTAGTAAAAGTACTCAGATCTAGTACCAGAGTGTAGGAATACTCTGTTACAGTACAAGTCCTGCATTCAAAATGTTACTCAAGTAAAAGTAGAAAAGTATTAGCATCTAAATGTACTTAAAGTATCAAAAGTAAAAGTAGTCATTGTGCAGATTGGTCCATTACAGAATAATATGTTTTATAATTATATAAGGTCATATTGCTTTGCTTTTTGACCAAACACACACATCCTCTCTAGAACATAAGTAACTATCACTTTTTAACTTTTACATTTGTGGCATTAGTAAGGTTTTTATGTTCAAATAATGAGGATTCCAATGCATTTCATTAAAAGGACACGTTGATTCTATATATGGTACTATTGAACACAGTGGTGTTTTTAAAGACAACACATTTAGGAACATCAAGAATCTGCGCTTGGTGTCAAACTGAAGAGTCGACCCAGAATCTTACTCGGCCTTGACTATGACTAGAAAAAAAGAAATGTGGTTTTCTCACATCAAAGTTGAAACTCTTCAATATGTTTCGCTTCCTTAATAAATCGTGTTGTGTACCCAGATGGAGCAGCGAAGAAAATATAAGTGCCGTTTCCTTCCTTCCTGACTCCTTATCTAAAGACTATGAAACAAGTCATTATACCCACATGCTGCTAAACTAATAGATTGCGGACACCATGCACCCTCCAATCCCTGCTGATTAATACTAGTCTACAACAGACCATAATACTATTAAAGTCAGTAAATGATTATTTGTGTGCACTTGTGTAAGGTGCAATTACAGTCAAGTTTAAATGAGGTGAAACATGGAGCTATTTACTTGATTGAAAAGTTAACAACGTACAGGGTAAGCACAATAAAGAGGCCATTATTTTGGTACTTTAAATTCCATTACCCTACGATGAGTCCATAGATGAGTCGGGTTTCTGGCAAGTTTTACCAAATCAGCAGAGGGGGTTCTACGAACTTCCTGTTTGTTTGAACCATGCTTGTGTTTGTGTGTTTGCCAGGTTAGCCGTGATCCCCGTTTTCCTCATGGCTCTCACCGTCACTTTAGTGCTGGTGTTTTTCCCACGCAGCCCAGAGACCCCCCCCCCTTTCAAACAGATAGAGGTGAGTCTATGCACTGATCTTACACACACTCATATATTTCACCTCATAAATGAGTATGTTGTACTACATGTAACACAAATACCTGTTTGCATTCAACACACACAGACATGTATTATTATATTGTGGATATTGCATTGTGACAGCATGGTGTACTTTAGTGGAAATAACAGCATGTTTTTCACATTTGATTTTTTCTTTATTTTCGACCCAATATTTTGTCAAGAGAGACCGCTGAGTGAAATAAGACTTTTAGGACTTTAAGGTAACTTTAAGGAGATTAAAGTAGATCCCTATGTCATGCTTATCGGTGACAATAGTATATCAAGCATTATCATTCATGGTAATTCTTATGACGTGTGTGTGTGTGTGTGTGTGTGTGTGTGTGTGTGTGTGTGTGTGTGTGGGTGTGTGTGTGTGTGTGTGTCTGAAAACAGCATGTGTCAGTGTGTGTGCTTGTCGTAAAGGCCTGTTCTGCTTTATCTTAGTCCAACAGCAACACAGAACAAACACTCCCCCATGTTGCCTCCGGGCTGTGCCAATAAGCTGGCCAGATCTGCCAAGCAAGCTTCCCCCCCCCCTTAACAGAGCAGAGCCCATCCCAGCTAGCACGCATGCTACAGCCTTTGTGCTAATTCAGAGCAGCGACAGAGAGAGGCAACAAAGGGGGGCAGGTGAACTGATTCTGTTTGGAAGAGCCCATGTATACATGGTGTGTAAGATTAGCAGCTCACAATGAAGCAAAGAGCCATAATTGCCCATTGTTTTGATTTGTGTGAAGTTCTTAACTGTTATTTATGTTAACTATGTTAAAGTGCCCTGTAGCTTTTAGAATAGAAAACAATTGTCATTGTCCAAAATGGTCTCAAATTGCCAATCTGGCATGTCATTAAAACATAGACACACCACGACTACAGGATGAATTCTCAAAGTATTATGATACAATGAATGAATAAGAAAAGACAAAAGATTGAAATTGAGTATCTTAAAATTGAGAAAGTGTGAATAAACCATCCAGAGGCTCCCTGTAGAAGCTTCCGGAGATTAGCCTCTCCTGTCTGCAACACAGAGGATGTGAAGGGCCCTCTATGTCTCATCTTTGATATTTAACCTGAATTAAATAGACAGTTTATTTTCATTTGAATTATTATAAATCCTTACATATATGATTAAACTGTATTTAACAGAGGTAAAAATGCATTTATATAGAGAAAAGTGCTTCATTAGAGACAGTCAATGACGTCTGGTGTTCAAATCATGTTTTGATGTAACATTCTGAAACCCCTGCCTTCCCAGCAGAGAGAGGATGTACACGTCTGAGTGTGTGAACGTGTGCACACTGTGTAAGAAATGTCCAACCTCTTGCTGTTTAAGCAAAGTAAAATATCATAGTGCCAATTAGTCTAGCTGCAGACTCTGGTGGGGGGGGGGTTATAATAGCCCCCCTCTCCCACCTGCCCCCGCCCGCCTGCCAGCTACCACCCGTAGCGCTCAATAGCACATTAATAAAACATGGCCCACACTTTGGGTTCCTACTTGCTGTGTAATTGGCAAATTAAAAAGTGAGATGTGTTAAATGCATCCATAAGAGACGGCATACATCATCCCCATCTCACTCTCACACACACCACACACACACACACACACACACACACACACACACACACACACACACACACACACACACACACACACACACACACACACACACACACACACACACACACACACACACACACACACACACAACACACACACACACACACACACACACACACACACACACACACACACACACACAAACACACACACACACACACACACACACACACACACACACACACACACAACACACACACACACACACACACGACACACACACACACACACACACACACCACACACACACACCACACACACACACACACACACACACACACACACACACACACACACACACACACCACACACCACACACACACACACACACACCCACACACACACTCTTTCCATTACAGTCCCTGTGAAATCTCTCCTCTGGTATTAACTGGCTTGAGGGTGTTTTCTCAGTTTGTATTCTCGTATTGGTGGCTCATTATCTAAATATTAACACAGACCAAGAGCTATTAGTGAAGTGTTAAATATATCGATGGCAACTTTATAAACTCCAAACTTAACTTACTTGAGCAACAGCAGCACTAATCTTAAAGATCCATTGTTCTCCTCTTTTGCTTTAGACCGGTTGATCAGAGCATCCCCCTGCGGCGTTAGTGAAACAAAAAGCATGACATGTCTTCAAACACCTTACTGCAGATGTTGTTCCCTGAGCACACAGCTCTCATTCCTATATGAATCTGCTGCGTTGCCACATGTCAGAGGCAGTGGCCAGGGTTGAAAGGTGGGGTTGACCCTGTCTTACAATCATGTCATGGCGTGGTTACATGACTGTCCAATCCGTTTATGAAGTTGCCACATATTACATTCAGGACGCAACTCCATGAACACTTCCACTCCCCTGTCCTCAGACTGCTGCTGTTCACTGGGGCTTCAGCAGTGGTGCAGGAATGAGTCAGCATTTCAGCACCTCGGGGCTTCCTATTTTTTTGGTATAATAATCATGCAACAATAATTACGCCAGGACGCAAGTAAATACGTTTATTCTCCTGCTATGTTTTTACCATTTGGGAGAGTTTGTTTGCGTTAGCTATGAGGTCTCTGTTAGGCTTCTGAATGCCGCACAGAGTTACACAATTTATCATTCAAGATTATCTCAAATGAAGTCTAACTCTGCAGTCCAAAGCCCACCGTTGGCAGTCAAGAGCTTACACCTGACCTGAGGCCTGAGTTGTCTATTATACTGTGTCCCAGCCATGGTCAGTTTACACTGTGCAGCAGCATGAGGGGGGCACTGTAAAGACTCTGTAGTCGAGAAATAAAACAAGTGTCCCTTGAAGCTGTGCACACTCATACCAAGTTCTTCTGGTGACCATCAGTTATTCTGCATTGTCAATTATTAGGATTGTAAAAAAATAAATATGAACATCATTTTCATTTAATTCAAACTCCCAAGGAAACAACTTGGTTTACATGGTGTGTGTGTGTGTGTGTGTGTGTGTGTGTGTGTGTGTGTGTGTGTGTGTGTGTGTGTGTGTGTGTGTGTGGTGTGTGTGAGAATGCCACATTTCTCTCTGCTTGTACACAAACACTTTGTGGAGGCCCTCTCCTGACATCTAGTGGCTAATAGAGGAAACACAGTTTTACCTGCCATGTTTTTCCCATGCATTGAAAAAGCTGTTTTGTGTGGTTCCTCAGAACTTGTGACAGTAAACGGTCTCACTCTTTCTCTCCTCAGATAGTGGACACTTTGTTCATCGCTCGCTACATCCTGCTGGCGGTGGTGAGTGCCGTCTTTCTGCTCATGTTCTTCATGCTGCTCCCCTTTCACTTCCTGGAGCCGGTGTATGCCAAGGCCTTAAGAACTCAGTAGAGCTGCCAGGGTCAGAGCTGGCACCGGGACCACGGGCTGATGAGCACAACTTAAGACAAGCAGGCTGAGGAGAGCCCCCCCCCATGTGGAAACAACCTACAGAAGACTCTCCAAACATTAACAATGTTTCCTTCACAGGTTGTTGTTCACTGTTCATGTCAACAACAGAACTGAGATCTCAAAATTAATCTTGTATTAAATTGTATAAGAGATTTATAATTTATTTTTCTACTTACACAATAGTACTTAAACAAACCCTCCACCTTTTTCTCTAAAGAAAAGCAATAAAAGAATAAAATAAAACATATATACCTTGTTTCTGTCAAGTATCAGTTGTAGTGACAGTATAGGACACACATGTCCAGAGGCGCGGGAAGGTATTTTGAGTGGGGGTGCTGAGGTGATGGGAGCGGACCTCACCTCCTTTAGGGGGGTCCGGGGGGATGGTCCCCCGGGAAGATTTTTTTAAATATTGAAGTTAAAAGCATCAATCTGGTGCACTTTGAGAGCAACATTAAGAGATCTATGGATACATCTCTCAACACCCAGATGAAACACAACTGTAAGCAGATGTTCTTTTTCTTTATGGATATTTTACAAATCACTCCCCTTTTAAACTGTATTCTTGTTTTACTGCCATATAGTATTTCATAACTGTTTTTCCTTTATTCTCTTATTTTTTTTATATAATGATAATGATCATATGAAGGTGTGCCGCGGAAATAATCTTTTGAATAATTTGTGACCAAACCGTTTGAGACCCACTGAGATTAGACTAAAGTTAACTATCTAAACACTCAGAGAGTCCTTTAGCTCACCTGAGCCTCTCAGTCTGAGAGGAGAGGACTGTCCTCCAGCTTGTTGTGGAACCAACAGCTCTGTCACGGTTGAGTGAAGGAAGCAGGACCCAAGCGCAGATAACTTTGATAAACCTTATTTCAAGGCTAAAATGGAACGAATACAGACAAACACAGAACACTCACCGGTGAAGTCCGTCACCAACAAAAGAAGCACCGACACTGAACACAGCACGAGACAAGACTAAATACAGGGAGGGATAATTACAAGACACAGGTGAACACAATCGGCAAACGAGACACAGGTGAGGAGGGAGGAGAAAAACACAAGAGCCACAGGTGAACACAATTAGCTAACGAGACACAGGTGAGGAGGGAGGAGAACACACAGGGACACTACGACAGGAGGAAAACATGACAGAGAACAGTGAAAACACCCAAGCCTAGACAGAACTGTGACAGAACCCCCCCCCTCAAGGGACGGATTCCAGACGTCCCTAAACCCCAACACAAAAATCCAAAAAAAAATCCAGCAGGGTGGGTGGAGGGGCCCGGAGGAGGGACGTATCCCTAGGCCACCAGGGTGGGTGGAGGGGGTCCGGAGGACGGGACTAAGCTGACCGCCCAGGAGCTCAGTAGGGGACCAGGAAGGGATCTCGGGCGGACGGCCCGGGGGCACGGCAGAAGCCGAGAAGGGGGACTCGGGCGGACGGCCTGGGGGCAAGGCAGAGTCCATGGTGGGGGTCTCGGGCGGACGGCCCGGGGGCAAGGCAGAGTCCATGGTGGGGCGTAGGCCACAGCAGGCGAACTCAGGGGGCCGAGCATGAGGGCGAAGGCAGCGGCAGGAAGAGTCAGGGGGCCGGGCTCGAGGACGAGGGCAGCGGCAGGAAGAGTCAGGGGGCCGGGCTCGAGGACGAGGGCAGCGGCAGGAAGAGTCAGGGGGCCGGGCCCGCGGACGAAGACCGCGGCTCACAGAGGGTCGGGATCGAGGGCGAAGACCACGGCAGGAAAGTCAGGGGGCCGGGCCCGAGGGCGAGGGCAGCGGCAGGAAGAGTCAGGAGGCCGGGCCCGCGGACGAAGACCGCGGCTCACAGAGGGTCGGGATCGAGGGCGAAGACCAGACAGCTCCGGAGGCCGGGCAGGACCCGGTTGTCGGCCGGACAGGAACCGGAGCCGGCGGGACAGGCTTCGGCAGGATCCCCCACGGAAGAGGACCAGGAGTTGGCAGGACCCCCAGCAGGAAGAGCGGTTGGCGGGACCTCCGACGAGACAGGACAAAAGGTTGGCAGTACCCCCGGCAGGAGAGTAGCCGGCGGGACCTCCAACGGGACAGGACATGGGGTTGGCAGGACCCCCGGCAGGAGAGTAGTCGGCGGGGCCTCCAACGGGACAGGACACAGGGTTGGGCAGGACCCCCGGCAGGAGAGTAGTCGGCGGGCCTCCAACGGGACAGGACACAGGGTTGCAGGACCCCCGGCAGGAGAGTAGTCGGCGGGGCCTCCAACGGAACAGGACATAGGGTTGGCAGGACCCCCGGCAGGAGAGTAGTCGGCGGGGCCTCCAACGGAACAGGACATAGGGTTGGCAGGACCCCCGGCAGGAGAGTAGTCGGCGGGGCCTCCAACGGGACAGGACACAGGGTTGGCAGGACCCCCGGCCAGGAGAGTAGTCGGCGGGGCCTCCAACGGGACAGGACACAGGGTTGGCAGGACCCCCCGGCAGGAGAGTAGTCGGCGGGGCCTCCAACGGAACAGGACATAGGGTTGGCAGGACCCCCGGCAGGAGAGTAGTCGGCGGGGCCTCCAACGGGACAGGACACAGGGTTGGCAGGACCCCCCGGCAGGAGAGTAGTCGGCGGGGCCTCCAACGAGACCGGACAAAGGGTTGGCAGGAACCCCGGCAGGAGAGTAGTCGGCGGGGCCTCCAACGGGACAAGACATGGGGTTGGCAGGACCCCCGGCAGAGGGCTAGTCTGCGGGACCTCCAACTGGACAGGACATGGGGTTGGCAGGACCCCCGGCAGAGGGCTAGTCTGCGGGACCTCCAACTGGACAAGACATGGGGTTGGCAGGACCCCCGGCAGAGGGCTAGTCTGCGGGACCTCCAACTGGACGGGACATGGGGTTGGCAGGACCCCCGGCAGAAGACTAGTCTGCGGGACCCTCCAACTGGACAGGACATGAGGTTGGCAGGACCCCCAGCGGAACCTCCAACGGTACAGGACATGGGGTTGGCAGGACCCCCGGCAGAAGACTAGTCTGCGGGACCTCCAACTGGACATGAGTAGGGGCTTGAGTGGGGACTCGAGAGAGGGCTTGAGAGGGAACTTGAGAGGAAACTGGAGAGTGGACTCGAGAAGGAACTCGAGAGGTAACTCGAGAGGGGACCTGAGAGGGGACTTGAGAGGGGACCTGAGAGGGGACTTGAGAGGGAACTCGAGAGGAGACCTGAGGGGAAACTTGAGAGGTGACTCGAGAGGGAACTCGAGAGGGGACTAGAGAGGGGACTTGAGAGGGAACTCGAGAGGAGACCTGAGGGGAAACTTGAGAGGTGACTCGAGAGGACACTGGGGAGTTGACTTGAGAGGGGACTCGAGAAAAGACTCGAGAGGGAACTCGAGAGGGGACCTGAGAGGGGACTTGAGAAAAGACTCGAGAGGGAACTTGAGATGGGATGAGGGAAGGGACTAGAGAAGTGACTCGAGGAGGGACTTGAGAAGTGACTAGAGGTGGGACTGGAGAAGGGACTAGAGAAGGGACTAGGACAGCTGGGGCCAGAGCTAAGGCTGGAACCATGGCTGCTGGGGCCAGAACTGGGGCTGGAACCATGGCTGCTGGGGCCTGTACTGGGGCCGGAACTATGGCTGTGTGGGCCGGTTCTGTAGCCGGAACCATGACTCTTGGGGCTCGGATTGCTAGCCTGGACTTGCGACTCCTTCTCCTAGAAGCCGCCTGAAGGCTCCGTGGACCTCCAAAAGCCAGCCGAGTTCCAAAAAACGCCTCTTGGACAGGAGCAGGAACTGGGGCGGAAGCACTGGTTGACTCCAGACGGAACACACCGAGACGTTTATAGTCCGCAGGCTGGAAATCACACACCCAGATGAAGTTCAACATCCAGTCAGGTAAGAACTTCACCAAGTCCGGTTTCTCCATAGCCAACCGGTGCGCCTCTACCAGAGCGGCCTCCTTCTGCCGAACACTGGACGCTCCCCTCCACCAATCATAGCAGCAAGCCAAAGCAAATGAAAAATGCTGTAATTCCACTTCAAATGGGTCATCCGCTGGGTCCATCTCTGGTCGGTGCTTTCTGTCACGGTTGAGTGAAGGAAGCAGGACCCAAGCGCAGATAACTTTGATAAACCTTTATTTCAAGGCTAAAATGGAACGAATACAGACAAACACAGAACACTCACCGGTGAAGTCCGTCACCAACAAAAGAAGCACCGACACTGAACACAGCACGAGACAAGACTAAATACAGGGAGGGATAATTACAAGACACAGGTGAACACAATCGGCAAACGAGACACAGGTGAGGAGGGAGGAGAAAAACACAAGAGCCACAGGTGAACACAATTAGCTAACGAGACACAGGTGAGGAGGGAGGAGAACACACAGGGACACTAACGACAGGAGGAAAACATGACAGAGAACAGTGAAAACACCCAAGCCTAGACAGAACTGTGACAAGCTCCGTATGTCCATTAGTGCAGCTAGCTAACCAGATGCTAACAACACGGTCCCTGCTGCTGGCGTCGGTCGGTCGGTCAGTCTCTCTCTCTCTCTCTCTCTCTCTCCCTCTCTCCCTCTCTCACACACACACACACTACATGCGCTATTTCCGCACACACACACACACACACACACACACACACACACAGAGCCGAGCTTGAATGACACAAGCACACTTTTATTTCCATGCAACTCTCTGATTGGTCTGGTGTCTTGCCTCTGTTGCATTCACTGAACACGGGAAATTACAGTCCTGTCGTCCTCTCTAGTGTCATGATGAGGTTCACGTAAAGCACGGTTAATGTATTATATTATTGAGGTAGAATTGTCCGGGGCTACAGAAAAAACATTCGGGTCCAAAATATTATTTTACCAACAATGTGGAATTTATTGGCTACATATTACACAGATTATGCACAGCGGGAGCAGCAATAACCGTCAAATAATAATTCAGACAGGGGAGCTCCGCACCCCCTGCCTGCCGCTAGGGGGTGCTGCAGCGCCTTCAGCACCCCCCTTCCCGCGCCCATGCACATGTCACTGAGGAGGAGACAGGGCTTTGAAGAGACAGTCAATTCAAATTCTCAATGCATCTCACAGTCTAAAGCCAGGGCCCAGGAGTTCAAAACTTGTATTCCCTATCTGATCAGATCAGATTTGGATTTTGGGGAGTTCAAAACATAAATTGAATTGTTACTAATTCCAACAAATGGACATCCAAGAAGTGTTCCTGTACTGTGTGTATCATCCTCAGAAGACAGAACACTGTCCCACACTCGCCGCCCCGCTGTAACTCCAGTAAAGGAAGCAGCAGAATGTTTGTATCTCTGAAGGCCCCCCACATTCTGGGACTGGAGAACAGGGCAGCCGGCCTCATGTCAAGAGGCGGGCCCCTGCCAGACAAATGGTGGTTCTCCCTGGCTCGACAGGACAATCCACCCTCGGGGGTGGACACGTTTGCACACGAGCCATGGCCAAGATAGCCGCTCTACGCCTTTCCACCGCAGGTGCAATAGGGGAGTTACGCACTCTGGGCCAACCTCTCCAGGCTTGGCTCCTGAGAGGGACAGGCTGAGACGGGAGGGACTGTCTGACAACGTTATTCAGACTATCCAGGCAGCAAGAGCAGGATCCACCACAGCCTGTTAAAGGACGAAGTGGTTGGGAATCCAGCGGTGGTGTGAAGAAAGGAGTCTAGAGCAGGGGTCGGCAACCCCTGGCACGCGTGCCACCATTGGTAACCGTGTGCCACCGTAACCAGTGGCACACTAGGAATAATTGGAATAAGTGTGCAAAATATTTAAATTGTATTTTGGGATCCTGAACGAGGCCGCCGCCAGAGCGCGTCTCCCCGTTACCTGCAGAAGGAAGCCATGCACGCAGCGCAGCCCCGCTCTCTTTATCTCCAGGTGACTTTCTGCCGCTTTCCTCCGTGGTGCTGATCGTTTCACCACGGAGGAAAGCACTTCACTAATTGTAGTACCCAGAAGGAGCTGTACAAATGCCGCAGTTGTTGCGTGGCTGTGTATTTAGTTGAAAGCTCAGTGGCGATCTGCTCATCTCTCATCGAAATAACATTATCCAAAGTTAATGTAAACTTGAATAATGTACTTCATTTGAATGTAATAATTATGTTAGTTGTTGTTTGTGGAAGCGTCAGTGAATGAGCCCCATTAACTGAGTTTTAAACACCACTTTAAATAGAAGATTCCCATAGGCCCCCCCCACTCGGTCGGATCGGTATCGGCCGATACTGATTCCCACTGCTAGAATCCACTTCAAAACACTGGTACTTGCATACCATGCTGCGAATGGATCTGGCCCTTCCTACATCCAGGACATGGTTAAACTGTACACCCCAGCACGTGCACTCCGCTCTGCATCAGCCAATCGACTCGCTGCACCCTCGCTGCGAGGGGGACCCAAGTTCCCATCAGCAAAAACACGTGGGTTTGCTATCCTGGCTCCAAGATGGTGGAATGAGCTCCCCATTGAAATCAGGAGAGCAGAAAGCCTGCACATCTTCCGGCGCAGACTGAAAACTCATCTCTTTCGACTCCACTTCGAGCGATAGAATTACTAACAAGGCACTTATATACTAACATAGGACTGGCTTATCTATAGCCAGTTGAGTAGCACTTGAAATGTGTGGCTCTATGATACTTATTTGATTCTGTTTTCTTCAGGGTTGTGTCTTCCTGGTCGTATGTACTTATTGTAAGTCGCGTTGGATAAAAGCGTCAGCTAAATGCAATGTAATGTAATAATGTCATGATTCCAGCGATCGGCCCCAAAATCGGCGATCGGAGCATCTCTAATCTAATTTGCGCTGACAGGTCCACACACTGCTTCCCCGCAGCGAGGCTCCCCCCGCCCTCCTGTTGACAGTTCACAAGCGTCAAGCTCTTCAACTCCCCCCCCCCCCCCCCCTCGTCACACTGTTGCCGACCCCTGGTCTAGAGCCTATATCATGTACATTGGCCTCTATTCTGTCCTATTTACAGATACTGGTGGCAGCGCCCTGTGGTGCATGCCTCCTCCCCGCAATGGGATCTGCCGTTGGTGCTCAAGGCTCTGGTCACAGAACCATTTCAGCTCTGGAGCTCTCCTCCCTGAAGGCGCTATCATTGAAAATAGCTTTGCTGCTTGCCTTGACTTTGGCCAAGAGAGTGTGTGAGCTGACCGCTCTGTCGATGCACCCGAGTTGCCTTTTGATCCGGGGTGACCGTAGCGGGGCGACACTCAGACCGACACTCAAGACTGAACCCCTCCTTTGCTCCCAATGGCCTAAGGAGTTTGTTCAGGTCGAGGGCTATACAGTTAGGTGGCTTTAGTCTTCCACCCCATATTGGGGCCAGGGAGACTAAATTGCACCTCCTCTGCCCGGTGCGTGCGCTAGCATGTTATGTAGAGCGCACGGCTTCCATTAGGCGCACTGAACAGCTGTTTGTGTGCTTTGGGGATGGTGTAGCTGGAAAAGCTCTGTCCAAGAAACGCCTGACAGGATGGCTCTGCAAGTGCATTTCACATGTCTATGGACGGGCGGGGAGAGCCTTCCCCACTGGGGTCCGTGCACACTCTACACGTGGTATGGCTGTATCAACAGCCTTGTTCAACAGCGTGAGTGTGGAGGACATATGCACGGCGGCGTCTTGGTCTACGCCAGGCCCCTTCATAAGGTTTTATCTGTTGGACATGTCTGGCTCGTTCTCATCATCTATGCTTGCCGGGCAACACAGGACTGGTGAGGGTCAGTAGGTATCTGACCCCCCCCCCCCTGGACATAATGCACAGTAAGCTCGATATAGGGCTGGAGGACTCTCCCCACTATCGTCCATGCACACTCTACACGAGGCAAGCGTGTGTGAGTGTGCGGGACATGGTGCACTTATGTTCTCCCTATGCTCCTTAGGGACCCGGGAAACATGGTGCACGGTAAGCCCCATGCAGGGCTGGAGGCCTGTGGGCGGGCGGGGAGAGCCTTCCTCACTATTTTCCATGCACAAGGTAAGCGTGTGTGAGTGTGCTATACCCAGCCAAGTAAGCTGCGGCCCGACTTCTCCACGGTCTCAACCGGATGAGAGGAAGTTGGGGTGCAGTGGCTGTTAACCAAAGGCCGGTCAGGGACAGTGTGATGGGTCGATGTTGTTGAACGACAGGGCGTTTATCCATCGGGGCTCCACCCACTGTACCCATAGAGTCCAGTAGAGGGTGGAGCCTGTGTGATATAGAACGGGGGGTTACGTATTGTAACCCTAGTTCTATAAGCACAGGCGGAGCCCTCTACCTGGGAACCCTGTCTTTCCTATGCCGCTCGCTGAAGAGGGTGTAGGATGACAGTCAGGAGGCATGGCCGCCTTATATACCGTGGCCCTGCGTATGTATTCAGGTATGCTCGCCCCGATTGGCCGGCTATGTTTATGTATCTCAGTAGGAGAATACTCGCATAGCTTGTTTGAGAATAGTACCCATAGAGTCCAGTAGAGGGCGGAGCGTGTGCTTATATAACTGGGGTTACAATACGGAACCCCCGATTTGTGACAGTCGCTCCAATTTAGATGGAAAAAAGGCAAAATTCTACACAAAGATACAATAACAAAGAATGTACTCAAACATAAGGAGTTAAAGGAAGGTATCTACCATAAGTGGGTCAGTATCTGGGTTGCGGTCCAATAGTCCATTTAGCTTAGGAACCTTCCTAACCGAGTGAAATTACCCGGAAGTACGTCAGTGGCAGCCATGATAACTGCCATTCCAATTCTCTAGATCAGGGGTCGGCAACAGGCGGACCGCGGTCCGGATCCGGACCCAGACACCGACCTATACGGACCCGGACCTATATTAATAGGGGATTTCAATTTTGACGGGGCGATTCTATTTTAACTGCTGCCGACAGGGGGCGAAAGAGACGAGTGAGCGATACAGGGAGAGAAACACAGAAGAAGAGACGAGAGCGCGGCAGAGAGAAGCGGAGAGGAAAGTGAGCGAAGGGCAGAGTTAGCGATACAGGGAGAGAAGCGGAGAGGAGAGTGAACAGGCGTGTTAGCGGCAGACAGGGAGAGACAAATAATTACGCATGACGCTCTCCAAGAAGAGGAAAGTGGACAGTGAGAACAGAGCTTTTAACCCTGAGTGGACAAGAGACACTTTCAAAATGTTCAATTGTTATGATGTGTAAAGACTGATATTGTTCTATAATCGTCTGAAACTGTTAAGCCATGATGTGAAACGTTTAACAAAGAGTAAGGGAAACTCAAGCTGCTGCTACACTTTATTTATCTCTATAGTTCAATGTTAATTTACAATAAATATTGTTGTTTTTGAATTGTAGCCTACTTTCTTTATTTGACTGGCAGTCGGTTGTTGATTACATGCAGACGTTGATACAGCTGCAGGCTACTTCATATAGAAATTCCCCCAAAACCAAGGACGCGGCCTCGGTGGAATTCCAAGTATGCTGGAGATTGGAACAGTCCTTCGGCGGCACTTGATGACGTAGCATCCTTGAAATATTGGCTTGGAAGCCAGTATCCTCGAGATTGAGAAACGGCCACGGTGCTTATTAAGCTTTTTAAAACGTATGTGGTAAGTTGCCAAAGTGCTTTGTTCTGAACGTTCATCAGTATTATAATCAAAAAGAGAAATATGAACGTTAGTTTTTACTGAAATGATCAGATAAAGTCAACATTTCACAGCTGTGTGGGCAGTGGTGGCGCCAGAGCATTTTTGTTGGGTAATCTCTGGTAGGGCTAACCCATACAGTGGTGGGGCTCAAGTCAGTATTTGCAATGTAATTACATACACGCTCCCCTTGACAGTGAAACGCCACGCGTGAGGTTTAGATTATTTCCCTGTCTCAATCCAAATTGAACTGTATGAAATAAAAAGGCACATTTGTCTTGGGGCCTCTTCTCTTTAACATGTACATGCTACCACTGGCTCAGATAATGAAGAACAACTAAATAAGTTACCATAGCTATGCAGATGACACACAAATGTACGTAACAGTTTCACCAGGAGACTATGCTCCAATTCAAACACTGAGTAAGTGCATTGAACAAATCAATGACTGGATGTGTCAGAACTTTCTCCAATTAAACAAAGATAAAACTGAGGTAATGGTTTTTGGAGCCAAGGCAGAACGTATAAAAGTTAGCGCTGAGCTTCAGTCTGCAATGTTCAAAACAACAGATAAAGCCAGAAATCTAGGTGTAGTCATGGAGTCTGACCTGAGTTTCAACAGTCACATTAAAACAGTTACTAAATCAGCCTACTATCACCTAAAGAATATATCTAGGATTAAAAGACTAATGTCACAGCAGGATTTGGAAAAACTTGTCCATGCTTTTATCTTCAGTAGACTCGACATGGTGTCTTCACAGGTCTCACTAAAAAATCTATTAGGAAGCTGCAGCTGATTCAGAACGCTGCTGCTCGAGTCCTCACTAACACTAAGAAAGTGGATCACATCACTCCTGTTCTGAAGTCTTTACACTGGCTTCCTGTGTGTCAAAGAATAGATTTCAAAATACTGCTGCTGGTTTATAAAGCACTGAATGGTTTAGGCCCAAAATACATTTCTGATCTACTGCTAAATGATGAACCATCCAGATCTCTCAGGTCTTCAGGGACTGGTCAGCTTTCTGTCCCCAGAGTCAGAACTAAACATGGTAAAGCAGCGTTCAGTTATTATGCTCCAAATATCTGGAACAAACTCCCAGAAACCTGCAGGTCCGCTGCAACTCTGACTACTTTTAAATCCAGGCTGAAGACTTTTCTTTTTGTCGCTGCTTTTAATTGAACTATTCATATCTTAAACTGCACTGTAACTTTTATCCATGTATTTTTTTTTTTAATGTTTATTTTATTAGCTTTTCTTTTTAATGACTGTTTTTAAATGCCATTTTCTTAATGTCTTTCATTTTTTGTAAAGCACTTTGAATTGCCTTGTGTTGAAAAGTGCTATATAAATAAACTTACCTTGCCTTGTAGTAAATAAAAAGGGCGACCTGGAGCCAATCCTGCAACTTCCCCACAGGTGAAAGAGTTGACCTGCTGAAAGCCCAACCCCTGCAGGGGGGTCCGGGGGATTCTCCCCCAGGAGATTTTTTGAAATACTAACATAAAATACACATTCTGGTACTCTCTTGAGAAGAAAAATAAATAAATCTATTACTACACGACATATTTAAAAAAATGAATGCCATTTTAGTTTGTTGTTACTTTGTTCTGAAAGCTGAACCTGCTGCTCCTCACAGAGAGAAGAGGGAAGAGGCTGTGAGAATTACTTTACATTGTGGATAAGGGTGGATAGCCCCCAGTGGCGTCGCCTGGCCAGGTTTTTTCTGTAGCCCCGGACAATTCTCCCTCAATAATATAATACATTAACCGTGCTTTACGTGAACCTCTTCATGACACAAGAGAGGACGGCAGAACTGTAATTTCCCGTGTTCAGTGAATGCAACAGAGGCAAGACACCAGACCAATCAGAGAGTTGCATGGAAATAAACGTGTGCTTGTGTCATTCAAGCTCGGCTCTGTGGGTGTTTCTCAATCGCGAGGATGCTGGCTTGGTAGTGTGTACTTCCAAGTCACTTCTTTCAGAAATGAAGCAAGTATGCTTCCAAGCCACGACTTCGGAAAACGAAGAAGAATGGAACAGGCTAACAAGTGTGCACTCTCTCTAACGGTTTCAACATAAACTGTACCGAAAATAAATACCTCACGATGTCTATCTAATTATGAACTTGCTTTACTTTCACGGAACACATTTTTGGTGATAACAAACAAATGTAACAAAGTAACATATTTACCAACACATGTTCTACGCCACTACATACTTACATTGAAATGTGTGCTGCGTCGGTTCAGCCATTCTCCGCAAGGGTTTTTGAAATGGTGGGGATTTTAAGGACGTGAAGTCTACCCATGTGCAGCCTCGAAATTTCCCCCAAACCAAGGACGCGGCCTCGGTGGAATTCCAAGTATACTGGAGATTGGAACAGTCCTTCGGCAGCACTCGATGATGTAGCATCCTTGAAATATTGGCTTGGAAGCCAGTATCTTCGAGATTGAGAAACGGCCTGTGTGTGTGTGGCGATAGCGCATTTAGTGTGATAGAGAGAGAGGGAGAGAGAGGGAGAGAGAGGGAGGGAGAGGGATGATCGAGAGAGAGGGACCGGTGCCAGCAGGGACCGTGTCGTTAGCATCTGGTTAGCTAGCTGCACTAACGGACATAAGGAGCTGTTTGTTCCACAACAAGCTGGAGGAGAGTCCTCTCCTGTCAGACTGAGAGGCTCAGGTGAGCTAAGGACTCTGAGCGTTTAGATAGTTAACTTTTAGTCAGACTCTAAGTTATCTCAGTGGGTCTCAAACTGTCAGGGTTGAGAGAGGCAAGCAGGACCCAAATGCAGATGAACTGAAAATACCTTTATTTCAAGGCTACAGACAGAGCAAAACAGAACTCTTCCCCGTGAACAATGTCACTACAACAAGGAACTCACAAAGACTAACAGAAAACACAGAACCTAAATACACACAGACTAATCACACAAACAAGACACAGGTGAGGAGGGAGGAGAAAACACAGGGACACCAGGTGAACAATCGGGTAAATTAGACACACCAGGGAAACTGACAGGGAACCACAGACAGATTTAAACAAGACACAACGCAGACAGAAACAGGCAAGACAGGAGATGAAGACCTATCAAAATAAAACAAAAGACAGAAAAAGACAAGACAAAATACAATACAGACAGATCGTGACAGTACCCCCCCCTCAAGGGACGGATCCCAGACGTCCCAAAAAAAAACACAAAAGTCCAAAACCTCAAGCAGGGTGGGTGGAGGGGGTCCGGAGGAGGGACGTATCACTAGGCCACCAGGGTGGGTGGAGGGGGTCCGGAGGACGGGACTGAGCTGACCGCCCAGGAGCACAGTAGAGGACCAGGAAGGGATCTCGGGCGGACGGCCCGGGGCCAAGGCAGAGTTCAAAAAGGGGGACTCGGGCGGACGGCCCGGGGGCAAGGCAGAGTTCAAAAAGGGGTTCTCGGGCGGACGGCCCGGGGGTAAGGCAGAGTTCAAAAAGGGATTCTCGGGCGGACGGCCCGGGGGCAAGGCAGAGTTCAAAAAGGGGGACTCGGGCGGATGGCCCGGGGGCAAGGCAGAGTTCAAAAAGGGGTTCTCGGGCGGACGGCCCGGGGGCAAGGCAGAGTTCAAAAAGGGGGACTCGGGCGGACGGCCCGGGGGCAAGGCAGAGTTCAAAAAGGGGCGAAGACCACAGCTCTCAGGATACCGGGCAGGAGCCAGTGTTGACCGGACAGTAACCAGAGCCGGTGGAACAGGTGTCGGCAAGATTCCCCACGGAAGAGGACAAGGAGTTGGCTGAACCCCCGGCGAGACATGTGATGTCGAGGCCTCCAACGAAACAGGACATAGGGTTGGCAGGACCCTCAGCAGGAGAGTAGACGGTGGGACCTCCAACGAGACAGGACAAAGGGTTGGCAGGACCCCCGGCAGGAGAGTAGTCGGCGGGGCCTCCAACGGGACAGGACACAGGGTTGGCAGGACCCTCGGCAGGATAGTGGTCGGCGGGGACCTCCAACGAGACAGGACAAAGGGTTGGCAGGACCCCCGGCAGGAGAGTAGTCGGCGTGGCCTCCAACGGCGCAGGACATAGGATTGGCAGGACCCCCGGCAGGAGAGTAGTCGGCGGGGCCTCCAACGGCACAGGACATAGGATTGGCAGGACCCCAGGCAGGAGAGTAGACGACGGGACCTCCAACGAGACAGGACAAAGGGTTGGCAGGACCCCCGGCAAGAGAGTAGACGGCAGGACCTCCAACGGGACAGGACTCGGGGTTGGCAGGACCCCCGGCAGGAGAGTAGTCGGCGGGGCCTCCAACGGGACAGGACACAGGGTTGGCAGGACCCCCGGCAGGAGAGTAGTCGGCGGGGCCTCCAACGAGACAGGACAAAGGGTTGGCAGGACCCCCGGCAGGAGAGTAGACGGCGGGACCTCCAACGGGACAGGACATGGGGTTGGCAGGACCCCCAGCGGAACCTCCAACGGTACAGGACATGGGGTTGGCAGGACCCCCGGCAGAAGACTAGTCTGCGGGACCTCCAACGGCACATGAGTAGGGGCTTGAGAGGGAACTCGAGAGGAAACTTGAGAGTTGACTTGAAAGGAATCTCGAGAGGGAACTTGAACGGAGACTCGAGAGGTGACTTGAGAGAGGGCTTGAGAGGGAACTCGAGAGGAGACTCGAGAGAGGGCTTGAGAGGGAACTCGAGAGGAGACTAGAGAGGGAATTCGAGAGGGGACTAGAGAGGGAATTCGAGGGGAGAATCGAGAGGTGACTTGAGAGGGAACTCGAGAGGAGACTCGAGAGAGGGCTTGAGAGGGAACTCGAGAGGAGACTAGAGAGGGAATTCGAGAGGGGACTAGAGAGGGAATTCGAGGGGGGATTTGAGAGGAATTTCGAGAGGAGACTCGAGAGGTGACTTGAGAGGGAACTCGAGAGGAGACTCGAGAGGGAATTCGAGAGGGGACTAGAGAGGGAATTCGAGGGGGGATTTGAGAGGAATTTCGAGAGGAGACTCGAGAGGTGACTTGAGAGGGAACTCGAGAAGAGACTCGAGAGGAGACTTGAGAGGGAACTCGAGAGGAGACTCGAGAGGGAATTCGAGAGGGGACTAGAGAGGGAATTTGAGGGGGGACTTGAGAGGAATTTCGAGAGGAGACTCGAGAGGGGACTGGAGAGGGGACTAGAGCAGGGACTCGGGAAGGGACCAGAGGAGGGACTAGAGAGGTGACTTGAGAAGTGTCTGGAGGGGAGACTTGAGAGAGTTGGTTCGCCAACAGAACACGGGGTGCTGGAGTCGGCCGGTATGCTGACAGGACTCGAGGAGCTGGCGTCGGCTGGGGAGCCAGCAGCAGACGAGGTGCTGGAGTCGGCCGGTACGCCGACAGGACTTGGGGAGCTGGTGTTGGCTGGAGAGCCAACAGGAGACGAGGTGCTGGAGTCGGCCGGTACGCCGACAGGACACGGGGTGCTGGCGTCGGCTGGAGAGCCAGCAGGAGACGAGGTGCTGGAGTCGGCCGGTATGCCGACAGGACTCGGGGAGCTGGCGTCGGCCGATGAGTCAGCAGGTGACGAGGAGCTGGAGTCGGGACCATGACTGATGGGGCCGGTACTTGAGCCGGAACCATGGTTGGAACTGGGGCCGGAACTTGAGCCGAAATTATGGCTGTAACTGGGGCCGGAACCATGGCTGTATGGGCGAGCTCTGGTGCAGGAACCATGGCTGCATGGGCAGGTTCTGGAGCCGGAAACATGGCTGTAAGATCCAGTTGTGGAGCAGGGACCATGGCTGCTGGGGCCGGCACTGGAGCCGGAACCATGGCTGCTGGGCAAGGAACCGGAACACGGATCCATGGCTGTGTGGGATGGTACTGGAGCACGGTACCATGGCTATGTGGGATGGTACTGGAGCACGGAACCATGGCTGCTGGGTCCGGCACTGGAGCCGGAACCATGGCTGTTGGGGGCGGAGCGGAAGCCTGGACCCTGGCTGTGTAAGCCAGGTAATTGAGTATGGAAGCAAAGCTGCGTGGGCCGGTACTGGAGCATGGAACCATGGCTGCTGGGGCCTGTACTGGGGCTGGAATCATGGCTACTGGGGCCAGAACTGGGGCCGGAACCATCACTGCTGGGTCCAGAACTGGGGCCGGAACCATGGCTGTGTGGGCCGGTTCTGTAGCCGGAACCATGGCTGCTGGGGCTCGGGCTAACCTGGCCTTGCGACGACTCCTCTTAGCAGCCGCCTGAATACTCCGTGGACCTCCCGAAGCCAGACGAGTTCCGGAATACAACTCCTGGACAGGAGCAGGAACTGGAGCAGAAGCACGGGTTGACTTCAGGCGGAACCCACCAAGGCGTATGGTGCCAGGTTGGGAATTGGGAGACATGGAGTTAGCATGCCTGGGGCTAGCAGGCCGGGAATCACATGTTTCAAGGAAGTCCAAAATCCAGTCAGGTAAGAACTCCACAAAACATAGTTTCTCTGCTGCCAACCGGTGCGCCTCTACCAGAGCGGCCCTCTTCTGCCGAACACTGGACGCTCCCATCCATCGATGAGCGCAGACAGACAAAGAAAAGGTCAAATCCAAAAGTTCCTGCTCAAACGGATCTGCTGGGCCCATATTTGGTGAGTTCCTTCTGTCAGGGTTGAGAGAGGCAAGCAGGACCCAAATGCAGATGAACTGAAAATACCTTTATTTCAAGGCTACAGACAGAGCAAAACAGAACTCTTCCCCGTGAACAATGTCACTACAACAAGGAACTCACAAAGACTAACAGAAAACACAGAACCTAAATACACACAGACTAATCACACAAACAAGACACAGGTGAGGAGGGAGGAGAAAACACAGGGACACCAGGTGAACAATCGGGTAAATTAGACACACCAGGGAAACTGACAGGGAACCACAGACAGATTTAAACAAGACACAACGCAGACAGAAACAGGCAAGACAGGAGATGAAGACCTATCAAAATAAAACAAAAGACAGAAAAAGACAAGACAAAATACAATACAGACAGATCGTGACACAAACGGTTTGATCACAAATTATTCAAAAGATTATCTCCGCGGCACACCTTCGATCATTAGGCCTATAGTTAAAAAAAAAATAAGAGAATAAAGGAAAAACAGTTATGAAATCTACTATACAGTGTGGCAGTAAAACAAGAATAGAGTTTAAAAGGGGAGTGATTTGTAAAATATCCATAAAGAAAAAGAAAATCTGTTTACAGTTCTGTTTCATATGGGTGTTCCCGCCTGGAACACCACCACTAGTGTGCCCTTGAGTAAGGCACTTAGCCCTTAGTTACTCCAGGGAGAATGTCCCCGTAATTGGTAATTGTAAGTCGCTTTGGATAAAAGCATCAACTAAAATGAAATGTTTGCATTGCCCAGGATTAACAATGTCCAAATAACAAATACCATAGTGCAATGCCCATACAGCTGCCAGCCTGATGTGCTTAACACTCATTCATAGGCTGACTCACCAGTGAGCAGAAAGCAGTGGTTTCTATATGAACAATAAAGAAAATAACCTTTCACAGACAGGTATTTCATAACTGCTTACAGTAAGGAAGACATTTAAATTATTATTGGCAGTCACAGGCTGCTGTAAACTAAACACCACTCTCTCTGACAGAACACCTCACTGAGTGATTGAACTCATATGTCTAACTTTCAGGTTTTTCTTTTCAGCCGCAGACCCCATGTCGCCTCTTTATGTGCGTCGCTAAGTTCCTCGTACTACTTGTGTACTTTAAAGCGGCTCTGCATCGTTTGCAATTTGCGAGCGATTTTTCAAGTTGACCGTCTTTCTTGAAAAATCCGAAGTGTTGCCAAACGTTTGATTTGTAGGTATTTTTCTGTGCGCTGTGTTTCTCTTTCTCCTCGACTTCCATGTGTGTTGATCACTGAGACTCTCGGCCTCGAAGCAAAGATCAAAGATTGTCTCTGCTGAGTGCTGACAGGATGAGGGGATATTATATGAATGAATCGTTTTTTTACCGATGCAAAGACGCTACAATCGATGCATCGTGAGTTCAACCCAAACTGTAGCCGATGTGCACTCTTTCAACCGGTGCACTCGCATCTTGAACGTTTATGCCGGTGCACCGATGTGAATCGGTGAATCTTAACATCCCTAATCCATAGATCTCTCCATTTTGCTCTCAAAGTGCACCAGATTGATGCTTTTAACTTCAATATTTAAAAAAAAATCTTCCCCGGGGAGCATCCACCCCGGACCCCCCTAGAAGTGAGATCCGCCCCCCACTCATAAAAAAGCACTTTACCCCTGCCTATATGCCGTGAGCTGAATATCGAGCCTTCATTGTAACAGTCGCGGGTGTACTGTGTGTGTGCGTGTGGGGAGTGTTGCAGTAGAAAATCCCACTGTCGCGCCACTGTGGGCTAAGCCCCAAATGTTTTCAGGACCAGGCGACGCCCCTGATAGCCCCCATTGTTCTGTGTGTCAAAATGAAAGGCAGCCCACATACCTATCAATCATCAAACCGTGGGGTCTTATTTCATTATGTGTTGATTTCTATCAACATGTAATGTTGTATCGATGTATATAGAGATGTACTACAGCAAAAGTATTCTCCGTCGGGACTTCTGCAACAACACCACGCCGTTATCGTGATTCTGATTGGCCAGAAGACATTATCAAAGATGTTCTATTGAGAAGACGATCACTACATGACAAAAGTTTTCAAAACCGTTTCTAGTCTTCGGTATTTCCAGACAAGTGGCTACTGAAATCAATCTTACTTACTGCTGTCTGTGCAATTTAATCCGTGCAAGTTGGCGGACTTTATTTTGCTTACTTTAACATAATTTTTCATGGTGGGGGCTAAACCATTTCTTGGTATGGCTGTAGCCTACCCCAGTCATACCCTGGCGCCGCCACTGTATGTGGGGGTTGTTCAACTTTTAAAAGATGTTTAAATGGTGATATACACAGTGATAGATGTTAAGGACTAACGTTTATAATAAATACAGTATTTATTTTAAGATATTTTCATACAATCATACGTATTGGGATCATTTGTATTAATGTGGACCGGAGGGAGAGGCTGACGAGCATAAGTTTCACTTTCCTTTTTTATTTCAATTCCAACTTTGGTCGTGAAGAATATGTTTCTCTGTTGTCCACGTTCATAAAGCAAAGCAACAGCATCAGAGCACGCTGCAGAGTCTCTAGATGAGTTTACAGTAGTCCCTCTTTCGTATTATACATCCATGTTGTAGTCCGCTGTATAGAAAACTGTAGTTTCCATAGTTTCCCCACAGCAGCAGTCGCACATTTATAACGTCCGCTGGCGCATCATAAACACGTCGGAGAGTGAAAGTGCAGTCGGATTCTCTAAAGCAGAGGTTCTCAATTGTTTTTCAGCCAAGGACCCTTACAAGATAGAGAATACACCAAGGACCCCCTCATTCTGATTTGTGATTTTGGGATATATAAATAAAAATGTACTTGATTTGACATGTATGTGCCTTGGAATAATCTGACGTAGCCTATTTTTTACACTTCTATGTATTAAAAATATTTGCACCATCTCAACACAGAATACCCATAAAACAATCAATCAATTAGCTGCAAGTAACACTGTACCTAAACAAAATATCAAAGGGAAATCAAGAGCAAAGTGATCATTTGAAGTGCATTTCAGAACACACACACACACACACACACACACATAAAGATAACACATCAAGTGTTTCACTCTTAGTTAAATGATTTATAAAAGTCTAATCACAAAATAAATGCAGGCTATAAACAATTGAACACATGCCTGCATTGCAACATATATCAAGTAAATTGCAAAACAACTGCAACTGCATTGCTACAATCCCAAACCACTACTTGCAATGGCAGCCAGCTCTGGACACTATTGGAGTGATGCAAGGCAGTCCATGAAGCTGATTGCTTCTCTCTGCAAGTGAAGACACGCAAGGTGTGGCCCTTAGTGTGGGTGGGACCTTGGACATGCTGCGGGATGTTAAAGCATTCCAATAGTGACAGAAACTCAGCGGCAAAGGTGCAGGTGCTGGAGTCCACGTGGATGTTAAAACCACCTAGCAGTAGAGTGGATGGGGACATGGAGCAGATTGAGGTGAGAAGCTCAGACAACTCAGACATGAATGAGGTGGAAGGTTTGGGGGGGCGGTAAATGAGGACGACCTGCTGCTTTGAGGGGGCAGCCACTGAGAAGGCAATGCACTCAAGTGAGATTTTATTCGTCACAAGCAGCTGTTTGACAGGGATATCTGCTCTGTGGATGACTGCCAGCCCACCACCACGACCAATGGAGCGGGGCTGTTGGAGATAAGCATAACCTGGGGGGGGGGGGGGGGGGGGTGGCTAGGTTGAGTGTGAGGAAGTCCTGTTGGTTTGTCTCAGTGAGGCAGAGAAAATCCAATTTCCTATCAATGATGATTTCATTATTAAGTGATGCTTTGTTGTTAAGGGAGCGGGTATTTAACAACACGAATGTGTGGGAGTTGTTATATGTTGCAATGGCTGGTAAAACAGTGATGCCATCAACACAGGCCAAGGGCTTCAGGTTAACACTGCACACGTGTGGTTTGTTGTGATGACGTAAGTGGGCGGTGACGGGGCGCCGGGACCACACAGTTGGTATAGTGTCAGCTGAGCCGGTGTAAACAAACCCACGTTTGGAACCTCTATGGACATGCCTGGGTCTGCCAACTCGTAACAGCCCGAGGTATTCAATGACTGACAGACATAGAGGGGGTGTAGTGAAGTGGTTGATCCTAAAAAGTTGCGAGGCGGAGTAACGAAGCATCACGATGGTATGATGCTAACGTTAGCACAGCGTTAGCTGTGGTCGCGGATCGGCCGGGAGAATGCGCTATCAGCCAAGAGTACAGATGAACCAGGACAGCAGGCAGCCTGTCCAGGAAGCGACTCAAGGACGGACAGCACTGAGGAGAGATGGGGGAAGTTGAAGAAGTTTGCCGCAGAGGAGCACCGGTGGTGGCCAGAGCAGGCTAGCCTGAGCAAGTAGAACTAGGCTAGCTTCTGATCGCCGTCAGACTGGCTGGGTGGAGTGGACCGTTGTTGTGTCTTTTGTGGCAGAACAAAATCAAACAGCAGCTAAGCAGGTGATACAGTGAAGCAGGATCGGGACTCAAAACGGGAAAATGAGACGGAGAATCGGGCTTGTCGTCAGATGGAGCCACTAACGTTAGCGATAGCATTAGTCCTGAAGCAGGAGCAACATTAGCAGGTGTAGCAGGGTGGACAGGTCGGAAGCGGAGCATCCGTAAAAAGTTGCGATCTGGTGTTACAAAAGTGTCCAGAACAGCGTGTGCAAGCCACTGAACGTATGGAAACTGAGGTAGAAACGTTGGTCCAATACATTTTCGGACAGAGAAGCGGCGAACAGACAACGCCAGCGTCCTCTCTCTCCAAAAGTGTTGCGTCACAAAAAAAAATGAATCTGAAAACTTTTCACGGACCCCCTGGCAGAGTGCCACGGACCCCCGGGGGGTCGCGGACCCCACTTTGAGAACCACTGCTCTAAAGTACCGCAGTCTCTTCTCCTAAGTCCTTTTGAATTCTCCTATCCACTATCCCTTAACCCTGTGACGTTTCACACAGAGGTCAAGGAATAGACAATAGGGTTAGATGATAGGAGCTGATTTTTGGACTATTGGACCGCAACCCTGGTGTCAGGTTCAGTCCTCTACACACACACTTGTCTCGTGAACATATTGTAGACAGTGGCGACTGGTCATTAGGGGCAGGTGGCACAGCCCCACCTAGTGTCAGCAGAAAGTATTACAAATAATGATTACAACAAAATACAAAAAAAATATATAAAATATATTTTAAGATCATGTTTAATCATCTGATTCGTCTGTACATTGCTGTTTAGTCTGTGTTCTTCTAATTAGTGTCTACAGTGTGTGCCTATTGAGCTGTTTAGAGCCATGTGGGACAAAACCCCATCATGCCCCTCCCTCTCGCCCCTACACGGCGGCGTGCTTTGCCGCTTCAATGCTTCTGCCCATTCACTTTGAACGGAATGACGTCACGATTCGCCGAACTGCATTGTGGGAGCAAAGCGTAGCTTCTCTCGCGGTGCTCGCTGCAAAAGTAGAGCAATGTTCTACTTTTGACGCCTCGACAGACGCGTCAGCCAATCGAATCATATGCCAGTACAAGCTCTTGCCAATCAAACCGCGTGCTTGTGTGTCTGGGGCGGGAGATTCATGTGATTGGTTGTTGGTCGAGTTTCAGCCCCCCCCCCCGCCGGCAAGCGACAACGCACGCCGTGTGTAGGGGCCGTCACTGTCTGGCCCGCACACAGCGGCGTGTGTTGAAAGCTTCACCATTCACTTTGAATGGGGTGACGTCACTTTTTGCCGAACTGCATTGTGGGAAGCGACGCGGAGCTTTGCTGGCGTGGCTCGCTGCAAAAGTTGAGCAATGTTCTACTTTTGACGCCTCGACAGACGCGTCAGCCAATCGAATCATATGCCAGTACAAGCTCTTGCCAATCAAACCGCGTGCTTGTGTGTCTGGGGCGGGAGATTCATGTGATTGGTTGTTGGTCGAGTTTCAGCCCCCCCCCCGCCGGCAAGCGACAACGCACGCCGTGTGTAGGGGCCGTCACTGTCTGGCCCGCACACAGCGGCGTGTGTTGAAAGCTTCACCATTCACTTTGAATGGGGTGACGTCACTTTTTGCCGAACTGCATTGTGGGAAGCGACGCGGAGCTTTGCTGGCGTGGCTCGCTGCAAAAGTTGAGCAATGTTCAACTTTTGAAGCCTCTGCAGAAGCGTCAGCCAATCGAATCATATGCCAGTACAAGCTCTAGCCAATCACACCGCTGCTTGTGTGTCAGGGGCGGGAGATTCATGTGATTGGTTGTTGGTCGAGCTTCAGTCACGCCCACCGGCAAGCTTCAACGCACGCCGCTGTGTGGACGGGCCAACTGGCTTGGTGACTGTAAAAACTACACTGCGCTTGCTCAGAGTATTGTCCTATTTAATGTGTGTGGCAAACAAATAATGACCATAGGGGCACTGATCTGCCATCCCAGGGTTCCCGCGGCGTCTTAAAAAGTCTTAAATGTGATAATATGAATTCAAGGCCTTAAATATGATTTAGAAGGTCTTAAAAATGATCAGATTTGAAAGGTACTTCTGTGTTGCGATCGCGTCTAAATGTGTTTTGGGGGAAATGTCCAGGCTGCAAAGTAACCAGTATGGTAAGAGCCTTTCAGTTCCCCCCAACAATTTGTATTGAAATAAATCAACATGGAACCAGTAATCACTAACTTTGTTTCCCCCGGCCCCTTATCGGAGAACATCCAGCTAGTAACCTAGCAACCAAGCTTCAGCTAGCGGCAGTCAGAAACTCAGGTATCTTCGAATCTACTTACAAATACATGGAAGTGTCAGTTCAACCGTATTTAGTTGGAAAACATCGAATTTAGTGCTGAGCGGAGGTGCTGTGGACCTACATGGCGACGCTAAATACCGTAGTTAAACACCAATCATACAACAGCAACGATGAAAGATTGTAGCCATGGCAGCAGAGCTCTGAATATAGCTCTTGTCACACACACACACACACACACACACACACACACACACACACACACACACACACACAAACACACACACACACACACACAGGCTGCTCGATTATGGCAAAAATCACGTTAGAAATCACGATTATTTTGGTCAATAATTGATATCACGATTATTAAATATGATTATTCATTGACTTTGACAACATCCATTTATTGAACTTTAAAACAAATAAGAATTTGAACAGTATCTTTTTAACTGTTGATTACCCTGAACGTATAATTCAACGGAAAAACCAATACAAAAATAAATTAAATAAATGATACATTTAAATAAATAATAGCAAAATAATAAATACCAATAAACAATATCAACAAATATTTTGGAGCGCACTTCCACAAGCACTTACATATATATATGATAAATAAAAATAAATTAGACTAAAATTAATTAGATCAAATATGTTGTAGTGCACTGTCACAACCTACTGTAGCAAAGCTAAATAACCGTTTTTCGATTATGTTGTTTTCGTAATTGTGGCAGGCCAAAATCGTAATTGCGATTAAAATACGATTAATTGCACAGCCCGAACACAGACACACACACTTTGTGTCTAACACGCTAACACAGTTCTGTGTACTGTTGCTTTTATGTTCTTATGTTGAACATGAATTAATTTACTTTGTAAGTAATTATGGGACATATTTCTTCTTTCATAGCAATTTTCCTTCATACTTTCTTGCCGTGAAATAGGTCTTAAATTCTATTCAAAGTGGTCTTAAAAAGGTCTTAAAAAGTCTTAAATTTGAGTTGGCGAAACCTGCAGGAACCCAGCCATCCCCACCATACGTCATCTCACATCATTCAGAGCTGATTGGCTGTAAGTACGTGTGCCGCGAAAAGTGTGGTGTGTGAAGAGGAGACGAGAGACGCGTCCTAAAACCAAGAAGTAAGCTGCGCATGGCTTCCCTCCACAAAAAAGCAATGAGATTTCTCCATAGGATTTTAGAAAATAGCTCGAAATAAGATCTGTGGGAAACGTAGCTGTTAGATAAATGCACGTTTTGTTCAGCCGGATAATATCCACATGTCTACCCTACTTTTATCATTTTCTAATCATAAATCTATCGATTAGATTCATGATAGACTTTTGAAACTACAAGAAGATAAGGAGGACTTTTACAAAAAAGAGATTTTTGTCCAGAAGGATAGGAAAATGGACTTCATGTTCAAGTCAAGGTAAGACCGCCATTTTATTGAAAATGGGATCTTACTAAGAGAGAAGAATTCAATATTTACATGATAAAATTACTTTTTTTTGGGTATCCTTCTGTTGAACTGTCTGTTTAAAATTAACAATCAGACAAAAAAGCTTTTGAAAATAATATTATATTTTGATTTAGGTAAAAATATAATATTTGTAAACCTGAAGTGCCTCACCAGCCATGAACCTCACTGCAGACGTTTTTTGTGCCCAAGCACTTTTGTACATATAAAAACACCACTGACTGCAGATAATAGTAATGTGTTACTGAAGTAAGCATCCAGCACGGACTGCAGATAATAGTAATGTGTTACTGAAGTAAGCATCCAGCACTGACTGCAGATAATAGTAATGTGTTACTGAAGTAAGCATCCAGCACGGACTGCAGATAATAGTAATGTGTTACTGAAGTAAGCATCCAGCACGGACTGCAGATAATAGTAATGTGTTACTGAAGTAAGCATCCAGCACGGACTGCAGATAATAGTAATGTGTTACTGAAGCATCCAGCACTGACACAAGAACTCACTTCCTAGGGGAATGCTCTAAATCTCACTTCTAAACATGCTTTATGTTGTTGTCTAGTAGTCCATATAAAATGTGATTTGCATATTTGAGAGGGGGTTGTGTGCGCTTTAGAGAGGTTGGTAGCTTCATTTGCATCCCAAAAAATATATTCCAATATTTCAAAAAATGTAAATCTATTTCTTTGAGCTCCTCAGCAAAAGACCCCCAGCTTGGCTCAACTAGTAGCACATGGTTGATGTATGTGTGCAGTAAGAGATATACGTTTTAGGCTAATTGGGCTTATTTATGAAAAGGGAAGAGATTAGCTTTACAATAGATTTCTCTCTGTGAGGATGCACATGTTACATTGTGCTTTGTTATTCTACATTCTAGTTATGCATTTTGCCAACCATTGAATCCTGTTGTGTGTTGTCAGCACTCTTGCTGCATTCACATGGTTATGAAGCTGATTCCACAGGGTCCACATAAACACATGATTCCATAGGGAGTAATGAGCTTTTGCAGTCTACAGGCTCAATTATAAACACTTACCCCCTCACACCTCCATTTTAATAGTGTGAAGCCCGAGGAGACGTGGAGTAGAATTCCAACCAGGATGATGAAAGAGAATCTAATGAATCAAAACCAATCCTATTAGTTCCAGCCGACATCTCCATACTGCGCTCCTTTTCTGCACAACAATCCACCGCATGATTTCACACAAGCTGGGGGACGGGGGTTTCAGCAGGGTGGGACAGGGGATCTGGAACCTTTCAACCTGGGGGGACTTGTTGCCTGTAATTGACCACATGATTACCGCAAAACAGGATCTTAGCCCTGCAGAATGCGGCCCTGGGAACTCTCCGAAGTGAACAGACACTGAGCGAGAGCTTCAGCTGAGCCTCCCCTACTTTACAAAGTATTCACACCCTTGCAACAGACGCATCATTTTGAGCAGTGTTGTCAAGTAACTGAGTACATTTTCTTAGTACTGTACTGTACTTAAGTACAATTTCGAGGTACTTGTACCTTACTTGAGTATTTCCATTTCCTATGTTATGCCACTTTGTACTTCTACTCTCTAGGTAAATATTATACTTATACACCGCTACATGTAGTACCTTTAGTTACGTTGCAGATATAGATTAATGATAAATAACATGATACAACTTAAATCAGATTTTAGGAGTAAATTCAGAAACTATACCCAGTAAGTAATTAAAACAAGCTGCACCTTTACCAGCTTTGATATACACATCAATGATTATAATTACAACATTTAATATATATGATTGTGAAAGGGACCAATCTGCATGACTACTTTTACTTTTGATACTTTAAGTATATTTAGATGACATAACGTCATACTTTAACTTGAGTAACATCTTGAATGCAGAACTGTTACGTGTAACGGAGTGTTCCTACACTCTACTGGTCCTTTTACTGAAGCACAACATCTCAGTACCTCTCCCACCTCTAATGTTGAGGGCATTCACATACACTTAAACTGCTAGGTTCACAATGCAAAGGATATGAAAACTAGTGTTCTTGAAGCCTGAAGGTCTCTGAGTCCCTGAAGATCTCAGAGCACTCCTCGTTCTCACACACTCTTCCTCACCCTTTAAAGCTTTCTCTCTCTCCCCCATCTCCCTCTTTCCTTTCCTCATTTTAATTGTTGCTAAACTCTGTCTCTGGGGAGTGGGAAAATGAGCAGAACAAAGCATGTGGGGGTTTGAGGATCATTTGGAACTGGGAGACAGAGTCTTTGTGGAGCAGCCAGCTGGACATATAAAGAGATGGGGGCGGGCGAGATGGAGAAAAGGGGAAGCAAAGCAAGGGCAAAGAGGTGTGAGCAGAAAGCTGGAGGGGAAGGGGAGCATTCCTCCTCTCCTCCTCTCCTCCTCTCCTCCTCTCCTCCTCTCCTCCTCTCCTCCTGCATTCAGATGCATTCAAGCAGAACTCCTGCTTGCCGCTCACATCCTCAGGCATCTCCCCCTGCTTGTGATATGGATACCGTCACCGCCCCACCAAGCTCCCAACACACTGAATATCATTAGAGATTCCGGCAAAGCTGATGCATTTATCCCAAAAGAAGGTGTTCAGTCTGTTTAATCAAGCAAAGGGCAATGTTTGCAATCCTTTCAAAACATTTGGAAAATAAAACTTCACGAGTGCTCCTTGGGTTAAAACTTAAAGTGAAGGAGTTCATTTGAAATCCTCATTAGAATGGATTACGTAAAGGTTTATAGCCAACAAGTGGGTGTTTGGCAGCCCTGCAGCCACAGGGTTCACTGGCTGGGGGTCTGGCTGTGAAAGGCTCTCTGATGGAATGGGGAAATTAACCGGGGCCTCGTCGCCCCAGCAACAAACTATGCAGTTTGAGGGCCAAGAGTTTTTTCTCAGCGCTGCCTGGTCGCCTCTATTATGCACTTTTGTGTAAAGCCGGGGCATGCTATCATTGCAACACACACCGGGGGGGCAACATCCTTAATCTGAGCTCCTGGTGTTGCCTTGGCCTTCCCCCCCCCGCCTCCCTCAGGAGAGCACTCTGCAGCTCTGCCTCTCGGTTGGACAGTGATTGGAGAGGAGAGGTCAGGTCACTCACCAGCAGCCCTCTGCTGCTCCAACATGACTCCCCATCGAGGGCCAGGCTCGGCCCACTGGAGGGGGGGGCTCATTCTGACAGAGTTGAAGACATGATTGAATATCAGGCAGGCTTAGGAAAGGAATAGCTACACTGATCAAAGAAGATGTTGAACATGGGTGGCCGCAGAGATCCACAGAGCATGCTGCGATCCTATTGGCTCCAACCAGCCCGTGTTTTAATAGGTTTTGGATAAACCTTAAAGTACATTTTGGCACAGGAGAGCATGCCAGGTTTTCATCATGATCACTATCATGTGCACAAAACACTGAATAGATGTTGGTTGCTGTTCACATGACTTCTGGTCCCACTGACCCGTAACGAGTGCCTCTTAATGCACTTCCAATTCAAGTGATGGGGGACAAACTCCACAGTAGGCTTTTGCTTTCATTTAGGTGAGCTGGTGTCCTGACGTTGTGCTGGCTCCCTGTTACGCTGCGTCCACACTACAGCGTCGACAGCTTCAAAAACAGTTTCCAACGCGTCTGCCCATTCACTTTGAATGGGGTGACGTCACGTTGCCTCGCTTTTCGCCGAACTGAATTGTGGGTAGCATAGCGGTCCGTCTCCGCCGTCTCCGCCGTCAGTAGTTGAACAATGTTCAACTTCTGACACCTGAGACGCCGGAGTAGCCAGCGCCAGCCAGCGCCAGCCAATCAAATCCCGTTTCTGAAAATCTGACAGCTCAAGCGCTAGCCAATCAAACCGCGTCTAATCTGGGAGAGATATCCCGCCGTTGATTTCTATATTTCAAAAAAAGATGGAGGAGAAACTATTTATCGCCGTAGCAAATCACCCGGTTTTGTATGACCAGACCCTCTTCGCCTACCGGCAGGCCCGGACTAGCCATCGGGAGGACCGGGAGGTTTCCCGATGGCCTGGCCTGTTAAGTGGCCTGCTGGCCTGAGGAATCATTTTTTGTATGTATTGTGAACACAACGGTGCGCAAATGTGGGTCTGACTCTGCCTCACAGAGGGTGACTGGCTGTCTACATGATGTGGCCTGCCAACATGGCCACTTTCATACAGATCATACTAATGCCCTCGATTTGAGTGGTCTCTGTGTGTTATTCAAGCTCGTGTGTGTGTGTCGCGAGAGAGAAAGCGCGTGCACCGCGGTTACGTGTATTGTTATTGTTAGCATCTGGTGCTAGCTAGCTGCGCTAACGGATATCATGAGCTGTCAACAAGGTGGAGGGAGAGTCCTCTCCTGTCAGACTGAGAGACTGATAACTACAGCTCAGGTGAGGTAAAGTGTTTAGATAGTTAACTTAGTCTAAGTTCTCTGTGGGTCTCAAACGGTTTGGTCACCATTTATGTAAACACATATTTCCATTTGAAGGGGGAGTGATTAGTAAAATATGGATGAATAATAAAACTAGGTGAAAAAAGGTAAGATAAACTTTAAAAACGTGTTGAGAGCTAAAACTAGTCTTTGCTGCTACCTCAAAGAGGAGCAGGGGGAGAGGAGGGAGACAGGTGAGGCTGGTTCAGGAGCACAGACACGCTCACAACTATAAATGAACCAAAAACAAATAAATAAACAAGTTTCAATGTTTTTTCATATTGGATATGGGATGTTATTGGTTATGGCCACGTTCTTATGAATTTATGATTATTTAAATGTATACGGTTCTGTTTCATATGGGTGTAGTCTCTTTATTTCCCCCTCAAAGTGCACCAGATTGATGCATTTAAGTCCAACATTTAAAAAAAAATCTTACCGGGAAGCATGCCCACCTCCACTTAAAATATGTTCACATGGAAAGGTTCCTAAATAGATTTGCATATTTTATTTAATTAGTAACCCATGTCCATATGTTTATTCTGGGGTAGTAGATTTAAACTATAGGGCTATCACTATGGGCAGCAACGCTGTAAATATTGACAAATAAATCCAGAAAAATGGCACAAAAGAAAACTGGTAGTGGCCTGGCTGGGTGTATAATTCCCGGCCTGACTTATTGTCCCAGTCCGGCCCTGCCTACCGGGATACAAACCGGAGGAACCAGTCATGGAGGGAGGTGGCAGAGACAGTGGGTGAAACTGGTAGGTTTTCGCCTGTTTGGGGAGTTTATATATATATATATTGCTCGCATAAAATTCCCGGGGTTTTTTGCTTTGTATGTCGGGGGCGGGAGATTCATGTGATTGGTTGTTGGTCGCGTTGCTCGAATAAAATCCTCAAGCTTCAGACACGCCCAGCTCCAAGCTTTTTTTGAAGCTGTAGTGTGGACGCTCCGTTAAGGCCTCCTGGGATTCTTATTGGAATGTAGCCCTCGTTAGCAACATTAGTCTCACCTGTGCTTTCCTGCTGTAAGTCAAAATGTCTGCCGTAAAGTATACTTTATACTTACTGCAGAAGGGTATTGTAAGGGGAAGATAGTAATGCAACATAATACAAAATAATAATGCAAATAATAAAATGAGAGATGACTAAATTATATTTAGCTAAGCAGTTTAAAGGTCCCCTATTATACTGTTTCTCATCAATATATATCTATAGATATATACAAAACATGTCTCTGAGGTGTGTGGCTGAAACACCAAACAGATCATTGCAGCATTACCCATAATCCCCTCTGTTTCAGCCCTGTTTCCAAAGTGCTGATTCTCTGTCTGTTACTTTAGATGAAAATAAGGAGTAGGGGGGTTACCTTGGTTGCTGATTGGCTAATGGTTACACAAGCCAAAAAGATCGTTATGACATCATAAAGTAGCCAACATCTGAACAGCCCATTGTCAGAGAGGTTTCTATAGAAATGGATCAGGACAAAAAAAGAGAGTCTCTTTCCACAGAGGGGACACATGTTGATGTAGAAGAGACATGAAGAAGAGGGGACACATGGTGATGTAGAAGAGACGTGGAGAAGAGGGGACACATGTTGATGTAGAAGAGACATGAAGAAGAGGGGACACATGTTGATGTAGAAGAGACATGGAGAAGAGGGGACACATGTTGATGTAGAAGAGACATGAAGAAGAGGGGACACATGTTGATGTAGAAGAGACGTGAAGAAGAGGGGACACATGGTGATGTAGAAGAGACATGGAGAAGAGGGGACACATGTTGATGTAGAAGAGACGTGAAGAAGAGGGGACACATGTTGATGTAGAAGAGACGTGAAGAAGAGGGGACACATGGTGATGTAGAAGAGACATGGAGAAGAGGGGACACATGTTGATACATGGAGAAGAGGGGACATATGTTGATGTAGAAGAGACATGAAGAAGAGGGGACACATGTTGATGTAGAAGAGACATGAAGAAGAGGGGACACATGTTGATGTAGAAGAGACATGTAGAAGAGGGGACACATGTTGATGTAGAGGAGACATGAAGAAGAGGGGACACATGTTGATGTAGAGGAGACGTGAAGAAGAGGGGAAACTTGGTGATGTAGAAGAGACATGAAGAAGAGGGGACACATGGTGATGTAGAAGAGACGTGGAGAAGAGGGGACACATGTTGATGTAGAAGAGACATGAAGAAGAGGGGACACATGTTGATGTAGAAGAGACATGAAGAAGAGGGGACACGTGTTGATGGAGAAGAAACATGAAGAAGAGGGGACACATGTTGATGTAGAAGAGACGTGAAGAAGAGGGGACACATGGTGATGTAGAAGAGACGTGAAGAAGAGGGGACACATGTTGATGTAGAAGAGACATGGAGAAGAGGGGACACATGTTGATACATGGAGAAGAGGGGACATATGTTGATGTAGAAGAGACATGAAGAAGAGGGGACACATGTTGATGTAGAAGAGACATGAAGAAGAGGGGACACATGTTGATGTAGAAGAGACATGTAGAAGAGGGGACACATGTTGATGTAGAGGAGACATGAAGAAGAGGGGACACATGTTGATGTAGAGGAGACGTGAAGAAGAGGGGACACTTGGTGATGTAGAAGAGACATGAAGAAGAGGGGACACATGGTGATGTAGAAGAGACGTGGAGAAGAGGGGACACATGTTGATGTAGAAGAGACATGAAGAAGAGGGGACACATGTTGATGTAGAAGAGACATGAAGAAGAGGGGACACATGTTGATGGAGAAGAAACATGAAGAAGAGGGGACACATGTTGATGTAGAAGAGACGTGAAGAAGAGGGGACACATGTTGATGTAGAAGAGACGTGAAGAAGAGGGGACACATGGTGATGTAGAAGAGACGTGAAGAAGAGGGGACACATGTTGATGTAGAAGAGACATGGAGAAGAGGGGACACATGTTGATGTAGAAGAGACGTGAAGAAGAAGGGACACATGTTGATGTAGAAGAGACATGAAGAATAAGGGACACATGTTGATGTAGAAGAGACATGGATAAGAGGGGGACACATGTTGATGTAGAAGAGACATGAAGAAGAGGGGACACATGTTGATGTAGAAGAGACATGAAGAAGAGGGGACACATGTTGATGTAGAAGAGACATGGAGAAGAGGGGACACATGTTGATGTAGAAGAGACATGAAGAAGAGGGGACACATGTTGATGTAGAAGAGACATGAAGAAGAGGGGACACATGTTGATGTAGAAGAGACATGGAGAAGAGGGGACACATGTTGATGTAGAAGAGACATGAAGAAGAGGGGACACAAGTTGATGTAGAAGAGACATGGAGAAGAGGGGACACATGTTGATGTAGAAGAGACGTGAAGAAGAGGGGACACATGTTGATGTAGAAGAGACATGAAGACTTAATTATCTCAAAGGGTCTGAATATCTCTAAGGTTGTGGTGACTGATGTTGCACTCTCTGATCATTCCTGTGTTTTCTTTGAGAGCTCTATTTCTGTTCACAAAAATGTTCAAAAAGAGGTAACCACAAAGCGATATTTAACTGAAAATACTAGGGAAATGTTTACTCAGAATTTTTCTTCCACACTTGCCCCTGCTAACATCTCAGTAAATGAGCTAGTAGATCATTTTAATTCAAAAATTAAAAATGTTATAGATGCCATTGCTCCAACTAAGGTAAAGGAAGTGTCTGGGAAGAAAATATCTCCATGGAGAAAGGCCATGACCGTGAAAACAGAAAAAAGAGAGTGTCGAAAAGCTGAACCCAGGTGGCGAAAAAAAAATCTCCAGGTTCACTTTGAAATCTATAAAGAGAGACTTGGCCTTTATAATTTGGAATTGAAAAACGCACGACAATCGTTCTTCTCTGACATCATTACCAAAAACAAAAACAACGCACGTGCCTTGTTTGCTACCGTCGACAGAGTAACTAACCCCCCAGTGTCAGTAGCCTCTGAATTTCTATCCATCAGGGCGTGCAATGATTTTTCCTCCTTTTTCACTGACAAAATTCAGAAAATCAGACAAGCAGTCAGTGCCTCTGCATCAGGAACAGCAAATGTTTTGTCTCTGTGTCCACTTAACATCAATTCAAACACCATGACACAATTCCATCAGATTAATGATAAAAACCTAGAGGAAATTATACAACTTCTGAAATCCTCCTCCTGCTGCCTTGATATTATTCCAACGGGATTTTTCAAAGATGTTTTGCCTTGCATGGCCTCAGATCTACTTCATATAGTAAACAAATCTCTTCACTCAGGTATTTTTCCACAGGCCCTGAAAACTGCAGTCATTAAACCGCTCTTAAAAAAGAATAATCTAGATGCTACAGTAATGAACAATTACAGGCCCATATCAAACCTCCCATTTCTAGGTAAAATCATTGAAAAAGTTGTTTTTCAACAGTTGAGTAATTTTTTGCATTTAAATAACTGTTTAGATATGTTCCAGTCAGGCTTTCGTCCAAACCACAGCACTGAGACTGCTCTTGTAAAGGTCTTTAATGACATCCACTTAAACACAGACAGTGGCAGAACTTCAGTGTTAGTATTATTAGATCTCAGTGCTGCGTTTGACACTGTTGACCACAGCATATTACTAGACCGACTGGAAAACTGGGTGGGACTTTCGGAAACAGTTCTAAATTGATTTGAATCCTACTTAAAGGACAGAAACAACTTTGTTTCTATAGGTAAATACACATCTGAGTTGACAAATATGACATGTGGGGTTCCTCAAGGCTCCATCTTGGGGCCTCTTCTCTTTAACATCTACATGCTACCACTGGCTCAGATAATGAAAAACAACAAAATAAGTTACCATAGCTATGCAGATGACACACAAATGTACGTAACAGTTTCACCAGGAGACTATGCTCCAATTCAAACACTGAGTAAGTGCATTGAACAAATCAATGACTGGATGTGTCAGAACTTTCTCCAATGAAACAAAGATAAAACTGAGGTAATGGTTTTTGGAGCCAAGGCAGAACGTATAAAAGTTAGCGCTGAGCTTCAGTCTGCAATGTTCAAAACAACAGATAAAGCCAGAAATCTAGGTGTAGTCATGGAGTCTGACCTGAGTTTCAACAGTCACATTAAAACAGTTACTAAATCAGCCTACTATCACCTAAAGAATATATCTAGGATTAAAAGACTAATGTCGCAGCAGGATTTGGAAAAACTTGTCCATGCTTTTATCTTCAGTAGACTCGACTACTGCAATGGTGTCTTCACAGGTCTCACTAAAAAATCTATTAGAAAGCTGCAGCTGATTCAGAACGCTGCTGCTCGAGTCCTCACTAACACTAAGAAAGTGGATCACATCACTCCTGTTCTGAAGTCTTTACACTGGCTTCCTTTGTGTCAAAGAATAGATTTCAAAATACTGCTGCTGGTTTATAAAGTTTTGAATGGTTTAGGCCCAAAATACATTTCTGATCTACTGCTAAATTATGAACCATCGAGATCTCTCAGGTCTTCAGGGACTGGTCAGCTTTCTGTCCCCAGAGTCAGAACTAAACATGGTAAAGCAGCATTCAGTTATCATGCTCCAAATATCTGGAACAAACTCCCAGAAACCTGCAGGTCCGCTGCAACTCTGACTACTTTTAAATCCAGCAAGAAGACTTTTCTTTTTGTCGCTGCTTTTAATTGAACTATTCATATCTTAGACTGCACTGTAACTTTTATCCATGTATTTTTTCTTTTAATGTGTATCCATGTATTTCTTCTTTTAATGTTTATTTTATTAGCTTTTCTTTTTAATGACTGATTTTAAATGCCATTTTCTTAATGTCTTTCATTTTTTGTAAAGCACTTTGAATTGCCTTGTGTTGAAAAGTGCTATATAAATAAACTTGCCTTGCCTTGCCTTGCCTTGCCTTGCCTTGCCTTGCCTTGCCTTGCCTTGCCTTGCCTTGCCTTGCCTTGCCTTGAAGAAGAGGGGACACATGTTGATGTAGAAGAGACATGAAGAAGAGGGGACACATGTTGATGTAGAAGAGACATGAAGAAGAGGGGACACATGTTGATGTAGAAGAGACATGAAGAAGAGGGGACACATGTTGATGTAGAAGAGACATGAAGAAGAGGGGACACATGTTGATGTAGAAGAGACATGGAGAAGAGGATTTTGCATAATAGGTGACCTTTAAAAGGTCTGTTGCAGACCGACTGCAGTTAAGAATGAATACGTTGCATTTCAAATCATCAGCTCTGTTAGACCCATTTATTTGATAAGGATGAAAATAAATTGATAAATGAATTGGATGCTGTTCAGTCCATATTTATAACTGATCAAGGAACTGTTTCAAATCATTCCTGTGAAGAAAAAAACAAGATTCCGTTTGAGTGAACAGCTTGTGTTAATGTCTGAGGTAACGCAGAAACACATTGTTTGTTTTATTTCTCTGTGAATTACGTATACACTTAAGCTGTAAACCCTTAAACTGGGAGGACTTAAGTTTGTGCTCCAGTTTCGGTTTAAACTCATAAATGATAAATGATTGGTACACCTTGTTGATGTTACCACAAACAGGTTGAAGTGTTGGAATTCAAAGTGTGTTTTACTTCATTAATTGTAGATGATATCACTTATCTTCCCTTGTTGATTTGTTGTAATTGTTGATAAAGTTTGTTTTGTTTGACTCCAAAACAATCTATTGAAACAAAAGGAGACATGTTCCAAAGTGTAACCTGGTGATGTGCAAGTATCACATGTAATGAGACCTTCAAAGGAGCCCTGGATGTATATTGTGTTTTTAAATCTTTAGGTTGGTTTAGCAGTAATATTACGTTTAAATTCAAATATATTAGGTTCAACTTTATATTATTGCTTTCAACTAACCAATTAAATGATGTGTAATCTGTTGACATAATACATTTAATTAAAGTCAACGGCTCAGTTCAGTGTGTAAAGGTATTCTTAATTTCCAGAATGTTATTTCACATCCCAGTGAATTGATATTTCATTGGTTTTTGATTACAGGCTGATAAATGGCCGTCTCAGTCAGAGTGTAATCTCAGGGCACTCTGTGTTTGGACAATGAAGCAGAACATTGGGACAGGTTGTCCTGGGGTTCTGTGTTCTCGTTCTGGGCCAACCAAGATGATGTATGAGCTCATACTGTGCAGACAGGCAGCTACAAATTTGCTTGGCGAGTTGACTGGTAGGAGGCTGGGTTGTGAGTGTGTGTGGGGGGGCTTGAGTTGACTGGTAGGAGGCTGGGTTGTGAGTGTGTGTGGGGGGGCTTGAGTTGTCACATTAAAGCAACGCAGTCAAAGAAAGAGAAGCCTTTGTACCCATTTTCTCTTTTTTGAGGCAAAAAAAAACATTCCTCTGTTGGAATAATTAACATCTGAGCATGTGAACGAACAGTTTGACTTCGCACAGCGAGAAATGTCCGATTTCTGGTCAAATTTTTTACAAATTGACATACATTTTAACATATTATACAAGAATAATTGAATCCTGAAACTTCATGGCCTTTTCTCTGTACAGAAAATGTAATATTAAATGTAATATTAATAAGCATGCTAAATGCCCCGACACATTAATGTCATATAATATTCCTATTGATTTGTCTCACACACTGAGACACACTGACACACACATGTATGCTTACATATATATATCCTTAACAGCCTCATTTGAATACATTAAAGGTGACAATCAATTGAATCAAGTGACAATCATTTTTTAAATAATAGACATCAATAAATATTTGTAACAAAGCTAATCATTTTATTTTTTGATTACTATTACTTATTACTATTTATTACTGGACGAATGACGCTTCCATTGTTCCATGTGGTCTAGAGAGCATCTGCAAACAATTCTATGAAATACAGACAACACATGTTATGGATTGGGTTTGTCATTTTTCTAATTTCTGTATTGCTTTTAAACGCCCAATAATGTCCCATGTTATCACCCGAACAGAACTAAAGGGTCCAAAAGGTTAGAATAATGTCTCCTTCTTCAGCGAGGGATCAAAGCAGAGGTTTATTATTGAACGAATGCAATGTTCAATCAAAAACATTTTGATCATCACATAGACATTTGAGTAATGGCAGTGATGTGACTATAGAACAGACCCCTCCGTGTTACCTCCCCTTTATTTCAACCTCATCTCCCCCCCCCCCCCCCCCCCCCCCACCCCCCTCAGACTGAGCCTTGTTGTCGCCCCTCTTTATCCCATGTGCAGAATGAATGGCACAGATGTTGTTGGACAAGACAGTACCCCTCGGTCCCCTTTCCCTCACTCCTCGCTCAGCATGAGGTCTGAAACTTGTTTTTTGATCATTGTTTCCCCCCCCACCTTCTCCCTCCGCGGGAGGGGAGAAAGAGCCAAAGAGGAGGGAGATGGAGAGACCAGGAGCAGCCAAATTAGAGAGGGAGGGTGAGGAGCACACAGCCATGATTCAGGAATATGAAGAAAACAGTGTTTCATATATCCAGATAACAAGTGTGTGTAGGTCAGGCCACACGCTGGATGCTAGCGGTCCAGGAGTTCAGAGTTCCAGTATGGATGGTTCAGTGGAGCTGCAGTAGGGTTCTGGTCCTGCAGACAGGAAGTGAGGACTGAAGATGCGGGTTGGTGCGTGGCTCTTCCTGGTGTCCTGGATCTACACCTGCTCAGAGTCCTCTCACAGGTGCATGGGCCAAGACTTGTGTCCATCCGAGTCGGGACAGGACAGAGGGTCAAAGAGCCGGGTCAGGGAGCACGCTGGACACCAGCACCCCCCCCACAGGAGCCGGCCACACCGCAGGAAAGGTGAGCCAATCGCTGGGCTTTAGACTGGAGACATTCTGATGCTAGCTGTGGAGATATAGTGTTGGCTGCGCATTGAAGTGAAAACCATCAGCTAAAATCAGCTGACACATTTTGTCATTTTAACATTTTAGAATTGATCTTGAAATATAACATCATTAAGTGTTGCATGCCACAGGGCTTATCATTTATTTAAACAATTCCTTTTCCCCCCTTTAAAACATTTTTTTTATCTTTTTCCCTTTTTTGATGTGATCCAAGAATCAGAAAAGTATTGAAATAGTCTGCACTCTGTTACAAACTGAGCATTGGAGGATACATGTCAGATGGTTTATGAACACACAGTCATTCACACATGCTAGACCCCTGAGGGTTAACACAGTCAGTTAAACAGACTTTGAATGTATTGATGTGATTTGACATGTGGGAGGGGGGGTGCTGTGTAAAAGGGACTGTCACACTTCATCACAGAACATTTAAACTATATTTTAGTCCTAAGATCCTGAACAGAGCTAATGCGCCAACACATTTCTTCATCCCTTAAAAGTCCTCTTTACAAGCTAATATGATATAACTAGAAAAGGTGAGGAAGTATCATCAGGAGAGCTGTTGTAAAGAGGGTTCAAGTATATACAGTATTTTACGACATATATCAATTGTGTAATAGATTTAATAATTTGTCCAAATATTGAAATGTAATTTTGGTTTGATGCCATAGTGTAAATATCTGCTTTAAGCTGCTATGGGAGACATACACACGCTCTGTGTGTTAACTACTCATTTATATCACATTCATTTCAAATGACAATGAGCTCTGTTCCATAGATATGATCCATCTCACAGGTGAAGATTCAACTCATTGATCAAAATGTTGAAATGTAAAAGTAATGGAATGGGTGTCTGAAAAAAGAGTATTGCACACATTCAGCCGACTTCCTCAGTCTTTACTTATTTAAATGATCTAGAGTTAATAAGAAAAGCGTTTTTGTTTAAACTAGCTTAAAGCGGTTATTCATGTTGACAGCAATTGTTGATTCTTTCACAAACACACTTGAATTACACTCTGAATTGACTCTGAAGTCACTTTTGATCACATTCCTCTATGTAGCTGACACTTTCTTTCTTTTCCTCGCTCCATCCCGCCCTCCACGCCCGCTCCAATCCTCCTCCTGACCTTTGGTCCACAGTCTGAAAGGGGCTCCTTCCCTCGGTGCTTCTGTGCTCAGCCCCATTCCCAGGGGCTGTGTTGAGCCGGGACTCATCCTTCATCCTCTCTAAAGCTTTTGTTGCACACAGAAAGCTGGCCGATGCCGGGGCCATCAAACCCGAGTTGTTGGATCAATATAAACATCCATCACTTAGCCCGGGCCTTTCTGAGCCGCACAATGGACAGCTCACTAAACAATACTTCACTTCTGTGAGTCTTTGGAAGGAATGAACTAGCGGTGCTTCACTTCTTTCTGGGTTGCACTTGTTTTACTGCGAAAGAACTTGAAAGTAACTCCGTTTTCTGTCCTTCCCAGAGTTACAGGAAATGTCAGCAAAGTTACCATAAAAACATCCATTTTTTTTATTTTGACAGCAAGTATAACACCTTGAATTGCATTGTGGGGGACACAAGTATACACACGCAATCTAGTATGTTTTTAGTATAGGCCTACCCATTTTATACTGTAAACATACAGGATGACTGTTTTAGCTAAGTCCAGAATATATTTGTAAGTCAGTATTTGAAGTTCTGGTTCATTACGTTACAGTGATTTCCAGAACCCCTATGACCGGCCTGCATTCAGCTGAGATACTTTGGGGACTCATTTCATGCAGGAGAGATCATAGTTTCCTTCCATTGTTCAGAGCCTTGGGAGACTGTGTACTTCCTGTTTCCTAGCAAAATAAAACAACAACAATGGAACGTGGCTCGTGTTTAGACCTTTATATATACAGTCTATGGTTTAGACAGAAGAAAGTAGATTCATCCTTTAAAGCTATTCGTTTATTATTTGATATCCGTGAAAAGCACAACAAAATATTTGACGCACACTCAGACTGTCCGGGATTTCAGAGCGGGGAGTTCTGTGAAGTTCAGTAGAATATATCTTAATAATTATGATATTAGAAATAATACAAATAAAACAAATAAGACCATATCAATATCATATTATAATCATCATCATAATCACAGTAGTATCAGATACGTATTTTACCTTTATTGTGAGTATTATTTATTGAGAATTAAAAATATATATGTATATTATACGATAACAAGATATAGCAGTACAAATAAGAGAAAACTAAAACAAATACAATCAAATATTAAGACATAGTGAATAAACGAATAAAATATAGAACAATAATGTCGATAAATACTTGTTCACTTTGTTGTCTTATGCTGCATTCTGAGCAACATTATCATTACAGTTTCAAGTGAGGAACAGTCATCTGGGTCAGAGACAGTTATATTCACTTTCATTCAATCAAATCTTATGTATATCCCCACAAACATTTAAAATAGAAGATGTTTGTACATATCTAACAACAGATGGATGAGTGGATATGACAGTGATCTACATGGCGGCGGAATAGCATCATGGGTTTTATTTTGAAAACCCTCTGACCGGAAGCTGCAGTCGGTGCTGTCGCAGTATGAATCGAAGTTGACGCTAATATTCATTATAGGACGCTAATTTACAAGTATAGTTGGGGGTTTAATTTACATATTTGTAAAGTTAAAAACAACGGAAAATATGGATTTGTTGATTTAAATGGACTTCCGCTTACTCGGCAGTTACAGATATTAATAAAGGGATCTGTGACTTCGCTCCTCATGATGACCTCAGCTGTTCTCATGAGAGTTTTGGCAGCAGTTTTCGCACTCGTTCAGTCAGGTAAGTGACTTTGAGATTTGGATTATTCACGTGTTTATTTAGTTTGAAACAGTGTGACAGATCCTACAGAATAAAAGCCTTTCACTGGGTTTACAATGTGCTGTTAACCGTGGAGACTCTGATGGTCCTTCATCATTAGGGAACACTTGTAAACACACTTATTCTTATCTATCCAATTATAAACACTATAAGAAGAACTCATAGAATCGTAGAAGGTGTCACACTGATTGCAAATACAGTTGCATCTCAATTAGTTGTTCAATGTGTCATTTGCCCAAAAATGAAAACGTGGGTCAGCTTGAAACACTTATAATTAAACACACTCACAGTGTCTCTACAAACTGTCCAGTTAGAACATCGCGATGCTTCCCTGAGCCCAATATGAGAGATCATATTAAAAAGCTAAAAGGAGTGCACTAAGCCTTATTAAAAAAGTATGGCTCATGTTTGGCTGAATCTTCTTTACTTTCAAATCCACAGGTGAACAGGTGAACAGGCTGTTGTTAGCTTCCATTTGAAGATATTCCAGCTATAGTGAATACATGAGAACACTACAGAAATACAAAACAAATGGTGTTAATTGTCCTCACACATTTAAAGCAATATTTGGCCATATTAGGATTATATCCAAGGAATGCATTTCCTCAGATGATTCTGTTTCCACATCTCTCCAGACTTTTTTCTGATCTTTCTGACCCTCCTTTATTTGTTAAGAATATGGCTGGTTGTTAATAACACACTCACAATGCAACAAGTAGTTTAAGATGTAATGGACATGTACTTGTTGTTGAGACAGGAAGCAGCTTCTGCAAAGGTTCCACCACTTCTCCTAAACCTCAGTACATTTCACATGAAGTGACGGAAGGCTGATAATAAAATGTATTTTTGTTTGGAGAAGTAGTCATTGTTCTGGTGCGGATATTGATGGGGGGGGGGGGGGTTGATGTTCCTGAGAGCTGCAGCTTCCTCCCCTGCTTCCTTCAGAGTATCATAGGAAGCTCAAACAATGGCATTCCTCTGCTGTGCTGCAGACAGAGCTTGTTTGTTAGTATCCAGGGTTAACATGTTTGTGGGGGGGGTTCTGCTGCCAGTGAAAGGAGCTCAGAGGTGATGAATAGTGCCATGCTGCAGGGTGTGGCTCCTCTGTAGGGCTGCACAGTTCATTGGAATGTTATCCAAATCACAATATGGACATATCAGACAAAAATAAGCCTTATTTGTGTTCACGTCGTGCAGCCCTACACAAAACATAATAACATTCACATTTCATTTCTGGGGGCTGTGTTGTCTGGAACCTTGTGTTCCTGGTAGGGTCTCCCATGGCAGATTGGTCTCAGGCAAGGGGCCAGACTGATTCGAAGACCTCATGAAAGACAAACTAAGAAGTGAGGATACCCGGCCCGAGATGGGTTTTCTCCGCAGGGTGGCTGGTGTCTCCCTTAGGGATAAGGTGAGAAGTTCGGTCATCCGGGAGGGACTCGGAGTTGAGCCGCTCCTCCTTCGCGTCGAAAGGAGCCAGTTGAGGTGGTTCGGGTACCTAGTTAGGATGCCACCTGGGCGCCTCCCTAGGGAGGTGTTCCAGGCACGTCCAGCTGGGAAGAGACCAAGGGGTAGACCTAGGACCAGGTGGAGGGATTATATCTCTTCGCTGGCCTGGGAGCGCCTTGGGATCCCCCAGTCAGAGCTGGTTGATGTCGCCAGGGAAAAGGAAGTTTGGGGCTCTCTGCTGGAACTGCTACCCCCGCGACCCGACCACGGATAAGCGGAAGAAGATGGATGGATGGATGGATTTCATTTGTCATGAAATGTTTCCACTGAAGAATGATCTCAGTGAGATTATGACCTAAATCATCCATAAAATATAGTCTGGTATCAAATGCATTATACATCAGACACACATGACCCGTCTACATTGAATATAGTTTATTCTGTCTTCACAGGTCACAGTCATTCAGTCTTGGTGGGCTACAGAAGTGTTCAGTACCACAGCTATCATAGAACATAAACATGATCACAATGAGTCCATGTAGTGAGATGTATAGGTTTCAGATTTTGGGAAAGATTAAATAAATATCAGGATAGATATAAAAACATTTTCTGTCATCATAAAATGTTCATACTGTTATTTTTTTTCGGAAATGTTAAAGTTTTGATGGTGCTTTAATGTGTTCAGTCCAACACCAGCACACCAGTATGGACCTTAACACCACTGTTGTGCAATAACATGTCATATGTGCAACGTACAATCTGACAGTTGTTGTTTCTTACCTTGTTTGCACGAATTCACTTAATTAACTGTCAACTGTAACGCCAGCACTATACACTGTTTACTTTTAAATGTTCACTTACTTTTATAATGCAGCTACTTATCTTTTTTGCCTCGGAGGTGTACTAATTAGATTTTTTGTTAATTAAGGTTTTTATTACCTATTATTTATACATGTTATTTATAATGAATTACTGCTTGCCTCTTTATTTGATATGTTAATGAAGTCCTTTATTTGGTCTGTTTGCTCCGTGCTGTAACATCGTACTTTTCCTCTTGGAAAGCATTTCTGATTCTGTGTCATCCTCAGGTTCCAGAGTTTACTCGCAGGAGTCGCCCCCCCGCATCGTGCACCACCCCTCTGACGTGGTGGTGAAGGTGGGCTACCCCGCCACGCTGTCCTGCAGGGTGGATGGAAGCCCCCCGCCCTCAATCCAGTGGCTGAGGAACGGCCAGCCTCTGGACCTGTCGCCGGGGGAGGGGGGGCTGCAGCCCATCGTGCTGTTGGAGGGGAGCCTGTTCTTCCTCAGCGTGGGAGGGGGGGGGGCGGCGGGCTCAGTCTCATGAGGGGATATACACCTGCGTGGCCAGGAGCAGCGCCGGGGAGGCCCTCAGCCGCAACGCATCGCTGTACATCGCAGGTAAGACCGGGGGTGGGGTCTGAAGAGTCTCATGTTTTCATTATTAAAGTTGGGTTCACATAATGTTGAGAAACAAGCAGTAAGAATGATGTGAATTATATTTGATTAGACTAGTTAGCAAGTTATGTTTCTAATGTGCCACAAACATGGTCTCCCTGAGCCTCTGAACCAATGATTCTGGTGCTGTAAGACATACAGGATCTCAAAGGCTTCTATATCTGCCTGCTCTAAACACAACGGAAAAGTTGACTCTAAAGTTTCAGGTTTTTCTGGGGTGTCGTCCATTTATTAAACATTGACAGACCAACTTTTCTAAAACACAAGGAACATTTCACATTCTACACTGGAAACAATTACACAAACAATTGACTCCCCTAATCTAGGGATGTCCATGCAAGATATTCCAGTGAACAATCTAGCTACTATTAAGGCTTCTTCACCTGTCTGCCCTCAGGTCAGATCTTATCCGATGAACAGCTGTCTGGTCCAGTGGGCTTGTTGAGGGTAACAGTTTCCGCCCATTTGGAGTAGATTAAGAATGCATTATGCAGAATGTATTGTAGTCCGTAGTGACTTCAGTGTCATGGTCTAGATGTGTATGCCTCAGATAACGTGTCCTGATCTGTGAATAGGAAACACCCTTTAGTGTTTCCATGCTCTTATTTGTCCCTTTAGTGACAGATTTAAAGGTGGGGTAGGTAAGTTTGAGAAACCGGCTGGAGATACACTTTTTGTTATATTCCATGGAATGCTCTTAACATCCCGATAGCAATGAATATCTGAAGTGCTTTGACAAAAAATCCATAAAAAATGTCATCTGTGGAAGCCGTAGCGCTGTAAAAAGCACGACCAATCATTTTAGCCGGCCCGGCTAAAATAACTGGATGGCCTGCCTGCCTGTCAGCCTTCCATCGGGGCACAAATATATCTCGTGCCCTCATTGGTCATGTGCGCGTTCGTGTGTGTTGGAGGAGGGGCTCTGTAAGGAAGTGGCAGATTTTCTCCGGTTGTGTATTTTCTAATTCTAGCGATCTCGAGCCGGTTTCTCAAACTTACCGACCCCACCTTTAACCCAGGGTAGCTAATCTTTAAGAGCTTTTTTCTTTCCAGATTCCATTGAGTATTGATGGAATCTCTTCCTTAAATGTGGCTATAGAACTAACAGCTTTTGACTAATGCTTTGTAGTCTAGTAACAGTACTTCAAAAGTTACTAAGAAATGGTCGGATAAAGCAGGATTATGCGGTTCGACTAATAGTTGCTCAATTTCAATACCATAAGTCAGAAGAAGGTCGAGAGTGTGATTATAGCAGTGGGTTGGTTTATTTACACTCTGACAGAAACCAACAGAATCTAATATAGAGTTAAATGCAACAGTAAGGCTATTTTTATCATCGTCAACATGAATATTAAAGTCACCTACGATAATTACTTTATCTGTTTTAAGAACCAAAGTTGATAAAAACTCAGAGAATTCTGATAAGAATTCTGAATAAGGACCTGGTGCACGGTACACTGTAACAAATAAGATTGGCTGCAAAGTTTTCCAGGTCGGATACGTAAGACTAAAAACGAGACTTTCAAATGAGTTATCATTTAATTTTGGTTTAGTATTGATAAGTAAACTTGAGTCAAAGATTGCTGCAACTCCACCTCCTCGGCCCACACCTCTGGCAATATGAGTATTGATATGGCTGGGTGGAGTGGCCTCATTTATGCTGACATATTATTCATGTCTCAACCAAGTTTCAGTGAGACAGCATATATCAATATTATAATCTGATATTAAATCATTTACCAATATTGCTTTAGATGCTAGAGATCTTATGTTTAAGAGACCACATTTAATATTCCTGTTTTGTTGCACTGTAGTAGTTGTTACATTTACTTTTATTAAGTTATTATGTATGACACCTCTATTAGGTTTTACCTTAAATTGTCCTTGGGCAGACACACACACCGTTAATATACACCGCTAACAGGGAAGGGGGAGGTACGGGGTGGCATGGGAAAGGGATTCCCTATATTTTTTCTTTGTCTTTTCTTTTTCTTTTTGTATTATTGTCTATATCATTTGTATCTGTGTAATACGTAAACACACACACACACACACACACACACACACACACACACACACACACACACACACACACACACACACACACACACACACACACACACACACACACACACACACAGGGGGCAGATGAAGATGTTTGTGGGGACAGAGGAAGACGGGGGTCTAATGTCAATGTTTGGAGGAGTCAAACAGTGGTGCTAATTGCCCCCGGACCCTCACTGTTTACTTATGTGGAGCCCAGAGAGGCTGTAGACATGCAGCAGCTGCTCGTCCTGCTGTCTTTCCAGGACACTGAGGACAGGAAAGAGACTGTCTGGAGCAGCTGATCAGTAAGGCTTCCAAACACAGGCCTCAGTCAGAGGTGTTGGGGTCTGCAGCATGCTTCTTCACGGGTCCATCGTCAGAAGGGTGGAGGCTACAATACACTATTACATTTGTTTATATTTAGAGTTTTATCTTAATCTGGTGATAATAAAGAGATAGATATCCCACATGTGGATAATTGTTTTGTCACAGCAGTGTTGTCAAGCATTACACGAGTTACAAATATTTAAAAGATACAATAAGAATCAAATATAATAAAAATGAGCACAAATTCACAATAGAAAGGACATAATGATGAATAACTAGATATCTAAATAATACACAATATAAAGAAACTATTGAACAATCTCACTAAGCTACAGATATATATATAGAAATACACTATAGACACATATTGGCATTGGATATACATTACAACAGATGCAGAGTGGTACATATTGGTTAGAAGGGGGTCTCTGGTCAAAAGGCCTCCCCACCAGTAGATGGCAGTCACGGCCCCAGCTGCTCTATCTTCTATCTGCATACTCCCAGCTGCTGCTTCACTGTATGCCCTGCAGTCTGCCATGTGTCAGAGACATTGAAACATCACTTGAATCTCTTTACTGTAATGAAGTCTCTAAAGTCTGGAAAATAAATCCATGTCCTAAAATGTAGACCAGATATTGCATTGTCTCATATCTATATATATCAGAATCAGAAACGCCAGGTAGGTTCACACGTACGAGGAATTTGGCTTGATGTCATGGTGCATACATAAACATTTAAAACAAATGTTTTTAAAAAGTACACCGATAGCGAACTATATTAAGAACACTGTAATAAAAATATAGTAATATAGCAATAAAATAAAGCAGTCATTTACATCATTCATGTATTCATTTGTCCTTTCTAATAGTTGAACATGTATTTTCTTGCTGTTTTGTATATGGCATTTTGATCAAGCTGTAGTCATGTCATCAATGAGCAGTTTCTCTATGCTTTTGTTTTGAAGGCAGCTCCAGTCACCGGGGGTTTGGGGGTTTACTGCAGACAGGTGGAGCAGTGACTGGGGAGTAGAGGAAGTAAAAGCCATGTTCTTTGTTTGGGTTGGTCTTCCAAACCTAAGGGAAATAAACACAACAAACTCAATTCTTGCCCAAACATTGAACTTCCTCCTGCGTAAGATTCCTCATCAGGTCCCTGCGTAAGATAGACTTTGAGTTTGTATTTGTTTTGTTTGTTTTAGGGTTTAGGGACAACTAGCCGCGACAGATATACAGTTTATTGCTGTATAGATATACAGTATATTGCCCAGCCTTAGTTTGGCCTCTGTCACATCATTGTGAGAATGAGTTTGCTGTTTTGCTGTAAAACATTATTTTCACATCTTACTATTTCCTCTGCACTTGTTATCATGTTTGAATGAACCGGTTAATGTATGCACTTCAGTATGCATATGTGGAACATTAGTCTAAAATAATTCAATAATGGTCAAAAGTAGCCTATAGAAAGACAGTTTCTTTAAAGATTAGCTTTACACTGTCTGTGTGAACTTATTACACTACATTTATAAAAGATAAACAATTGTATTGAGAGTAAACACCTCAGATGTAATACAGTAGACAGTAACTATGTACAGCCTATAATGATCATCACACAGCCTATTCTCTGTGTGAGAACATCTCTGTCACATCAACAATTATATAATGCTATTGATAACATTTCCAGTGAGACATGTGCATTTTTATTTCATAATCTTTGTTCAGAGAATGATCTTGTTGCTATGGTTATTGATGCTGATATTGCTAACACCATGTAAGTTGCATGTTGTGTGAATCATATTTGACATGGACATGAGTATCTAGGTGATCAGGCCGTGTGCGTCAGATATACAGAACCCTGATTACTGCATGCTGTTAGCACAGGCTCTGCGAAGTGTACTGCTGTGGATGCACAGGAGCCTGTGATGGATTGAACACTTCTTCCTGTGAAGTGTGTGTGGACTAACCCTGACTGTGTGTGTGTGGCTGAAGGGTTGCAGGACGAGTTCAGTGTGCAGCCCAGTGATGTGGAGGTGGCAGAGGGGGAAGTGGCTGTGTTGAACTGTGCCCCCCCGGTGGGACACCCTGAACCTAATGTGATGTGGAAGAAGGACGGCCTGCGCATCAACAGCACTGATCACCACTACACTGTAAGCACATGTACATGTTGTGTTGAAACCAGAATACTTTTAAATATGAACCTAGTAACATTTCCAATGCTGCACAAGTTTAAACTGAATATGTTGGATTCACAAAGGGATATCTTGTATTGTCCCCCTCACTATGCAGGGTGAAAGAGCGGGAGAACAAACAAACTCTTCCTCCCTTCATTTTCAATTGTTCATATGAATGAAAAATTGCTGTGATTTAGTTTTCTTGAATAATTGTCAAAGGCGTGATACCACTTTGAGACAGGATTTCTAGTTTGTCAATTCTCTGTCAAGTATCATTTCAAACATTTATGCAACGACTCTTGGATGACTCAAATACATCAAATCAGAGACTAAATTAAGCTGTGACATAATTCATCTATGAAAACTGGTAATGTCGTATGATAGTTAGAGTGGTGAAGTTATAGTGATTTTTTAAAGTGGACCATGATGTCCAATCAGAAAGTCATAATTAGGGTCTGAGACCAGCGGTCGGTGAGCCTATAGTAATTGCTCCGAAGCGACAACCCTACGTTGAGCAGGGAAACGACCGGCTTGGTATCTCCAATGGACATGGTACGATCGCCATCAAGGAAGATGGTCCAAACATCTCCAGACTTCAGACTATCCTTAATGCTCCAGCCCTGAACAGCTCTATGTCATTTATGGGGTGTCATCATAAGCCGTTGCCATGGCGACATATCACTCGCTATCAAACACAATGTTTATGTTACTGCTGTACCTCCCATGTATATTGTCCGATCGGCCTGAAATTTCCAACATTTGCTAACGGCCGAGTCCGGAACACATCTGCGGGACATTGACGTGGGGACAACAGCGGACCTGTGCGGATCGTCGAAAACCCGCTCCTCGCAGCTTTATGATTTAGAAAAAATGTAGGTCTTCATAATTTCCACCCTATTTTAAGGGGAAGCATGATGGTGCCTTTTCTTTTCCATTTCTGGCTTTGTGTTTCTTCACCTCTTACTCGTTTAATATTTAGGAGAGTGCATTTACGTTCTGCCTCTCTTCCTCTGTTTCTGGCTATTCTTTGCATACCCTTGTTTCTCTGAGAAGAGAAGAAATACTATTCTAAAAAGGAGTTGACACATGGTGTCTCTTCACTTGTACACTTGAGGGGTCAGAGTTCATATGGTGAGGGATTCCATGAGCGATATGCGCCGGCCTGTTAATAGAACTGCTCGGGTCTTGATAGATTGAGTGGGGAAGTTCATGAGATCTTTCTAGAGGGTTATCAAGAATAACTTTTATCCAATTACCTCTTCCCTCTCTGTCTGTGTCTGTGTATTCTCTTGTTCTGATTAACCCAGCCAAATCTTTCTTCTTGTTTTATATCTATATCTACGCCGGGATCCGGAGTCGAGGCTGATCCTCTTGCTGTAGTCCTGTGTCTTGGATCCTCTATCCCGAGTTCTGGATTAAGTCGTGGACGTTTCGGGTCGTGGCTGAACCTGTCTCTGCGGCCCTGCCTTGGGTCTCGTCATGCTGCTTCCCTGATGGCTTCCACAGGATTGTAGCTGACATCCTCGTGGATTCATCTTCGTATTACAGACACATGCATTTCCTAACATTCGGTCTATATGCTGTAAAATGTATTATCTCTTCGATTTACACACGGCATCTATTGCACGTCTGTCCGTCCTGGGAGAGGGATCCCTCCTCTGTTGCTCTCCCTGAGGTTTCTCCCATGTTCCCCTTAAACTGTGGGTTTTCTCTGGAAGTGTTTCCTTGTACGATGTGAGGGTCTAAGGACAGAGGGTGTCGTTTTTCTCATACTGATATTCTGAACAATCTGTGCTGTTGTATTTGCTGTAAAATGTCTCTACTGGAGGCTATTTTTATTATATGTACAGCACTTTGGCTCGACCAACAATCGTTTATAAATGTGCTATATAAATAAAACTTAATTTGATTTGATTTAAATAATTTTGCATTTGGTTACTTCTTACTATGTTGAAATAACACATTGAATGTCACGCTTAAAAGTTGGAAACATGAATAAAACCAAAGTAAAATGAATTTGGTAATATAATAACTCTTTTCTTACACATCACTCTTTTGAAAAAGTGTCCCTTGTTTAGTCGACATGAGTCAGCAGGAGAACATGGCAAAGGGATGACTCATTTACAGTTTCTGTTCTGATCCAGTCTTATATTCTGTGCTGAGAGCCAGACTCCATGTGTGAAGTGCAGTGTGTGATACGGTGTGCCTCCTGTCTGCCCTGCTGTAGGAGCTGAGTGGGAAGCTGATCATCGCTCCTGCAGAGAGGAACCACTCAGGAGCGTATGTGTGTGTGGCCAGCAACACTGCGGGGGTGAGGGAGAGCAGGGCGGCCCGGCTCTCTGTGCTGGGTGAGACAACATGCTCATAACTGTTATTCATGTGCAGTGTGGGATGGTGCAGGGAGGACGTAGCTTTGTAGGCCCTCCCAGAAGTTAGCATTGCAACCTCTCCTAGACTGAAAGCAATGGGATTTTTGAACTTCTCTTGGCGAACACACGTTTTTTATACTTACAAGTTTTGATAAGCAGGATAATCTCCACATATGAACACAGCTATATGATAGTTGATGCAATCGCCAGTAGTAAAAGTCTAACATTAAACACCGCTAAGCCTAAGGCGGTTAATGTTAGGCGTGTGGACATTTAGTAGTCTCTATTAGTCATGCTGCATTTAGAAGATGGCGCCGCCTAATACTGTACGTATTTTATGTCATAGAACAAAACCTGAAAATGTAATTAGCTTGTCTTGTCTAGCATCTAACCATAAACTAATTCAATAAAACAATTGATTTTAAGACAAGGAAACAGGAAGTGACTTGTTTGCACTCATCCCTGCACCACTCTATACAGCACAGTATGATTGGATCTCCTCTTCTCTTCTCCAATGTAGCCAAGCCTGTGTTGGTGCTGGGGCCTGGAGACGTGTCAGTGAGGACGGGCCAGTCTGCACAGTTCTACTGCAAGGCTAAAGGGGACCCCCCCCCTTCTGTGGCCTGGAGCAGAGAGCAGGGGCCACTGCCCAACGGAAGGTACCCAGACATACACACTCCATTCATAGAGCTGCCAACTCTACACCTGACCAATATGTTTGAATAAATATGTTTGCATTTATATTACTGCAGTGTGAAGAAATATATGTGTTACGCAGAGCTGACCTCTAGCACTAATAAAGATTTGATAACCATCCTTTAGCTGGAAGAAGTGACCTAATGATTGCTCAGAGATTTGGTAGCAGATTCTTCAAGATGTGCCATTTCATGTTGTTACATTATGACAAGTTATTTAGCTGATGCTTTTATCCAAAGCAATTTACATACACATCAATACCGGAGCAATGTTGGGGTTAAGTATGTTGCCCATGGATGCTTTGACACTGTGTGCAGGTATCTTATAAACCCAGACCAGACTCTGCAGATACACTATGTGACAGCTGAGGATGCTGGGAAGTACACCTGCACTGCTGTCAATGATGTGGGGGTGGCCAGTGCCAGCGCACAGCTACTGGTTGAAGGTAAATTATGAGAAATACACTCTGTTAGGTGCAACAAACTTCTTGTAGTTAATAAGGCATTAGGAGTAGAAACACACCTCAGCCATTCCTCTGGCAAGACTCAGGCTAATGCTAGTTTCTAACAGATACAAGAAGATCTGTATACAGAGCACCTTAATAGGTGTTCAAATCATTTGAACAGAAGAGCCCCAGCTTGTATGGGACCCAAGAATTCAGTTTTGCAGTAACAGCTGGTTATATTTGTATTCTTTTTATTAAATAAGGGAGCCATATAAACTAAGTTTTAGTACGTTTGACTGAAAGATGATCCACATAACCTGCATAAAAGTTACACACATCTGCTGAAATCTGTGTGCATTATAAACATAATATACACAGCCTTCATTCAGTTTCATACTGCACATGCACCACTGACACCAAGCTGGAATATAAACCGACACTTTTTCCTTACAGATTATGTATATGAGTATTTGTTATGCATTATGCCTTATTTAGAATTAACCTGAGGACAAAACGAATAAAATGTTAATATGTTGCGACCCATTAGTTACCAACTACAGAGATACTAACCATCAGCTCTGCTTTCAGATGCAATGAGTAATACAAGTCCTGACCTGTGTATCCATTCTTTTAAATAATACAAAAATACCAATAAATAAAGCTGTGTTTCCAGATGCTAGCAGCACTACACAGAGAGACCTACACAAAGAGCTGTCGGCCCTGCGAGTGGCCCTGGAGAACGTCAGCATTGTGGCCCCTGGCTCTAACATATCACAAGTGCAGTGGAAGGTAGGGGCCAGCTAACTCAAAGACTTTCAGAGAGAGTGTGAATATTTCAGGTTTATGATCCATGTTGTGTTTTCTGAGCAGCTGCAGTCCCTGCCCGCCCAGCCTCATTACCTGGACGGCTTTGAGGTTCTGTACCGCTCTCTGCTGCCTGCCAGCTCCGACTGGGCGGCAAACAAAGTGACCGTGCCCAGCTTCCAGGCCCAGGTGGGGCCTTTAAAGAGAGGCTACAAGTACGAGTTCAAAGTGCGTCCGTACGGCAACAGCTTGTACGGGAGGGAGAGCAACACGCGGCACCTCAGAGTCCCTGAGACAGGTAGGAAATTAACGGATTTAAGAATACCTGTGTCCTTTATAATGATTTTTACCCTCCTGTTGTGTTCGGGTCAAATGTGACAGATCTGCTACTTTCAGCAATCATAAACATTTAGTTTTACATTTGATTGCCTCATGATATCCTTCACAGTAGACATTGGAAAATATAAAATTGCTGATCAGCACTCTCATTTAATTTTGAGATATCTTCCCGGTCAGAAATAGAATGGGTAACCCTAGAATGTTCATCCATCAGAAAGTACACATCCAAGAACATTTTTATTTTAGAATACATTTTTAGTGTCTCTTCTTTGTATAACCACTGCAGTTACTCATGTAGAGGCTAAGCCAACGCTTTAAGCCTCTGAGGATCTGCTATGTTGGCCTAATTGACGCACACAAAGTTTGCTAGGTGAATACAAGTTTGATACAAAGTTTCCAGTTCGATACAGTCCATTTATTTCCTGTTCACTGGTGTCCATTTCATTTGCTTCATTTTCTCATTCACCATACACGATATTACGGTTCACACAATACCTTTTGCAAATGTTTGTCCCGTGTTTGTGTGTGTGGTCCGTGTGGTCCGTGTGTGGTCCGTGTGGCCCGTGTGTGGTCCGTGTGGTCCGTGTGTGGTCCGTGTGGTCTGTGTGGTCCGTGTGTGGTCCGTCTGGTCCGTGTGTGGTCCGTGTGTGGTCCGTGTGGTCTGTGTGGTCCGTGTGGTCCGTGTGGTCCGTGTGGTCCGTGTGTGGTCCGTGTGGTCTGTGTGGTCCGTGTGGTCCGTGTGGTCCGTGTGGTCCGTGTGTGGTCCGTGTGGTCTGTGTGGTCCGTGTGTGGTCCGTCTGGTCCGTGTGTGGTCCGTGTGTGGTCCGTGTGTGGTCTGTGTGTGGTCCGTGCGTGGTCCGTGTGTGGTCCGTGCGTGGTCCGTGTGGTCCGTGTGTGGTCCGTGTGGTCCGTGTGGTCCGTGTGGTCCGTGTGGTCCGTGTGTGGTCCGTGTGGGTCCGTGTGTGGTCCGTGTGGCCCGTGTGTGGTCCGTGTGTGGCCCGTGTGTGGTCCGTGTGGTCCGTGTGGTCCGTGTGGTCCGTGTGTGGCCCGTGTGTGGTCCGTGTGTGGCCCGTGTGTGGTCCGTGTGGTCCGTGTGGCCCGTGTGTGGTCCGTGTGTGGCCGTGGTGTGGTCCGTGTGGCCCGTGTGTGGTCCGTGTGGTGGTCCGTGTGGTCCGTGTGTGGTCCGTGTGGCCCGTGTGTGGTCCGTGTGTGGTCCGTGTGTGGCCCATGTGTGGTCCGTGTGGTCCGTGTGTGGTCCGTGTGGCCCGTGTGTGGTCCGTGTGTGGTCCGTGTGTGGTCCGTGTGTGGCCCATGTGTGGTCCGTGTGGTCCGTGTGTGGTCCGTGTGTGGTCCGTGTGTGGTCCGTGTGTGGTCCGTGTGTGGCCCATGTGTGGTCCGTGTGGCCCGTGTGTGGTCCGTGTGTGGTCCGTGTGTGGTCCGTGTGTGGCCCATGTGTGGTCCGTGTGGCCCGTGTGCCGTGTGGTCCGTGTGTGGTCCGTGTGGTCCGTGTGTGGTCCGTGTGTGGTCCGTGTGGTCCGTGTGTGGTCCGTGTGGCCCGTGTGTGGTCCGTGTGGCCCGTGTGTGGTCCGCGTGTGGCCCGTGTGTGGTCCGTGTGTGGTCCGTGTGTGGCCCGTGTGTGGTCCGTGTGACCCGTGTGTGGCCCGTGTGTGGTCCGCGTGTGGCCCGTGTGTGGTCCGTGTGTGGCCCGTGTGTGGTCCGCGTGTGGCCCGTGTGTGGTCCGTGTGTGGTCCGTGTGTGGCCCGTGTGTGGTCCGTGTGGCCCGTGTGTGGTCCGTGTGTGGTCAAAAACTGTATGGCCTTCCGGCGGAACCTCTAACCACAAACATAGGTTCCTAATTGGCTCCTATAACTCATGTAAACCAGTAGTAGTGTTTACAGGGGGTGTTAAATGATTAATGGTTTTTGTTTTAATGTAAGAGCGGTTTAAACAGACCGGTCAAATTTGACTAGGAACACCAAAGAAAGGGGGGAATCGAACTCGAGTGGAGGGTCAAATGTGTTGAACTTGAACACACAGTACAGCGTTTGGAAGATAACAGTGGACTCGTCCTCCTCTGTATGTAGTGCCCGGGGCCTCTCCAGTGTCTGTGTCCATCACAGTGAGCCATGAGCAGAACAACACCATCCATGTGAGCTGGGAGCCCCCTCCTCATGAAACACACAACGGGGTCATCCAGGGGTACCAGGTACACATACACTATATTATTATCAAGGAAACATAATAATCCCCTTCAATATACCAGCGTGCTACTCTAATGATGCAAACTGTTTTCCAGGTGTGGTGTGTGGAGTCTGAGGAGCAGCAGAACCAAAACTGGACGGTGGACAGTGGTCACCACACTCTTGAAATCTCCACTCTCAAACCAGGGAGACGGTATTGGATCACCATAGCAGCGGTCAACGGAGCTGGAGTAGGAATGCTGAGCGACCCTCATGGGTTTGTCATCAGTGAGTGAAAGGAATATGTATCTGTTCATTTATGAAGGACAGTTTGAGAGAAAGTCTGCACTGAAAAACCTGAAACGTTGACATTAGTTAAATGTATTATGTCAACAGATTTCACATACATATATTAAGTTAGTTGAAAGCAATAATATTACGTTTAAATAAAGGATATTAGGTTCCTACCTAACTTAATACATGTTGCATTTTCACACATTGATGTGTGACATAAAACATTGAAGTCAACGGTTCCGTTTTGTTCAGTGTGTGTCTACAGTGTGCAGTGTAAGCACATTACAGAGGAGAAGTTATCATGACCTCAGATCTGATTATTCTGCTGCTGTTTGTCTCAGACCCACAGATAGGGGCCCCCCCTGGGTCAGACAGCGACAGAGGGGAGCTGTCTGAGGTCCTGGCCCTGCTCCAGGACCCCGTGTTGATCGGCAGCGTTGGCGTCCTCCTGTGGTTCCTCCTGATGGTTGCAGCTGTGTACCTCTTCAAACGCCACAGCAAGACAGGGCAGCTGATCCCAGGACACGGCCGGTTCAAAGGTGTGTTCAGTTTCTCATCAGCGTTCTGTCCAGTTCAAACGATGTGTCTCCAAATGTGGGGATTTTGAGAAGCTGAAGGATGAGGGTTTCCTTCATGTGTTCCTCTAAATGAAACCCCTTGGATCAGCTGGAAAATGAATGCACGCATGTTTTTACAGTATGAGACTTCTGACAGATAGGTGGCTCTTACAGGACAGAGCTCCAACACTATGATGACCCTACAGAAGTTGATGCATTGCTGTATATTCAATGACCCAACAGAGCACAACCCTTTGCTGAACATACTTCAACTAATACACTTTCAATGATCTCTGTATGTTTATGTTTTTGTCTTCTTCTTAGGTTTGCACAGGCTGGCCGGTGAAGATCTCATCATAAAACACAGGTACAGAGGAGACATGGTAGAGGTTGGGGAGTATACATTTGTAAAATGTTAAGTGCAAAATGTAATTAGAATGGAATCATTACAATAAATAACAAATCCTGAAATAAATCTGCTTTCTGATCAAAGTACAGTAACACAGTTATCCTAATAGTTTCAGTTCAGATTGGAAGACTATAACTAATTGTACTAGAACATTATAAATAATGATGAATCCTATCCTCCTCCTGCTTCCTCTACAGGATGGCAGCCCCAGACTCCCCCTGGACCTCTGGAGGCTGGAGACCTGCCTTCAGCCAGAAGTACCAGGACCTGTGGGCCCAGGGTCAGAAACATCCAGGCATCAGGGGCGCCAGTGAGTATTCATGGGCACACATGAAGAGTGTTGAAACCTTTAGACCTGTCCTATCATACATGATGCAAACCAACCCTAAGAATAAGACACGGAACATAAAGCGAGGAAAGGAGTGTAATCAACTGTGGATTTAGCAGGAGTGGACAAGAGAAGGAGAGAGCTACACTATGTAGTATAGTTATTTAAGGCACAGACTGAAACGTCTTCAAATGAATGGCACAATCTGTGTTTCTACAGGTGAACAAGTTCAGTCATTTATAAACTGCTAACTAGCTGTTGACAGTATGTGGTGCTGTGGCAGTCACTTTCATTGGTTCAGAGTCAGAAGCTATTTTCTTCACACTCAGCTCACGTATGTACACAGTATGTGCTTGAGCAGTACTAACATGTGAGCAGTACTAACATGTGATTAGTACTAACATGTGATTAGTACTAACATGTGATTAGATAGACAACAGGTTGCTGCTGGGATAGATCACTTCATTGTTGCTGAATTCAATAAGTGAACTGTTATTAAATTGTCTGCAGTTAAAAAAATCAATAATAATAATCTGCCGATCTGTAGTAGCAACATAAAGCCTATATTTATAAGATGCTTTGGTCACCATGGTTACACTTATTCATATCAGCATGTGAGTGTGTTGGGATTGTGTCTAGTTAACTAAAGTGGCTACTCTTTATAGTAACTATATTCTCCTAACTTCTAACAGTGTGTTCATGTTTAAGATGTCCAGCTCCTGTCTTTACTCAGAACTCTTACAAGAACATGTTTCTGTTCATCCTATTGTTCCAGTAATACACTTCCTCCCAAGCACTTGATGTCCTTGTAAAGCAGACGATGCAGGATGACATCATCAAACCTGTCATGAGGTCACCTGTCAGTCCATATGACTCATTTCTCTGCATGTGTTAGTAATAAGCTATTGTGGCCACAGAACCAGAACAAAGGGATAATAGTGTGTATCCAAATGGACTAGAGACATGAAAGACGCAATGACAGTATCGACCTCTCACTATGTCAGTCTCTCTGATAGATATGCTGCTGAATGTTTGGACGTATTCATGTGTGTTTCTTTAGGTCTGCCAGTCTCCTGGAAGGACCCCCGCTGCATGGACTCAGTGGTCCCCATCGTGACGGACAGCTGTGGCGTTTACGGCACTTTCTACGTGGACCTGATGGGAAATGGTCTGAAGACCTTTAACAGTCCTGGGAGCCGCCCTAAGGCTCCTCACGGTGTCCCCCTTCAGCAGGGGGAGACCATCAAGATCTTCTCTCAGCCCCTCGCAAAGAGCGCGTCCCTGGGGAGCCGCGAGGCGTTGTCATGGAAACAGGCTATACGCCCCCAGCCCAGGATGGGGGTGCTGAGGGAAAAAACCCACAGCAAGCAAGGTGCATAGTTGAGATTGTGATGTGAACACCACAACTATATGTGTTCTTCCTTTCATTGTCCCTCTTTGTGTGTCCCTGCACACGTTGTCCTCTGAGTGTTGTAAATGATGTCAATGCAGAAAGTAAGACAGCTTTGACATTGTATCAACCAGGGCTGCACTATTGAAACCACCATATTAGACTATCCAAGGGGAACTGTCCTGTAGTGTGTTCTCAGGTGTTCATTCATGTGAATGCTCTGCAAAGGCTAAAATCCCTGTGTCTCAGGGAACTTAGTGACATCACTATGTTACACTCACGCTTCTATTGGCTAGCGCTCCAACACATTGTACGTGATAAAAAAAGAAGCTGAAATGCGTCTGTGATTTCCTTGTTGACCCCAGAGCTGCATGCAGTGAACAGCGCCCCCCTGGCGCCCAGCAGGAGCCAGGCCTGCCCCTCCAGTGTGTTCAGACAGAGACTCAGTCACGTCCCAGCCGCCCGGCACGGTACCACAGGACACAGTTTATAGCACTCCTTACTCCAGCATCTTTGTGAATTTCTGATCTTGATTTTGTATTTATAATTAAGTTAGAACGTGTACTTTAGCACAATTTGATTTTAGTAGTTGAATTATTGGCGACTGGTTATAAGTAGGCATATGTTGTTTTTGTCCAGGGGGGCATCCAGAGTGGGATAAAGCTGCTGGCTGTCCTCGACTGCTGCATTACTCTACATCCTTACACCTGATGGACATGCTGCCCCCCCCACCACCAATGCCACTAGAGGACACCATGGACTCACACAGCCTCAGCTCAGATGAAGGGTAAGAGACTCACACAGCACAGACGGAGGGGCGGGGGGGAAGAGACATGATTTCTGATGCATCTCTAATCCTCTAGCAGCCACAGGAGTCATCATGCTGGTCCCAAAGCGCAGGAGTGTGATAGAAGGATACAGTAACCAGGGACATCTGATTGGTCATTGTTGCATTCCAAAACAGTAAAGTTATAAAGAAAGAGCTGTCTGCCGTTTAAAACAAGTCTGGGGTCTCCATACCTTATTGGTCAACGTCCTTCCTTACAGTATGTGTGTTTGTTTCCTTTTAGTGGCCCAAGACCTCACTTTAGTGGGAACACACAATATGGACACAAAGCCAGTAAGAAAAGAGACTGGAGGTGGATGACCCAGAGCCTAATGTTTCTTGGAGCTAACGGAGGAAATGAGAAATGCCGAGCATAGGATGTCAGGAAGTCTAAATAAATATACAAGAATAGTTGAGGAACAATCAGTTCCGTAGGTTTGTGTGCGTGTAAATGGCTTGTTTACTTACGTAATATAGTGACATCACTATGTAACAATTGAACTGCTTTTGGCTAATGCTCTAACACATTGTCTATGATATTCTAAGGGGGCGAGACATCTCTAAGTGGTTGACCAATCACAACAGAGCTGGCCAGGGTGAAAAGAGGTGCTGCAGCACAGGCAGTACGAGAAAGATGAAAGACATGTCCCCGTAGAGACATGTCCCCGTAGAGACATGTCCCCGTAGAGACGTTAATAGGCCCAACATCACGAGTCCAACACTTGGAGCAGATGGAACATGGTCTCGTTTGGTGCTGCTTAGCAAACTGCTACTCTCTGTGCTGTTTGACTGTTTCCTATTATATGTGTATTTCTGAGCAAGCGATCCCCGTGTCGACACAGTGCAGTGTGTTATTTATGTTCTTCACAAAACGTCCTGACTCAGCCTCTCAGTCAGAAGGGAACCATTACTGGGAGCTGCTTCAAGTTTGATTTTATTTTTAGCTTTTAAGGAAAGTATTTCGATGTTTTAATTGCAGCTAACTCGTGTGTGTTTGATCTCCAGCTCCAGTCGTTCTACGAAGCTATCAGTGGACATGGGCTCTCTCCAGTCGGTGTGTGATGCGTCCTGCCGCTGTGGGCAGCCCCCCCCATCCAACAACAGCTGCCCCTCCTACAGCCACCTGTCTACTGCATCATACTCCAGGTCAATGGATGAGGAGCAGGGGGGCACGCTGACAGCAGAGGAGGCTACACAGTATCTGGAGCTCAGCCCCAAACCTGAGAGGAGCAGGTAGATAACGGCTCATCATTCACGTGTGTTAATATAGCACCTTTCAACTTAAGGCCATCCAAAGGAATCATTTAAAAACAGTCAACAACAACATTTAATACTGTGCACTACATGTAGAGATCTGTTCATGCCCCCCCCTTCTGTCAACAGTGCTCTACCTCAGCAGCGTCCCTCTCTGTCGAACCCCTTCTCCCCAACCCTGGGCTACATCTATGAGCGTGTCCACTCTCCTCAGATGGAGGAGGACCCCCCCACCCATGAGCCTGAGGTCCCAACGATGGGCCTGCGCCGCACCCGCCTGCAGAGCCCCCCCCCCCTCCTCCTGCTTCAGCGAGGGGGACGGCTCCCTGTGGAACACCTGGAGCTCGGTGACGGGCAGCAGCCTGGCCAGCGCCCGCAGCAGCTTCATCAGCTCCGTGGACAGCTGCTGCACCGAGGACAGCGCCACCTTCAGACGCCTGCTGGCCGCTGCAGCCGGGAGCATGGGCGGAACCTCGCTGTCAGGTGAGCCCTGACAGGGGGGAAACACTCTGAACACTGACCGATCATCACACACACACCGGTTCCTCAACAAGCTCTACTCAGCGAGGAGAACCAGATGTGGCTCATTGTTTCTGATCAGAATTGAGTTTATTTAGGATGGTTTACACATGCAAGGAATTAGCTTTGGTGTCTGGTGGTGCAAACATAAACAACATAAGGGAATACGTTGTAAGAGAAGGTAAACAAATATAACAATTATAAAAAGAAAATATTTGTAAAAAACGATTTAGCATTAAAAAAGGAAAAGACTAGTATTTAGACCAACTTTAAATATAAAAAGTAGTACAATGAATATATGACAAACTACAGTGTGTTTTATTATAAAGTGGAGGGTTGTGCAAACACATATTCAGAGAGGTGAACATGGCTCACAGTAACAGAAGAGCCTGCAGTGGGAAGCACATCTCTCCACTAGAGGGAGCCCTCTGTCAGTCTGACTGAAACAGTGGCAGCCAGTACACCTGTCACACTGAACCATGGAACTCAAGACATGTGTTTGTTCTAAGAGCATTTTGAAGTTTAACATTAAAGTGTACATGTCACTGTTGGTCAGTGTGTGTGCATGTGTCTGTTGCTGTTAGAAACAAAGACATGAAGTCTAATATCTGAGATGTCACCAGGCAATTACTTAGCTGGTTTCATGAAATCACATCTCAGGATGAGTCAACTCGCCCCCCCATGACACCTCATCAGTCACTCTGCTCTCCATCTGCAGGCAGCCTCACTCTCTTTTGGCTGTTTCCACAGATTCAGATAAGAGGAAAGGACACTAGCTTCTTTACCTGCTAATGGCCACTAGCTTCTTTACCTGCTAATGGCCACAAGCTTCCCCAGAGCTGTGGTCATTGTTCATCTTCAGAATGTGTAGAACATAAGCATCAAATCAAGAATGACGTCATCCATCCATGTGACTACATGTTTAGTGTCACATGGAGACTTAAAAGGCCTTCATGTTTTCCCTCAGGATCTTTCTGGTCGTATTCTTATTGAATACAGGCTACTTTTTCAGGAATAGAATATATTCAGCTTTAAATCTACCATTTAAGTATCCACTCTAGTTAAATGATACTTATGTAAAGACCCCGTTTCAAGGATAAGCAGAGTGTGGACTAAGCATGTGAAAAGAGGGGAGCAGCAGGAGCAGATTAGAACACTCACATAAAACACTTCAGCTTAACTGTTATTCCCAGACAGCTACCTTTTGGAAGGTCTTTGAAATATCAGAATGCCTTCAGAATGCAGAATATGGCTGTTGGGAAAGGCAATGGTGGCTTTGTTGCCTTAAACATTTTAGAGTAGCTTTATTTTCAGTGACTGACAGCTGGTTCAAAGAAGCTGTTTGTCCTCAGCGTGACACAAGGCGCTGCTCTGAGTCGAGGGGCTTTCTGTATTAATATAACCCCCCCACTCCATATTGAAATGCTTGTTAACATGTGCTCCTCTCCTGTGTTCAGACTTCTCCCCGCCGGCCTCTCCCCTCAGCGCCGTGCACCCGTCGTTCTGTGAGGGCGACTCGGCGGAGCTGGAGCCGGTCCCTGCGTGGGAGTGGAACCTGGCCTGGGTGGAGGAGATGGAGGCTCAGTACAGAGCTCACTATCCTGCCAGGAGCTCCAAACCCTTTGACACTTAGGCATCAGTGGTGACCATTGCATGTCTGATATGTGTAATGTGTATTTGTAAAAAGCGCTTTGAGCATCTGGAAAAGCGCTTTAATAAATGTAAGGAATTATTATTATTATTATTATCAGAGGAAAAGATGCGACATGACTGCATTTTGAGAACTTCACAAACACCTCACAGCGATGCCAGAACAGCAAGACAAGAAGAAGGGACGGATGATCCTCCTTTATTTATCTGAGAGGGCTGGAATTGAAAGGTTGAAATAGCGTTCTCCCTGTCAATAGTTACATGTCTGCATTTCAAATATAATTGGAGCAAACTCCTTGATGTTTGAGATACTTCTGTGTGTCTAATAGTTTGACCTCAGGGCAGTACTGTTTGCATCCTCCAAAGGACTTCCATTGAGGCTCTAAAGTTTCTTTCCGCTCGTTAGAGGATAATGAGACACTTCTCACCCAGTGTGTTTGAAAAGGCCAGAGACACGGAGACAGGATGAAGATGGAGAATCCAGTCATTAGCAGCGCTGCACACTTCCTCACACACATAGGGCTGGAGTCCTACCAAATGTGCACTTCTCATTCAGCATATTCAACACATGTTATACAAAGAACTTCATCACATTCCAAATCCTGTTGTCTCTTACAGTTTATTACATTCTGGGAATCCTTTTATATTTGAAGATTGTTTTGTACTTTATACGCTCTGTCCTTTTTCTATTTTACAAAGAGTTTGTATAATACAAAACATTATGTAGTTCAGGATAGCAGAAGTAGCTAAAGTGATTTGTAAAAATGGTTCAAAGTGAATTGAAGTAACTGGAGGTGTAACTTGAGGAAGCATTCCACAGGATGCTCCATGCTGTATAAAGACTTTGATGCATGGCCGTAGATTTATTGGAGGCATTTGCATTGATTTTGTTCTCATAACAAATGTGTTTTATTATTTAGAAAAACATGTTAGAATTGATATCAAGTTTTATATTTTGAAAAAGCTATGTTACATGTAACCTGTGACATTGATACTGTCTCTTATGTTATTATTGTATTGTTATTAAAAACACCCTCGTATACACATCAAGTGCTAGTGGGACATTTGATCTAGAAACTCCTCCTTACAGGAAGTACTCACAGTTTCTCACAGGGACACGTTGACACTTCAGTGCTTCAGCATATGAGGGGGGGGGGGGGGGGGTTCCTCGGTGACCGTCGGCCCGACATGAACCCCCTGCTGTTTCTAATGGCTGTGTAACAGGAAGATGATGTTTATAACCAACACCAACCATGCTGCTGCAGCTGATCCTTACAAACTCGTTGAAGAGAATAATTAACACTAAATAGGCGCATTCACACCGCAGTACTTTTCCCACAAAGGTTCATGCGAACTTAGTTCATGCAAACTCTTTAGTTCGCATGAACTAAGTACAGATCGCGTTCACACCAAGCGGCAAACTGTGGGGTAGAGCTGTGAAGCCAATACGGAAGTGCCACACACTGCGGTTCATATATTGGCCGATAGGCGATGGCTGCAGAAAGGAGCAATTTCCATAGACCCCCATGTTAAAATGCCCAACTTTACAGCAGAAAAAAACATGTTTCTACCCCTGGCTCCATACATTTTTATTATCGATATAGTTAGATTCCACCTTCATGATTATGGATCTGTGAGTGAATTGTTTTCTAACGCGACCCTTTTATTTATATTAGGTCTTAAAGTTTGTGCACACATTAGGGCGTGGTCACGTTGATTGACAGATACGTGCCTCACTGTCAGCTAACAGCAACTTGTCCACTCTGCTAGGCTACAACCATAGAGGCTACAACGTTAGTTAGTTGTAGTTACTGTACTTGACCCTTTAGCTGTGTTCGTGGTGATCGTGCCTGTTAGGGAATATTGTTACAAATACCAGATCATTAAAATGTCGTGCTGTGCGCTTGAATGTACTAACAGAACTTCCAAGAAGTTTTCGGTGAGTAAAATGATAATATTATACATGTTAACCCTGTTAGCAGGTGTTTGTGTGCCTGTTAGCTTAGCTTGTTGGGTAAGACTTTTATACTATATGGCTATGACGCCCATAATGCTAAACGGGAGCAAATGTGAAAAGGGGACCCAATTATCCCAGTGGTGCCGCCGGAGTCCACGCCGCCGAAGCTAACGCGGCCATAGGTCCCGGCAGCCGTAGCTAGCCCCCTGGGGCTCCGTTAGCTTCGGCCAGCGGCGGAGTCCGGCGTTATAACTGGAGATCAAGGAATGCATCGAAACGCGGACTTGGTTCGCCTGTAGCCCGCTGTAGTATTACAGGGTTGCCAACTTTGGGTACCTGGCTGGAGTGAGATTTTGATATCATGGGTTTAATTACACATATGCGCACTAAATGACTGCTATCATGTCAGCAGCGGGACCTTAGCATATATATAGGATATAGGATATATATATACAAATACACAAAATTGGACACAGACTATAAATCATACAACGGTGCCGACAATATTATCGTTTATCGCAATAATTTCCTGGAAAATGTATCCAATAAAATTAATTATCGTGAGAGGCCTATACATGAAACACACACACAAACAAATCTACAGACTTACTCCAAACTGCTAAACATATTAATTAACACACTCTATTTTGGCCTAGTAGAACAATAAGCAGCAGACTTTTACTTTTTTATCATTTCTACTGGATCTTAGATCTGCGCATGCGCAATACGGGTCGGCAGTTGTGAGAGAGTATTTTTGTTGGGTAATCTATGGTAGGGCTAACCCATACAGTGGTGGGGTGAAGTCAGTATTTGCATTGTAATCACATACACGCCCCCCTTGAGAGTGAAACGCCACGCGTGAGGTTTAGATTATTTCCCTGTCTCAATCCAAATTGAACTGTATGAAATAAAAAGGTACATTTGTCTTGTAGTAAATAAAAAGGGTGACCTGGACCCAATCCTGCAATTTCCCCACAGGTGAAAGAGTTGACATGCTGAAAGCCCAACCCCTGCAGAGGGTCTGGGGGGATTCTCCCCCAGGAGATTTTTTGAAATACTAACATCAAATACACATTCTGGTACTCTCTTGAGAAGAACAATAAATAAAACTATTACTACACGACATATTTAAAGAAATGAATGGCATTTTAGTTTGTTGTTACTTTGTTCTGAAAGCTGAACCTGCTGCTCCTCACAGAGAGAAGAGGGAAGAGGCTGTGAATGAATTTACATTGTGGATAAGGGTGGATAGCCCCCATTGTTCTGTGTGTCAAAATGAAAGACAGCTCACACACCTATCAATCATCAAACCGTGGGGTCTTATTTCATTACTTGATTTCTATCAACACATAATGTTGTATCGATGTATAGAGATGTACTACAGCAAAAGTATTCTCCGTGGGGACTTCCTGCAACAACACCACGCCGTTATCTTGATTCTGATTGGCCAGAAGACATTATCAAAGATGTTCTATTGAGAAGACGATCACTACCTGACAAAAGTTTTCAAAACCGTTTCTAGTCTTCGGTATTCTTGTTTTTGGCGTGAGAATAGTTTGGGCAGCGTGAGAGCGTGAGATTGAGAGTGAAAGCGTGTGTCACACGCCAGATGCGTGAGAGTTGGCAACCCTGAGTATTAGCTAAATAAATGATGTTGAGCAAGGTTTATTAAGCTGAACACCGCCACAATTATTCTGTTATGTATCGGTACTTATTTTATTTTATTAACGTGTGAATGACAAGCATTAAGAATAATACCAAATAGCTAATTATCTTGCAGATTGTCTCGTTTGATTATGAATGTAACGTTTATATAGTGGAACTACACTGTTTTATCAAAAACCAAAGTGCCACGCAGTGACTTGGTATGCATGTATTTCAGCAGGAAATGTGCAACCTAGATGACATTTACCAACACAGACTATATAGAAATATTTGTAAAAGTTGTTCGTTACTAAGTGAATATGGCATTAACCCTTCTGTTGTCTTCGGGTCAAATCTGACCGATTTACTACTTTCATCAATCATGTTTTACATTCGATTGCATTAAGGCTTTATGATATCCTTCACAGTACACATTTGAACAATCCAATTATGGATGATTTAGTCAACGTTGTAACGTTGTGTTGTTAGCATAGGTTGTTAGCTTAATACTGAGAGCATGTTAGCTTAGCTTCTTAGCCTGAGCTAGGTCTGGAACGTCACGCTCGTTGGCAGCAGGTCCCGCCCTGTCCCGCCTCAGCTCCGCCTCTTTGCCCTTATTTGGAGCAGGCCAGAGAAGGCAGGAGTTAGACTCTGACGTCACTATCGAGCCGTTAGTAGCCGACTCCGCCTACTTAGGGCTTCACGGCAACTCTGCAGAATCCTATGGGTGACGTCACGGACCCTACGTCCATTTATATATACAGTCTATGGTTCACACCAGAAAAAGTCCCTGGGGGTGGATTAGACAAATGAAGCCGCAGACGTCACTTCTTCTTCTTCTGCTTTGGGTTTACTGGCAGGCTACAAACAACTTCACGGCGTATACTGCCGCCCACATTCCCCGGCCGGAAGTCCCCGGAGTTGGGGACTGGCTTCAGTAGAAGCTGCTGGGACTCCCAGCTGCTTCTACTGAAGCCTTCCGAGTAAATCGCCAGAACGCCGACACCTCCTCTTCTCCACCGCTCCCATGTTTTATTTTGTGTTGCCATAAGTTAGTCTCTCTGCGTTTCTGCGCTGGGCTAATGCTAATGCTAATAATGCTAATGCGAGGATAATAAAATGGCGGCTTCACAAAACTTTTTGGGAGTTTTACGGGGCGTGGTTTGCAATCCGCCTAGCCAGGGTAAAAAGGTTCTCATGAACTAATTTTAGTACCGGCTCTTTTTGGTGTGAACGCGATAAAAGAGTTCTCATGAACTAAGTTCGCATGAACCTTTGTGGGAAAAGTACCGCAGTGTGAATGCACCTAATGTCTGTGTGTTCCGGAAGGTGTGGTTTTAACTTTGAAATGTTAAAAATGATGTTTTTCCTTAAAAAACCCTGGGATTGAATGTAGCCTAGTTTATTCTGTTTAAAGCAGATTATTTGCACACGCTTCAGTCAGTCAAAGCTCACAGGAGTTGGATGAGTATGAGGGAATGAGAGCTTTGCAGACTGATACATATTTGAATATGTATGTAAGGTAATATGATTTACTCAAAGACTTTGTGTGCAGCTGCAAAGCACGACATGCATTTGGAAGTAATCCTTGGCCTGTATCTGGGCTGGGTGAAATGCTAAGAAGTGCTTTGCTGTCTGTTTCAGAAGCTGCTCAGGAACAGCCATATTACAAGTTCTATTCCAGGTATTCAAAACAGTTAACAAACGCATAGGAACAAGTCTCAGGGTTCATTTGTTATTTTCTTCTCAGAAGAGGGACAGGCTTTTTCTGCTTCAAAAATATGCAATAATTCAGATTTCTTTCATGTCTTTACTCTCTGAGAAATTCATTTTGAAGATGAATCAGACTGCTTCTCTCTCAGTTATTTTCAGATGAAGTCAAGCAGACCTGCAAATAGCAGTCAAAGCTTTGTTAAGCACAGGAATCGAGCTTTAAACTGTCCATTTATCTGAAGGAGCCATATTTACCCTATATGCAGCGCAGCAAGTAGTGGATTAAGTGTGTGTGTGTGTGTGTGTGTGTGTGTGTGTGTGTGTGTGTGTGTGTATGTGTATGTGTGTTTGTGTGTACTGGACTGCCAGAGAGATTATCCTTCATCTGTCTCCTTCACTAAAGGCCATATGTTTCTACATGAAGCCCCTGGCTCCTCTGAGCACACACACACACACACACACACACACACACACACACACACACACACAAAACACTGATAGACGTGACTGACCACATGCTATGAGGCTCACACAGTAATGAATCAGTTACTACTGTACTGTCTGCGTGTCTTATTAGGTTATACACACAGACACACACACCCTTGGGGTTTGTGCATCACAGATTTTGGTGTATGCCAAAATACCAGCTGTATATAGTATGTCAGCTAACCAATGACCCATATTACACATGGCCTGAAACCAATGCACACACACACACACACACACACACACACACACACACACACACACACACACAACACACACACACACACACACACACACACACACACTGCACACACATACTCAGCACACACACACATGTCACTGGATGTCTTCCCTAAAGTGTTCTTTTATAAAATGAATAGATACCTTCTAAGACCAGATATAGATGTGCAGCATTGTTTGAGCACAGTTAGCAGGATTTCTAGCTAAATGAGTCTTAAATCTTAAATCTTGCATGATCCTCAAAATAGACCCTTTATATGACAATCCTGAGGCAAAGATGCATTTACAAAATGGGGCTGCATGAGATACACATTTTAGTCTTAACTCCGTCACAGTATATGAGTAATGTATTAGAATATTATGTAATAGCTATGTATATTTAGTTGTATGCATGTGAATAAATGTAATCATACATCTTCAAAGTAATAGTTGATGAACTTGAAATGTGCACACCCTAAAAGCAGCTCCAGTATGACAACACGAGGAGCTGATACTCACCACAGACTTCCAGTGCACATTTCTTATATTCTCAAATCCAATGGCTCCATCATATAGATCACATGTGACCTGAACAAATTAGGGAATATGTAAACATAAGTGTTATTTTCTATAATATACAGGTGCAAAAGAATCATTTCATTTACACAGTAGGCCTCTATTCATTTTGTATTTTTCTCAACAGGAACAAGAAAAAAAGGGAAGCTTATATTCTAAATGTATTTGTTAAAAACAACACCAATGTCTCCAAAAACGACATACATGATTATAGTAACGCTGGAAGGTGCCTGGAGACACAGTTCAGTCTCCTTTCTCAAGCCTACAATACTAAAGGGATTAAAATACTTTGAATAATAATAGTTTCACTCACCTTTTTTAACTCTTGCCTGGCCATCTGCTCTCGTGTGCCGTGTAGGATTACACCATAGACTGTATAGATAAGGATTACACCCATGGTGTAGTTATCCAGGAGGCATAGACAGTTATTGAAGATGATGCCATGTTTATTGAAGATTGTACACTATAAATATTCACCAAAAGTATTCAAAACCATATTCTTCCAAACTCTCTGCTCTAGTATGACCAACAGGAGACTATTGATGTGTGTAGTGAGTTTGGTAGTAATAAGCTGTATAATAGTGATTGAATATTATTGTATTATCTTTTTTGGGAGTTGCACTTTGCAGACGGTCTCTGAGCACTCGTTTCTTTTCCGGCTGCAGATAGAGACCTGGGTTGCGTTCCGATAATCCAAAAATCAGCTCCTAAATTCTAACCCTATCTCCTATTCCTTGATCTCTGAGTGAAACGTCACGGGGTTAAGGGATAGTGGATAGGAGAATTCAAAAGGATTTAGGAGAAGAGACTGCGGTACTTTAGAGAATCCGACTGCACTTTCACTATCCGACGTGTTTATGATGTGCCAGAGGATGTCATAAATGTGCGTCTGCTGCTGTGGGGGAACTATGGAAACTAGGTTGCGTTCGGATAGTTTAAAAATCAGCTCCTAAGTTCTAACCCTATCTCCTATTCCTTGAACTCTGAGTGAAACGTCATGGGGTTAAAGAGCCTGTGACAGCATCCCAACAACTGTTGTGCAATGAAATATTCGGCTACTAGTCATCTCGAACCGTCAGTTTAAAAAAGAAGTTGCGATACCGTTCCGATAAATATCAATAATTTCGATCATCGCGGGGAAATTCCTTCGACTCATTTTGAGGTTTTGGGGGAAGCCGGAAGTGACGTCAATGCGCCAAACACGGACAAAGTGTGTTGTTATGCGTAGAAATTGTGAATTACTGAGTTTAGGCACGTTAATAACGTTGTAATGAAGTTGACTACAGTATATTCATATTCGTCAGTGCTTTCATGTCAATTTGGCAAACATAAACATAAATGATTAAATTAGGATTAAAAATCGGTAATGAGAGCTGCTGAATTTCCTCCCGTGGGATGTGATATAAAAACAAATCGATTATTTTTGTAGTTGTAAACTCAAGTGGATGAAACTACATTTATTAGTGCTTTCATGTCAATTCAGCGAACATATGATACATTAAATGATCGTGAGGATGATGATTAAAAATCGTTTGTTTGAGCCGGTCTGCATTTCCTGATGAGAAAACAAACCGATGCTTTTTGTAGTTGTAGTACACCAACGTGGATTAAACGTGTGTTTTTTTACCACAATGTTGGGAAATTAATGGATAAAATGCACGGATTATTATTATTATTATTATTCCCACTCCGATCGGGACACTAGGTCCACCGTTTCCCCGCAGCGAGGCTCCCCCCGTTGACAGTTTACGTGGGCTGGGTGCAGTGGCGGACTGGCCATCGGGACGAATCCCGATGGGCCGGTACCGAAGTGGGCCGGTCGGATAAGTCACTAGCACATCCCCCATAGGCGGCGCGTGAGGCTCAGGTTTGGGAAGGCTTAATAACTTGTTTTACCTGACGCTGCCCGCCTCCGGCGTCTATAGAAAAGAGATCAACTCAGTGTGCAGAGTTTAAATCTCTCAAGTCATATTACAGGATAAAGGAAATACAGTTTAAACTGCCGTATGCAGAGAAGACGCCGACGTGTCGCACTTATCATTCATATTACACCATCAATCTGATAATCGATCATATAATATCATAATATATCATATATTTCCTGATCTGAGTCAGCTTCTCCAGCCGTATCTGGCCGTGCAACACTTACAGTGTCACATACTGTATGCAGAAGTATTATTTTAAGCAACACATTGTTGACGAAACACTCGAGTCAAATATAATTAAAGTCAGATCCACTCGTGTCTTAGACGTGAACGCTCTCTCAGCTGGTGAGAGAAACCCTGGCTTGATTTACCGAGTTGATAACCAGCATCGTAGGACCGCTTTATGAGATCTCGTTTGTTAGTTTGTTGTTGTTAGTTTGTTTGTTACTCAAACATATCCAGGGTATGTTGAACTGGCTTCGTAGTACAGGGCACAGGTGGCTAGCAGCACTAATGTCAAAGACAGACATCATACATTTTATTTGTATTTTACCAGGATGCAGTGACACAAATGACACGATATATCGTTCAGCCCTATTTGTAAGTGTTCCGGCCACTCCCTTTTTTTTTTTTGCTTACCTAAATCCTACCGGCCCACATTTGTAAGTGTTCCGGCCGTTTTGATAGGCTACCTATGTTCTATCTATCAGATTCAATTTCACACATCAGGCCCGTAGCAGCTGTCACTGCGCAGTGAACGATCAGGAGTGAGTGACTGAGAGACCTAGCTGGCAGTTGCTTACAGATGGATAAACAAGCTCCAAAGCGTAAAGGAGTTTTTGTATAGTTTGTGTATACAGTATACAGTATTGTAGCGAGCCCTGGGTTCAGAGGGAGGGGGGGGGGGGGGGTGGCTGTACCCGTAGGATAGAAAAGGGGGAAGTGACGTCTGACTCAGAGGTCGCGCGGCTGTGGAGAAGAACGTGTTGCCCACATTCTGTTACTGAGTTTAGGCTAGTTAGCTAGCAGGTTTATTGTTTTGGGTGCAGTCACTTTTTCCTCCATTTGCTGTTCAAATAAATGTTGAAAGAAAAAGTAAATCTGTTTACAGTTCTGTAAACAGATTTACTGTTATATGGGTGTTGAAGAAGAAGAAGAAGAATTGGGAGGGATGAAACCCTCTTTAATGGTCACACATGCAGAGCACACAGCACACACAGTGAAATGTGTTCTCTGCTTTTAACCCATCCTAGTACCAGGAGTCTGGTACTAGGAGCAGTGGGCAGCTATTGTACAGCGCCCGGGGAGCAATGGGAGTGAGGGGGGAAGGGGGATGTCCGGTACCTTGCTCAAGGGCACCACGGCAGGGCAGGAGGTGAACTGGGACCTCTCCAAGTAGAAGTCCACACTCCAAATGTAGGTCTGGTCGGGGACTTGAACCGGCGACCCTAAGGCTCACAGTCCAAGCCCCTACTGACTGCCATAGATTTAGTCCCTAATTTTGCTCTCAAAGTGCACCAGATTGATGCATTTAACTTCAAAATTAAAAAAAAAAAATCTTCCCGGGGGACCATGCCCCCGGACCCCCCTAGAGGAGGTGAGGTCCACTACCTGCCCACACCCCCTGTTAAATTGTCTCACCCACATTGAGGATGTTTCCTACGCCCATGTTTTATTCCATGTGTCAAGTCAGGCAAATTGGGTCCAAATGTTATTGCATCAATAATCTGTTAACATTAAAATCACTAAATATATGCTGTAACTATTTTGCTCGAGGCAACTCAAGGGCTCAGGTAATGTGATTACTATATGAATAATTGTCCAAAATAACATTAAATGCATAGGGTTTTTTGTTAAGTAACATACTTTCGTCGCCGGCCGGCCGATACATGCCGCGCATTAAGTGGGCCTGTCTGTCAATTAATCCCCGGGCCACTTTTTCCCCCCAGTCCGCCCCTGCTTCGTAGTACAGGCCTCAGGTGACACGCTCACTGATTGACAGCTGTGGTTAACTGTGCTGGTGCATGCTCAAGTGCTAATCATTCAATTCACAGGAAATCAATGGGACCCATAAGGGTGATCTGTTTCAATATCGCCCTGTCAGTCACACACACCATAAGTCCCTGTTCATTTAGCATTTTCGTCTCTCCTGTGAAATGAAACACGTGTCTGCCCATGATGACAAACAGTCGACGTCAGCTCTGTGATGTTGCATATTTTCAAGTAATTTTTCAAATGGCTCCTTAAATGTTTTGTTGGTTTGTTTTTGGTGGGACTACTTCTCTTTGGAGCTGGGTAATGTGACACTTCTCAAATTATTTCAAGAGAGATATGGAGGTAATGATTATACGATGAACAAACTAAAAAGGTCTGTTTACTATAATAACACTGGTGACGTAATGCCAGTCTACATGCTAACGTGTTAGCATGAAGAAAATACTCAAGATGACCTGTTCACCCAAAGACTGTATTTTTTATGTCTGTGCATATGGAATATGTTGTTAATATTGTGTGTGATTACAATTAGAATGTCAGATATATGTGGCATTGAAAAATGAACCCTGGAAAGGGGAGGGGGTTGTTGGGTCACACGGTAGAGCAGTGCTTCTCAAACTTTTTTCAGGAATGGACCCCCTTTGAAACATTTTCTCAGCCAAGTACCCCCTGACCGACCCCGAACATTTTTGATAGAAAAAGCCTATATATATATATATATATAATTACAATATAGTAATGTTCCATCAGTGTGTGATTTATTAACTCCTTCATGCATGATTTACAACAAACTAAGGATATTTTCATGTTTATGTATGAGACATCTTTTTTAAACAGATTTTTAAGTAATATATGTTTAACAAACCAATGAACAAAATGATATATTATGAAAAAACTATAAAATGCAATACACAAATCTTATAATAAAATCCACTGTGGTGCCTGATGTGCAACTATACCATCCGAAACCCAATGCATATACAAGAAAACAGCATTAAATTAGCAGTCTCTGATGTAGTGACCACAATGCATGAAAGGTTTTTTTTTTTAAAAACCGTTGTAACTGAATACAAATGTGCAATTATAAACAAACTATGTATTAACACTGCAATTACACTATTTAGGAGTTTTAAGTCCGATGCCTCCAGTGCTTTGGCTGATGTTGTGGAGGCTTTTCGCATCATCTCTTGTGAGGATCTGTACTCTGGTGGCTTACCAACATGATGGTGTTTGGTGCTGGGATGTCTCTGGAGGTGCGCTGGTTTCATCGAGCAGTTGGCTAGTTTCTCCCCACAGAAAAAACACAATGCCTGGGGCGGGTTGCCGTTTGTTGACTTGAATCCCATCAAAGCATATGCCTCCTGATATTGCAACCCAGTTTCACGGCATTTCGTGTTATAGTGACAACATTTATTTAATCTATTGATTCGTGTTCACCAACACGATTTTCTCATTTTTTTCGTGTCACACAGAACGATTTTCAAAGCAATGTATTTCTATTGGTAGTATGTTTCGTGCCTGCAACACGTCTTTTTGTCCGTTTGGGTCTTGGAAGATCGGAAGCTGTGTGGTTCATAAAAACATGTTCTTACTCAATATCTTACCCTAAGCATAACCATCCCTTTTATTTTAAATAGTATAATGTCGGAGTTTTTTTGCCGTCCGTGAGGAAAATAAATGGGGCTCAGAGCCTCAGGATACTGAAATCTGCATTTTTCTTTCTGTTTTCCTTTCTAATTTGTTATTATTTACATTGCTTTTAAAATGGTGTGACACAAAATAAATGGCGAAATCGTGTTGTGAACACGACTCAATAGATTAATTTTGTGACTATAACACGAAATGCCGTGAGACTGTTTTGGATATTTAAGGGATTTTGTTGGCTCAATTTAGGCTCTCTTGTTTTCTCCGTTGTCCACATTCCCTGCTGTAAACTACGATTCCATTTCAATGTCTGTTTGTTATAATATAATATTGCAACTGGCTTTCTGCTCAGCGTGGTTCCAGGCTAGAGCCTGATTTAGCTCTGGTTCTTCCTGTTTCCACCGCAGCGCAGCCGGCTCTCAGTACCGAAACCCGGTTCTTAGCTGGCCCCACTCGGCTGCCCGGCAAAAACCAATACGCTTACGTCGGAGGGGGGCGAGATTAACCTGAGCAATAACAGTTAATGGCGAGTACGGCATTACAAGTTATAACAAGCAGTAGCGCTGAGCAAAGTGACTAGAACGCAACCACACACTTGTAAAAACAGAGAAGAACCAGTTAAGCACAAGAACAGATCTTGGAAGTGGTTCTAGGAATATTTAATATAACATTTTATTTTCTATTTAACTTATTGTACTATGATTATTTTTGTAATCATGCATGGTATTTTTTTAATGAACCTTTTTCTTTTTTTTATCTCACGTACCCCCTGCAGTACCCCAACGTACCCCCAGGGGTCCGCGTACCCCCATTTGAGAATCACTGCTGTAGAAGGTCAGTCACGTAGATCTTCTCATCGTCTTGTCTTCTGCCCTTCGCTCTCTCTTTGTTTGGACAGGCTCATGAAAGGTCACCTGTAATATGCATTAGAACATCTGTAATCAATTATGAGGGCACTAAGGGAGTTTGGCGTTTATATGACAAATAAAGGAGATTATTTAATTTATTTGAACATATTTTGCCTCTGAAAAACTCTAAAATAAAGAAAAAATGTGTTTGCCCTCTTGATATTATTGCAGCATCAAACAACTGCCTGATAATCCATTTTTATTCCATCCAATTTGAAATGTGGCCTCAGTGTAATGAACTGCCAAGTCATTCGTGAGATGTTCATATTAGAACTCTTTGTCCGTGCAACACATGAATGGAATGGACCTGTCAGGGGTCCTGTGAATAACTGTGATATACAGAAGAATATCCTGTTAGCATTGATCCTGCAGAGCCCTGCCATCAGTGAACCAGTGGATGAATGTTGACATGGAGTGTGAAAATGATTCACAATCCACCTTGTTGACCTTGGGAACCGAAGGGCCGCCGGTTCAGGTCCAGATCTTGACTATTGAGATTGGACTGGAAGCAGGATCTGCGCCGGACAAACTGACAGCCGGTTAGCTCTGACATCTCTCCATATAACAGAAACATGCATGTGTTTGTATATGTTGTGACGAAGATGGCTTCGTCACTGTGGACTGACGGCTTCGGGCTTTGTATATTGCACGTGTGTTTTATTTTGAAAAGTGTTCCCTTTCCCCCATGTCTGTTGCTGTTGATTATATTCACCTGGTGCCCTGTGATGTCTCCTCCCTCCCCCCACCTGTGTCTAATTGCTCCCCCTCACCTGTGTCTAATTGCTGATTAGTGGGTGTGTATTTAGGCTCTTTCCTGTTTGGTGGAGGCTGGTAGTGTGTGTGAGATCCTGGTTGCTGTGCTCACGTGAACAGCAGATTGAGGCTGTGTGTCATGTGTTCACGACTTAATAAATGCCCACACCGGGTTGTATTTTGGACGTTCTGCCTCTGCCTCCTTGCTTGGTCGGGCCGCTCAACGGTCAGCTTCACATATGTATATTTGTATATGTATTCAGATATATATGTATGTATACTCCACTGCCTCCATCTGTGTGCTGCAGCATCTTCCTGCTGCTTTCAGCTGATCACAGAGAGGGACACACACCCTGAGCTATTCATGAAGATGAGGCCGTGTGTGTGAAAGTCAGTGACACACACTCCCAGCAGCAGAGGGGGATGCCCTGTCTAAGGTGGGCAGCGGGGGGGGGGTGTGTGTGTTGCATTTTGAGAGCAGAGACCTTGGCAATTTCATGCTCCTCTGCTGCTCAGCACTCAGTCAGCTGCAGCGCACTGTGAAGAGGAAGAATGGGGCATTGGGAGATTAGGGAGCAAACACAATCAGCTATGAAGCAGATATTTATATTTATTAAAGTATGTTCAGGGAGTTGAAGTTTAGATGCTAAGTGTTTCAGACTTTCTTCAGGAGTTTGGGGAAGTTTTAAGCCTTGATTTTATGACTTGCTGCATATCAAGGCCAATCTCAGATGTAAATCTACTACAAGATGTTCAAATGCCCTTCGAGTAACGCCGGGGATGTATGCATGCCTTACATACTCACACCTGCACTCTTGGTGTATATGTGACCTCTGTGACTCATGTGACATCAAGGTATGTATGCCCTTTAGCGGTCGGAAGACAGTTAATAATGCTCAGGTCTGCTCACTGTCAATGCACCTGTGTATATGAATTACATACATTACATTTACAAGCCACATGAAGGACAAACAGTGTGTCTGTGCAGGACAATGTGTTACTTTGATACTAAGATGTAGTTTGGATTTCAATATAATGTCCATCCAACCCATAAAAAAAACATTTCTATTGCAACTATCTTATAAACATGAATAATAACACTATAGGTTGATCTCTTTGCTCAAACTATGCAAGTAAAGGACTATAAAAGGTATTTTTTTTTTATTCAACAAACAATCATCCAAATGATATTTTATGTAATCTCTGAGTCTGAAGAAAGGACTTGAGCTAGTTTACACAGACTGCTAACACATGTATGATCTGTTTGCTAATCTCTTTTGGTTCAGGATCATTTATATATAGCTAACATTTGTCTTGCGAGGCGTTTCCTGTGAGTCTCACATGTACAGTAGTGTTGATTCAAATTGTATGCACAATAGGAAAAACCTCTGGGAATCGCCCTCCCGCCCGCTACACCCACAAGTTCATTCATTTCATACTTGATTGACATCTTACACCGGATAGCCCCCTCTTGCTTTCTAAACAGCCATTGGATAAAAAAACACGTTTAAAAAAAGTTCAACTGTCAATCAAATGCAGGACATCATCATTTGTGGGACGCAGGACAAATGCATTAACAAATGATGAAAATGTTGTGCAGTCCCACACAATGTAGGACACGTGGTCAACTTCTCACATGTGATGAATAGGCATTGTACCAGTTCCCCTAACACTGCAGCTCATGGAGGAAACGGTGTGCAGGGAAACATAATATCATTTTATTACAAGGGAATATTCACTTGATCTTTAACTGAACTTTGAATGTATTTTATTGCAGAATAACTGCAGCCTTGAAATCGTGTGCATTTGAATTTCATTAGCTGCGTCTCATGTTTATAGACAGAAGAGCACCAGCAACCAACAATGGTATGGGTGCTGATTTAAATAATAAGGTGTTCAAATGTGAGCCTATTGAATGTTTGACCACTAATGTTTTTTCATCCATTTCCCTCCTGGTACTATATTTGATGTAGCATGAGCAGTGGCGTTTCTATATGTGCAAAAGTGGTGGGGCACAACAAACTTAGATATCTATATATAAGCTTCTGCAGTGAGGTTCATGGCTGGTGAGGCACCGGCACTGACTCTTCAGGTTTACAAATATTATATTTTGACCTAAATCAAAATATAATATTATTTTCAAAAGCTTTTTTTGTCTGATGCTTCAATTAATTTTAACAGACAGTTCAACAGAAGGATACCCACAAAATGTAATTTTATCATTTAAATATTGAATTGTTCTCTCTTAGTAAGATCCATTTTCAATAAAATTGCAAGTCTTACCTTGACATGAACATGAAGTCCATTGCCTATCCTTCTGGACAAACATCTCTATTACTTTTTTGTAAAAGTCCTCCTTATCTTCTTGTAGTTTCAAAAGTCTATCATAAATCTAATTGATAGATTTATGATTCGAAAATGATAAAAGTAGGGTAGACATGTGGATATTATCTGGCTGAACAAACGTGCATTTATCTAACAGGTACGTTTCCCACAGATCTTATTTTGAGCTACACTGAACAAAAATATAAACGCAACACTTTTGTTTTTGCTCCCATTTTTTATGAGATGAACTCAAAGATCTAAAACATTTTCTATATACACAAAATAACCATTTCTCTCAAATATTGTTCAAAAATCTGAAACCCCCCCAAATAAAGCAAATTGGGGGGGTCGGAAAACCAGGCAGTATCTGGTGTGAGGGGTTGGGGTAGGGTTAGGGGTAGGTAATGTTGTGAATCGAGTGACCTGTGTTCGTCGTCCATTACATACACCTGCCCATACCATAACCCCACCACCACCATGGGCCACTCGATTCACAACATTACCCTAACCCCTACCCGTCAAACCAGATACTGACTGGTTTTCGGACCCCCCCAGACCCCCCCAATAAAGCAAAACTGCACGTTTCAGAGTGGCCTTTTATTGTGGCCAGCCTAAGGCACACCTGTGCAATAATCATGCTGTCTAATCAGCATCTTGATATGCCACACCTGTGAGGTGGGATGGATTATCTCGGCAAAGGAGAAGTGCTCACTATCACAGATTTGTTCAGATTTGTGAACAATATTTGAGAGAAATGGTTATTTTGTGTTTATAGAAAATGTTTTAGATCTTTGAGTTCACCTCATGAAAATGGGAGCAAAAACAAAAGTGTTGAGTTTATATTTTTGTTCAGTGTATTTTCTAAATCCTATGGAGAAATCTCATTGCTTTTTTGTGGAGGGAAGCCACAAAAAACCAGAAAGTAACCAAGCTTACTTCCTGGTTTTAGGACGCGTTTCTCTCCTCCTCTTCACCTGCTCTTCACAGACCACACTTTTCGCGGCACACATACTTACAGCCAATCAGCTCTGAATTATTTGAGATGACGTATGGTGGGGGATGGCAACACATTAAATAGGAAAATACTCTGAGCATGTGCAGTGTAGTTTTTACAGTCACCGTCCCTTAGACAGTGAGAGGGAGGGCATGATCGGGTTTTGTCCCACATGGCTCTAAACAGCTCAATAGGCACACACTGTAGACACTAATTAGAAAAACACATACTAAAACAGGCAATGTACAAGACGAATCAGATGATTAAACATGATCTAAAAAATATAGTTTAATTTATTTTTTGCATTTTGTTGTAATCATTATTTTATACTTTCTGCTGACACTAGGTGGGGCTGTGCCCCTAATGACCAGTCACCACTGAGCATGAGGTGTGGAGGAAGTCAAAATGACTTCTAGTATGAAATGCCAAACCGCCCATGTGTCTCTAGTGTTGTGCTTGATCTAATGTTGTCATGGCAACCATGCCAGATAAAGAAAGTAATGGCAGAAACAGATGACAGATAAACACTGACACCTTGTCTTAAAAAGCATTATCTCTGAGAGCGGCTTCTGGAATGAGATCAGCATTATTTTTTATTGTACATTTACAAAACAACAATAGTACAAAAAGTCAGTCCACAGAAATGTTCTGTTTGTTTTTCGACAGATTATATGCAAATGTTTCTCACAACTGCAGCAAACAGTCCCTCAGACGCAACAAGGTGAGGGGCGAGAGAGGAGCGGGGGGGTACAATCAAACTTTTATAAAGCTTGTGTCTGCCGGTCGCTCTGCAGCAGAAGAAACCAAGGAAACATAGAAAAGTTTGACATTCTTAGCGGACACATGGGTGCGGGGGTCCCGGCCTCCGGAAGCTGGCCCCCGCTCCTTTTGGTTTTTCCAATCGCCCCTCTCTACAGCAAACACACTTTGTGCTTCATATGTTCTGTGTTTTTGCAATTCACAACAAAGAGAGTGCAACAGTAGCTTATGCTTTTCCCAAAAGGTATACATTTTGACAAAAAGGTTGGCACATTCAGAAGACATGAGCTTATTTATAATAACAGACCTTTTTACATGTTTTTTCATCCTCAAAATACAATATACGCTCTTTCCCTGCATCCAGAGCCCACACAGTACAGACAGGTATTTACAAATGAAGGGAGAGGAAAGAACTCAATTGCTCATAAATATTCGATGTTTGTTTTGTAATGCCAAAAAATGGTAGCTTTCTTTCACACAGGGACGCAGAGTCTGGATCCTGAAACACTAAGCTGTCCTCGCTGTCTTTCAGGGAGAGGGGGGGGGGCATCGAGGTACACCGACACTCCTGGGTCCTATCTCATCTCTGGGAGAAAAAAGGGATATATCAACATTATATCACATATTTCAGTTTCGTAATCGTGGTAATGGACTGAAAAAAGGCCCTGTTCTGCTTTTTTGCTTTTCCTCCTTGGAGTGTTCTATAGGTTTCAGTGTGCAATGGTCTTGCAAAGACACCTCCATTCGACTCCTTGGTTTACTTCTGTAACATAATGACATCACTATGTAACACTTGTGCTTCTATTGGCTAACAAACACATTTTACGTGATAGGCTACAAGATACGTGATAGGGCGGGACACTCTCTAAGCGGTTGACAATCACAACAGAGCCGGTCAGCTAACCAATCAGAGCAGACTGGGCTCTGGTTTCAGACAGAGGGTGAAAAGAGGTGCTGCAGCACAGCAGCATGAGAAAAATAAGAGCTTTTTGAACATTAAAGCATGGAGACATGTCCCCAGTAGAGAATCTACAATACTGATATACACCTAAACATTTTGCACAATATGTCCTGTGTGTCAAAGAATAGCTTTTAAAATACTGCTGCTGGTTTTATAAAGCACTGAATGGTTTAGGCTCAAAAATACATTTCTGACCTCCTGCTAAATTATAAGGAGCGGTGTTACGGAATGTTTATTGCACTGCTGCTTTCTCTTTGTATGAATTCAGAAGAGTCTCTTAACTTGGTTTTATATAAGTCATTTTTGAAGAATGAGTCAGATGGCGGTGTAGTCAGTTAGACATCAATCTATACTCTGTCCTGGGGCCCTGTTCCTAATAATGATTTGTACATGTTCTCAGACGCACTTAAGAGCATTCAATGCTGTTAAGCACTTTTTAACGTTGGCTTTTCTTCCTGAGGATGCTGAACCATGTAATATAGTGCTGTATTAAATATACATGCTCAATAATGTGAATACTGCAAAACCACACAATGAAATGTTTTATACTTTGAATCATTCGCTGTGAACATCCAGTGTGCAGTTAAACAGCCTGCATCTCCTGCCTCATCAACTAATGTAGCAGAATCACTTCAGGAGAGAACACTTTGAGTGATCGAGCTGCTACGCACAGAACTTACACATCTAGCAGAGACTGCACCTTTCATGCATATGCTTTCATCTTTAGTGACTGTCATCCTTTCCTTATGTAAGCATATGCCAAACAATATAAATAAAAAGTCAAAAGAAGATTATGGAGGCAGAAAACGGGAAAGTGTCATTTCAGCCAGAAGAGAGGAATATATCCTGTGAGAAGAGGGAGAGGAGGACAGAAACAGGAAGTGCTGTGTGTGCTAGTTTAGTTTGATTTAGTTGAGAGGTAATGTTCTTTCTCGGGGTGTTTGTCTCCCAGAAAAAACAAGATGAACGACAGGAACACACCAAAGTTTCAAGAACAACTTCCCATCGCGAGAATGGAACCTTCCGGGGAGTCTGTGAATGCACCAAGTCCTGAGCTCTTTAAGTCCCATTCTAGTCTTCTCATTTAAACACTTGAATTATCAGAGAGGATCCGTGCTCATGATGAAGACTTCTGAACGACAGACTTTGGGGACATTGTCTTCTTGTGTTGCCCAGGATCTGTCTCATCTGAAGCCACAGAGTCCAGATGTGGAGCTGATGTAAAACACGAGAACAGCAACAACTGCCTGCCTATCCTCTTAGGGTCAAAGGTCAGAGATAGCAGTCAGCAGCCCCACAGGATGGGGGGGGTAACCTGACACAGACTTCCTGTAGAAACACCCCAAACTTTATTGGAAAGCTTTCATGTCCCCGGCAAGGCGTGAAAAGGCCGGCGGGGGTCAGTGAGGGTCAGAGAGGGGAGTGAGGTGTTCCTTACCACCACACAGGGGGGGGGACCTGAGAAGCACGAGATATAAGGGGGCTCAGTGTATGTGTTGAGAGTAAGTGAATGAGCACTCGTGTGTGTGTGTCACTTTTATGAGTTGCTTTGCTACATTCCTGTGTCAGATGTGTGTTGAGGTGAGGGGGGGGCTGACCCCTGACCCCTCAGGTTACAGCCCTGACAGACAGCATCAAAGCTGCAAAGTCTGCTCCTCATGAACACTGAATGACATTATCTCTCAAATTAAATGATAATGGGTCCTTACTTACTTCTAAAGCAGTTCAGTCGTACAATTAACTGAACTGTTTCTTAACAGCAGCATAGGGCATGAGATGTAGTATACTACCTCGGAGGGTTGTGGTTTGATCCCAGCCCCTGCAGTCCATGTATCCTGGGGCAAGACATGTATTCCAGAGATGCTCTCCATGGCATGGACAGACTGGATAAAGCACTATGCTAATACAGTCCATTTACCATAGGATAGTTAGAGTTTGGTGCTTAGGCTCCGGCTTCATCAGATGTGTTGCATAGAACATTCAAGAGAGATGATGAAATAAATGCTTCCTGGATCCTACAGGTGGATGCAGGTGAGGCAGAGGGATGGATGGGGAATCCTTTATTAAAGTAATAGTGTTGAAAGGGGGACACAGAGGGGATAACTTGGGCAATATCTGAGTGATTATTATATAAAAATAGCTGGAACAACACTTCTAATCTTGTTTCACTGATTAAAACAACGCTTGCTAAGTCAACACGTTTTTTGAAAGGGGTTCACATACAAAGCTACACTGAATGTTTGAACAATGTTTCAATATGGACAAGAACAAAACAATCATTTGTGTGCTATAAAAAACCTGATTGTGTTTGTTGATTATTGCAACTTAGTTAAGATCATATTGCAGAACACATTTATACATGAATGCAGGTTGTTCCAAAGGGTTCACTCACTTGTTCTTGCCAGTGTACAGTATATGGCGGCCTAGTAATGGCACATTTTGCAGCTTAAAAAGGAGAGTGTGTTTGGCTGGTGGTAAACACAATTGTAGCTCCAGTTGACTTCCTGGTCTACCTTGCTGACCTTGCTGTATTTGTGGCAAGTTCCTAACTCTATGGTTAAATCCATTTGGTTTAAAGTGATAACACATCTTTAACTCTCTCTCAGCTACCTGCATCTCCCCACAGTAATGTTGAGAGTCACTGTGTGTAAGCGTTGCCTCAGCAGCATGAAACCCCCGGGCAGCGTTCCATTCGGCTGGCACAGCTTGTTCTGCGGGTGAAAACACCAGCGCGTCGCCAGGGAGCCTGCAGGGGGGCATTTATGGAGCGCCCCCCCGCGCAGCACGGCCTCAGAAGTGCACTCCAGAGGGAGGAGGTGGGCGTGCACGCTGAACATTGTTTCTGACTGTTAAGCATACTCTGAGTAGACTTATGAGCCTGGGAGCATGTTGGTGTGTGAGTGTGGTGAGAGTGTGTGTGAGTGTGTGTGGGCAACAAGGGAATGTAAAAGCTCTTTCATACGCCTGCACAATAATACGTGTGTTTTATGGAGCACAAGTAATGGTATGTAGATAAAACTAAACCACGTGCACCTCTCCATGGCAGGGACAGTCTTTGTTCCGCCCTCAGGAATATCTTAAAGCATCAATTATGAAAACAACTGGAGATGAAAAGAGAACATTCCTCCCGCATGAGTACGCAGTGGAATTATAGAATGTTTAGTCGTGCTGTATGTTACCTCGGTGTATTTCCTGGCTGAGGGGGGCCCTCTGGAGCCCGTGGAGCCTCTGGACGAGGAGCTTCCTGTGGTCGAGCAATTACTGGACATCTGGCTCCTGGAGAGGTGGAGAACCTTACTGCTGTAGGGCAGCAGGTCCTCATCTGGTGGGGGGGGGGCAGGACAGAGAGGACATGTGGTTAACTGTGAGGGCATTCTTTATTTGTCTCTCTTTTTTTGTTCTGTAATTTTGAGTTTTTTGTCTGAGTCTAGGTCAAGCAGCAAACTCTGGGGAACAGCCGGGACGCCAATACGGAAGTGCCACACACTGCAGTTCATACATGGGCCGCTAGGGACTGGCTGCAGAAAGGAGCAATTTCCATAGACCCCCATGTTAAAATGCCCAACTTTACAGCAGAAAAAACATGTTTCTACCCTGGATGCTAAATATTATTATAATAATAAATAATAATTCATTTATTTTATAAAGGCGCCTTTCAAGGCTCTCAAGGTCGCCGTACAGACACTTAAAAAACAAGATACACAATACATAACACCAGCATAATCGACATAAACAAGACAATGCAGTAAATAAATAGATCAGATAACCAAATAAATAAAAAACAGGATGTGTGATGGATAATGATCAGGGTAGATATGCGAGTGTGAACAGATATTTTGAGGCGTGATTTGAAAATGGGGAGAGAGTCAGAGTTGCGGATGTCAGGTGGGAGGGAGTTCCAGAGGCGGGGTGCAGAGCGGCTGAAGGCTCTAGACCCCATGGTTAAACGGAAGGGGGTGCAGTGAGGCTGAGGAAGCAGAAGATCTGAGTGTGGGATGGGCGTGTGATGTGCAGGAGGTCGGAGAGGTACAGAGGAGTGAGGTTATGGATGGCCTTAAGGCGAGAGCAGAATCTTAAAATGACGGGATTTGACGGGGAGCCAGTGAAGCTGCTGAAGAACAGGAGTGATGTGGTTAATGGAGGGGGTTCTGGTGATGATGCGGGCGGCAGAGTTCTGAACCAGTTGAAGTCTGTGGATGGATTTGAGAGGAGAGACCAAAAGAGGGAGTTGCAGTAGTCGATGCGGGAAGTGACCAGGGTGTGAACAAGAATGGGGTGGTCTTAGGGTTAAGGGACGGGGGAGGCGGTGATGTTGCGTAGATGGAAATAGGCAGACCGAGTGATATTATGATGTGAGATTTGAATGAAAGTGTGCCGTCGAGGATGACACCCAGACTCTTAACCTGAGGGAGGGGGAGACTGAAGAGTTGTCTATAATATGGAGAAACTGTCAGGTTTGGTTAGGGTGGATTTTGTGCCAATGAGGAGAACCTCGGTTTTACTGTCGTTAAGTTTGAAAGTTAGGGAACCAGGAATTGATGTCCTGTAAGCAGTCAGACAGGGAGGATGGAGGGAGGATGGCGGTGGTTTGGAGGACAAGTAGAGGGGTGTCATCCGTAGCAATGAAAGTGGATGTTGTGTTTACGGAAGATATTGCCAAGAGGAAGTAAATAGATAATAAAAATTATGAATATAGTAGATTCCACCTTCATGATTATGGATCTGTGAGTGAATGTTTTCTAACACACCCTTTTATTTATAGAGGTCTTAAGTTTGTGCACACATTAGGGCGTGGTCACGTTGATTGACAGATACGTGCCTCACTGTCAGCTAACAGCAACTTGTCCACTCTGCTAGGCTAAAATAGAGGCTACAACGTTAGTTAGTATAGTACTGTACTTGACCTTTAGCTTTAGCCGTGTTCGTGGTGATCGTGCCTTTTAGGGAATATTGTTACAAATACCAGACAATTAAAATGTCGTGCTGTGCGCTTGAATGTAAAATGATAAAAAAAAAATGTAAGAAGTCTAAAATGATAATATTATACATGTTAACCCCGTTCGCAGGTGTTTGTGTGCTTGGTAGCTTAGCTTGTTACTTATAGCCAGCTAAGGACGTAACCCTTTATACATACATATACATTTTAGTTTATGATCAGCCTTGGGTAAGACTTTATAGTCTATGGCTATGCCCATAATGCTAAACAGGGAGCAAATGTTAATAGGGGACCCGATTATCCCAGTGGGGCGCCGAGCTAACGGAGCCACAGGGGGCTAGCTCCAGCCGGCGTCCCGGAGCTAGCCCACTGCGGCTCCGTTAGGTCCGGGCGGTGGAGTCGTCTTTTCTCAACGTGTGAATGACAAGCATTAAGAATAACAAAGGGATAGTGGATAGGAGAATTCAAAAGGATTTAGGAGAAGAGACTGGGTGCTTTAGAGAATCCGACTGCTGCACTTTCACTAGCCGACGTGTTTATGATGTGCCAGAGGATGTCATAAATGTGCGCTCTGCTGCTGTGGGGGAACTATGGAAACTACGGTTGCGTTCGGATAGTTTAAAAATCAGCTCCTAAGTTCTAACCCTATCTCCTATTCCTTGAACTCTGAGTGAAAATCATGATGGGTTAAAGAGCCTGTGACAGCATCCCAACACTGTTGTGCAATGAAATTTCGGCTACTAGTCATCTCGAACCGTCAGTTTTAAAAAAGAAGTTGCAATACCGTTCCGATAATATCAATAATTCGATCATCGCGGGAAATTCCTTCGACTCATTTTGAGGTTTTGGGGGAAGCCGGAAGTGACGTCAATGCGCCAAACACGGACAAAGTGTGTTGTTATGCGTAGAAATTGTGAATTACTGAGTTTAGGCACGTTAATAACGTTGTAATGAAGTTGACTACAGTATATTCATATTCGTCAGAGCTTTCATGTCAATTTGGCGAACATAAACATAAATTATCGAGGTGAAGATGATTAAATTAGGATTACAGATCGGTAGTGAGAGCTGCTGAATTTCCTCCCGTGGGATGTGATATAAAAACAAATCGATTATTTTTGTAGTTGTAAACTCAAGTGGATGAAACTACATTTATTAGTGCTTTCATGTCAATTCAGCGAACATATGATACATTAAATGATCGTGAGGATGATGATTAAAAATCGTTTGTTTGACCGGTCTGCATTTCCTGATGAGAAAACAAACCGATGCTTTGTGTAGTTGAACACCAACGTGGATTAAACGTGTGGTTTTTTACCACAATGTTGGGAAATTAATGGATAAAATGCACGGATATTATTATTATTATTATTCCCACTCCGATCGGGACACTAGGTCCACCGTTTCCCGCAGCGAGGCTCCCCGTTGACAGTTTACGTGGCTGGGTGCAGTGGCGGACTGGCCATCGGGACGAATCCCGATGGGCCGGTACCGAAGTGGGCCGGTCGGTTAAGTCACTAGCACATCCCCCATAGGCGGCGCGTGAGGCTCGGTTTGGGAAGGCTTATAACTTGTTTTACCTGACGCTGCCCGCCTCCGGCGTCTCTAGAAAAGAGATCAACTCAGTGTGCGGAGTTTAAATCTCTCAAGTCATATTACAGGATAAAGGAAATACAGTTTAAAATGCCGTATGCAGAGAAGACGCCGACGTGTCGCACTTATCATCATATTATCCCATCAATCTGATAATCGATCATATAAAATATCATATATTCCTGATCTGAGTCAGCTTCTCCAGCCGTATCTGGCCGTGCAACACTTACAGTGTCACATACTGTATGCAGAAGTATTATTTTAAGCAACACATTGTTGACGAAACACTCGAGTCAAATATAATTAAAGTCAGATCCACTCGTGTCTTAGACGTGAACGCGCTCTCAGCTGGAGAGAGAAACCCTGGCTTGATTTACCGAGTTGATAACCAGCGTCGTAGGACCGCTTTATGAGATCTCGTTTGTTAGTTTGTTGTTGTTAGTTTGTTTGTTACTCAAACATATCCAGGGTATGTTGAACTGGCTTCGTAGTACAGGGCACAGGTGGCTAGCAGCACTAATGTCAAAGACACAGACATCATACATTTTATTTGTATTTTACCAGGATGCAGTGACACAAATGACACGATATATCGTTCAGCCCTATTTGTAAGTGTTCCGGCCACTCCCTTTTTGTTTTTGCTTACCTAAATCCTACCGGCCCACATTTGTAAGTGTTCCGGCCGTTTTGATAGGCTACCTATGTTCTATCTATCAGATTCAATTTCACACATCAGGCCCGTAGCAGCTGTCACTGCGCAGTGAACGATCAGGAGTGAGTGACTGAAGACCTAGCTGGCAGTTTGCTACAGAATAGGATAAACAAGCTCCAAAGCGTAAAGGCGTTTTTTTGTATAGTTTGTGTGTATACAGTATACAGTATTGTAGCGAGCCCTGGGTTCAGAGGGAGGGGGGGGGGGTGGCTGTATCCGTAGAATAGAAAAGGGGGAAGTGACGCCTGACTCAGAGGTCGCGCGGCTGTGGAGAAGAACGTGTTGCCCACATTCTGTTACTGAGTTTAGTTAGTTAGCTAGCAGGTTATTGTTTTGGGGTGCAGTCACTTTTTCCTCCATTTGCTGTTCAAAATAAATGTTGAAAGAAAAAGTAAATCTGTTTACAGTTCGTAAACAGATTTACTGTTATATGGTGTTGAAGAAGAAGAAGAAGAATTGGAGGGATGAAACCCTCTTTAATGGTCACACATGCAGAGCACACAGCACACACAGTGAAATGTGTTCTATGCTTTTAACCCATCCTAGTACCAGGAGTCTGGTACTAGGAGCAGTGGGCAGCTATTGTACAGCGCCCGGGGGAGCAATGGGAGTGAGGGGGGAAGGGGGATGTCCGGTACCCTTGCTCAAGGGCACCACGCAGGGCAGGAGGTGAACTGGGACCTCTCCAAGTAGAAGTCCACACTCCAAATGTAGGTCTGGTCGGGGACTTGAACCGGCGACCCTAAGGCTCACAGTCCAAGCCCCTACTGACTGCCATAGATTTAGTCCCTAATTTTGCTCTCAAAGTGCACCAGATTGATGCATTTAACTTCAAAATAAAAAAATAAAAATCTTCCCGGGGGAGCATGCCCCCGGACCCCCCTAGAGGAGGTGAGGTCCACCACCTGCCCACACCCCCTGTTAAATTGTCTCACCCACATTGAGGATGCTTCCTACGCCCATGTTTTATTCCATGTGTCAAGTCAGGCAAATTGGGTCCAAATGTTATTGCATCAATAATCTGTTAACATTAAAATCACTAAATATATGCTGTAACTATTTTGCTCGAGGCAACTCAAGGGCTCAGGTAATGTGATTACTATATGAATAATTGTCCAAAATAACATTAAATGCATAGGGTTTTTGGTAAGTAACATACTTTCGTCGCCGGCCGGCCGATACATGCCGCGCATTAAGTGGGCCTGTCTGTCAATTAATCCCCGGGCCACTTTTTCCCCCCAGTCCGCCCCTGCTTCGTAGTACAGGCCTCAGGTGACACGCTCACTGATTGACAGCTGTGGTTAACTGTGCTGGTGCATGCTCAAGTGCTAATCATTCAATTCACAGGAAATCAATGGGACCCATAAGGGTGATCTGTTTCAATATCGCCCTGTCAGTCACACACACCATAAGTCCCTGTTCATTTAGCATTTTCGTCTCTCCTGTGAATGAAACACGTGTCTGCCCATGATGACAAACAGTCGACGTCAGCTCTGTGATGTTGCATATTTTCAAGTAATTTTTCAAATGGCTCCTTAAATGTTTTGTTGGTTTGTTTTTGGTGGGACTACTTCTCTTTGGAGCTGGGTAATGTGACACTTCTCAAATTATTTCAAGAGAGATATGGAGGTAATGATTATACGATGAACAAACTAAAAAGGTCTGTTTACTATAATAACACTGGTGACGTAATGCCAGTCTACATGCTAACGTGTTAGCATGAAGAAAATACTCAAGATGACCTGTTCACCCAAAGACTGTATTTTTTATGTCTGTGCATATGGAATATGTTGTTCATATTGTGTGTGATTACAATTAGAATGTCAGATATATGTGGCATTGAAAAATGAACCCTGGAAAGGGGAGGGGGTTGTTGGGTCACACGGTAGAGCAGTGCTTCTCAAACTTTTTTCAGGAATGGACCCCCTTTGAAACATTTTCTCAGCCAAGTACCCCCCCTGACCGACCCCGAACATTTTGATAGAAAAAGCCTATATATATATATATATAATTACAATATAGTAATGTTCCATCAGTGTGTGATTTATTAACTCCTTCATGCATGATTTACAACAAACTAAGGATATTTTCATGTTTATGTATGAGACATCTTTTTTAAACAGATTTTTAAGTAATATATGTTTAACAAACCAATGAACAAAATGATATATTATGAAAAAACTATAAAATGCAATACACAAATCTTATAATAAAATCCACTGTGGTGCCTGATGTGCAACTATACCATCCGAAACCCAATGCATATACAAGAAAACAGCATTAAATTAGCAGTCTCTGATGTAGTGACCACAATGCATGAAAGGTTTTTTTTTTTTAAAAACCGTTGTAACTGAATACAAATGTGCAATTATAAACAAACTATGTATTAACACTGCAATTACACTATTTAGGAGTTTTAGGTCCGATGCCTCCAGTGCTTTGGCTGATGTTGTGGAGGCTTTTCGCATCATCTCTTGTGAGGATCTGTACTCTGGTGGCTTACCAACATGATGGTGTTTGGTGCTGGGATGTCTCTGGAGGTGCGCTGGTTTCATCGAGCAGTTGGCTAGTTTCTCCCCACAGAAAAAACACAATGCCTGGGGCGGGTTGCCGTTTGTTGACTTGAATCCCATCAAAGCATACGCCTCCTGATATTGCAACCCAGTTTCACGGCATTTCGTGTTATAGTGACAACATTTATTTAATCTATTGATTCGTGTTCACCAACACGATTTTCTCATTTTTTTCGTGTCACACAGAACGATTTTCAAAGCAATGTATTTATATTGGTAGTATGTTTCGTGCCTGCAACACGTCTTTTTGTCCGTTCGGGTCTTGGAAGACCGGAAGCTGTGTGGTTCATAAAAACATGTTCTTACTCAATATCTTACCCTAAGCCTAACCATCCCTTTTATTTTAAATAGTATAATGTCGGAGTTTTTGTTGCCGTCCGTGAGGAAAATAAATGGGGCTCAGAGCCTCAGAATACTGAAATCTGCATTTTTCTTTCTGTTTTCCTTTCTAATTTGTTATTATTTACATTGCTTTTAAAATGGTGTGACACAAATAAATGGCGAAATCGTGTTGTGAACACGACTCAATAGATTAATTTTGTGACTATAACACAAAATGCCGTGAGACTGTTTTGGATATTTAAGGGATTTTGTTGGCTCAATTTAGGCTCTCTTGTTTTCTCCGTTGTCCACATTCCCTGCTGTAAACTACGATTCCATTTCAATGTCTGTTTGTTATAATATAATATTGCAACTGGCTTTCTGCTCAGCGTGGTTCCAGGCTAGAGCCTGATTTAGCTCTGGTTCTTCCTGTTTCCACCGCAGCGCAGCCGGCTCTCAGTACCGAAACCCGGTTCTTAGCTGGCCCCACTCGGCTGCCCGGCAAAAACCAATACGCTTACGTCGGAGGGGGGCGAGATTAACCTGAGCAATAACAGTTAATGGCGAGTACGGCATTACAAGTTATAACAAGCAGTAGCGCTGAGCAAAGTGACTAGAACGCAACCACACACTTGTAAAAACAGAGAAGAACCAGTTAAGCACAAGAACAGATCTTGGAAGTGGTTCTAGGAATATTTAATATAACATTTTATTTTCTATTTAACTTATTGTACTATGATTATTTTTGTAATCATGCATGGTATTTTTTTAATGAACCTTTTTCTTTTTTTTATCTCACGTACCCCCTGCAGTACCCCAACGTACCCCCAGGGGTCCGCGTACCCCCATTTGAGAATCACTGCTGTAGAAGGTCAGTCACGTAGATCTTCTCATCGTCTTGTCTTCTGCCCTTCGCTCTCTCTTTGTTTGGACAGGCTCATGAAAGGTCACCTGTAATATGCATTAGAAAATCTGTAATCAATTATGAGGGCACTAAGGGAGTTTGGCGTTTATATGACAAATAAAGGAGATTATTTAATTTATTTGAACATATTTTGCCTCTGAAAAACTCTAAAATAAAGAAAAAATGTGTTTGCCCTCTTGATATTATTGCAGCATCAAACAACTGCCTGATAATCCATTTGTATTCCATCCAATTTCAAATGTGGCCTCAGTGTAATGAACTGCCAAGTCATTCGTGAGATGTTCATATTAGAACTCTTTGTCCGTGCAACACATGAATGGAATGGACCTGTCAGGGGTCCTGTGAATAACTGTGATATACAGAAGAATATCCTGTTAGCATTGATCCTGCAGAGCCCTGCCATCAGTGAACCAGTGGATGAATGTTGACATGGAGTGTGAAAATGATTCACAATCCACCTTGTTGACCTTGGGAACCGAAGGGCCGCCGGTTCAGGTCCAGATCTTGACTATTGAGAGTGGACTGGAAGCAGGATCTGCGCCGGACAAACTGACAGCCGGTTAGCTCTGACATCTCTCCATATAACAGAAACATGCATGTGTTTGTATATGTTGTGACGAAGATGGCTTCGTCACTGTGGACTGACGGCTTCGGGCTTTGTATATTGCACGTGTGTTTTATTTTGAAAAGTGTTACCTTTCCCCATGTCTGTTGCTGTTGATTATATTCACCTGGTGCCCTGTGATGTCTCCTCCCTCCCCCTCACCTGTGTCTAATTGCTCCCCCTCACCTGTGTCTAATTGCTGATTAGTGGGTGTGTATTTAGGCTCTTTCCTGTTTGGTGGAGGCTGGTAGTGTGTGTGAGATCCTGGTTGCTGTGCTCACGTGAACAGCAGATTGAGGCTGTGTGTCATGTGTTCACGACTTAATAAATGCCCACACCGGGTTGTATTTTGGACGTTCTGCCTCTGCCTCCTTGCTTGGTCGGGCCGCTCAACGGTCAGCTTCACATATGTATATTTGTATATGTATTCAGATATATATGTATGTATACTCCACTGCCTCCATCTGTGTGCTGCAGCATCTTCCTGCTGCTTTCAGCTGATCACAGAGAGGGACACACACCCTGAGCTATTCATGAAGATGAGGCCGTGTGTGTGAAAGTCAGTGACACACACTCCCAGCAGCAGAGGGGGATGCCCTGTCTAAGGTGGGCAGCGGGGGGGGGGGGTGTGTGTTGCATTTTGAGAGCAGAGACCTTGGCAATTTCATGCTCCTCTGCTGCTCAGCACTCAGTCAGCTGCAGCGCACTGTGAAGAGGAAGAATGGGGCATTGGGAGATTAGGGAGCAAACACAATCAGCTATGAAGCAGATATTTATATTTATTAAAGTATGTTCAGGGAGTTGAAGTTTAGATGCTAAGTGTTTCAGACTTTCTTCAGGAGTTTGGGGAAGTTTTAAGCCTTGATTTTATGACTTGCTGCATATCAAGGCCAATCTCAGATGTAAATCTACTACAAGATTGTTCAAATGCCCTTCGAGTAACGCCGGGGATGTATGCATGCCTTACATACTCACACCTGCACTCTTGGTGTATATGTGACCTCTGTGACTCATGTGACATCAAGGTATGTATGCCCTTTAGCGGTCGGAAGACAGTTAATAATGCTCAGGTCTGCTCACTGTCAATGCACCTGTGTATATGAATTACATACATTACATTTACAAGCCACATGAAGGACAAACAGTGTGTCTGTGCAGGACAATGTGTTACTTTGATACTAAGATGTAGTTTGGATTTCAATATAATGTCCATCCAACCCATAAAAAAAAACATTTCTATTGCAACTATCTTATAAACATGAATAATAACACTATAGGTTGATCTCTTTGCTCAAACTATGCAAGTAAAGGACTATAAAAGGTATTTTTTTTTTATTCAACAAACAATCATCCAAATGATATTTTATGTAATCTCTGAGTCTGAAGAAAGGACTTGAGCTAGTTTACCACAGACTGCTAACACATGTATGATCTGTTTGCTAATCTCTTTTGGTTCAGGATCATTTATATATAGCTCAACATTTGTCTTGCGAGGCGTTTCCTGTGAGTCTCACATGTACAGTAGTGTTGATTCAAATTGTATGCACAATAGGAAAAACCTCTGGGAATCGCCCTCCGCCCGCTACACCCACGAGTTCATTCATTTCATACTTGATTGACATCTTACACCGGATAGCCCCCTCTTGCTTTCTAAACAGCCATTGGATAAAAAAACACGTTTAAAAAAAGTTCAACTGTCAATCAAATGCAGGACATCATCATTTGTGGGACGCAGGACAAATGCATTAACAAATGATGAAAATGTTGTGCAGTCCCACACAATGTAGGACACGTGGTCAACTTCTCACATGTGATGAATAGGCATTGTACCAGTTCCCCTAACACTGCAGCTCATGGAGGAAACGGTGTGCAGGGAAACATAATATCATTTTATTACAAGGGAATATTCACTTGATCTTTAACTGAACTTTGAATGTATTTTATTGCAGAATAACTGCAGCCTTGAAATCGTGTGCATTTGAATTTCATTAGCTGCGTCTCATGTTTATAGACAGAAGAGCACAGCAACCAACAATGGTATGGGTGCTGATTTAAATAATAAGGTGTTCAAATGTGAGCCTATTGAATGTTTGACCACTAATGTTTTTTTCATCCATTTCCCTCCTGGTACTATATTTGATGTAGCATGAGCAGTGGCGTTTCTATATGTGCAAAAGTGGTGGGGCACAACAAACTTAGATATCTATATATAAGCTTCTGCAGTGAGGTTCATGGCTGGTGAGGCACCGGCACTGACTCTTCAGGTTTACAAATATTATATTTTGACCTAAATCAAAATATAATATTATTTCAAAAGCTTTTTTTGTCTGATGCTTCAATTAATTTTAACAGACAGTTCAACAGAAGGATACCCACAAAATGTAATTTTATCATTTAAATATTGAATTGTTCTCTCTTAGTAAGATCCCATTTTCAATAAAATTGCAGTCTTACCTTGACATGAAGATGAAGCCAATTTGCCTATCCTTCTGGACAAAAATCTCTATTACTTTTTTGTAAAAGTCCTCCTTATCTTCTTGTAGTTTCAAAAGTCTATCATAAATCTAATTGATAGATTTATGATTCGAAAATGATAAAAGTAGGGTAGACATGTGGATATTATCTGGCTGAACAAAACGTGCATTTATCTAACAGGTACGTTTCCCACAGATCTTATTTTGAGCTACACTGAACAAAAATATAAACGCAACACTTTTGTTTTTGCTCCCATTTTTTATGAGATGAACTCAAAGATCTAAAACATTTTCTATATACACAAAATAACCATTTCTCTCAAATATTGTTCAAAAATCTGAAACCCCCCAAATAAAGCAAATTGGGGGGGTCGGAAAACCAGGCAGTATCTGGTGTGAGGGGTTGGGGTAGGGTTAGGGGTAGGTAATGTTGTGAATCGAGTGACCTGTGTTCGTCGTCCATTACATACACCTGCCCATACCATAACCCCACCACCACCATGGGCCACTCGATTCACAACATTACCCTAACCCCTACCCGTCAAACCAGATACTGACTGGTTTTCGGACCCACCCCAATAAAGCAAAACTGCACGTTTCAGAGTGGCCTTTTATTGTGGCCAGCCTAAGGCACACCTGTGCAATAATCATGCTGTCTAATCAGCATCTTGATATGCCACACCTGTGAGGTGGGATGGATTATCTCGGCAAAGGAGAAGTGCTCACTATCACAGATTTGTTCAGATTTGTGAACAATATTTGAGAGAAATGGTTATTTTGTGTTTATAGAAAATGTTTTAGATCTTTGAGTTCACCTCATGAAAAATGGGAGCAAAAACAAAAGTGTTGAGTTTATATTTTTGTTCAGTGTATTTTCTAAAATCCTATGGAGAAATCTCATTGCTTTTTTGTGGAGGGAAGCCACAAAAAACCAGAAAGTAACCAAGCTTACTTCCTGGTTTTAGGACGCGTTTCTCTCCTCCTCTTCACCTGCTCTTCACAGACCACACTTTTCGTGGCACACATACTTACAGCCAATCAGCTCTGAATTATTTGAGATGACGTATGGTGGGGATGGCAACACATTAAATAGGAAAATACTCTGAGCATGTGCAGTGTAGTTTTTACAGTCACCGTTCACTTAGACAGTGAGAGGGAGGGGCATGATCGGGTTTTGTCCCACATGGCTCTAAACAGCTCAATAGGCACACACTGTAGACACTAATTAGAAAAACACATACTAAAACAGCAATGTACAGACGAATCAGATGATTAAACATGATCTAAAAAATATATTTTAATTTATTTTTTGCATTTTGTTGTAATCATTATTTTAATACTTTCTGCTGACACTAGGTGGGGCTGTGCCCCTAATGACCAGTCACCACTGAGCATGAGGTGTGGAGGAAGTCAAAATGACTTCTAGTATGAAATGCCAAACCGCCCATGTGTCTCTAGTGTTGTGCTTGATCTAATGTTGTCATGGCAACCATGCCAGATAAAAGAAAGTAATGGCAGAAACAGATGACAGATAAACACTGACACCTTGTCTTAAAAAGCATTATCTCTGAGAGCGGCTTCTGGAATGAGATCAGCATTATTTTTTATTGTACATTTACAAAACAACAATAGTACAAAAAGTCAGTCCACAGAAATGTTTCTGTTTGTTTTTCGACAGATTATATGCAAATGTTTTCTCACAACTGCAGCAAACAGTCCCTCAGACGCACAAGGTGAGGGGCGAGAGAGGAGCGGGGGGGTACAATCAAACTTTTATAAAGCTTGTGTCTGCCGGTCGCTCTGCAGCAGAAGAAACCAAAGGAAACATAGAAAAGTTTGACATTCTTAGCGGACACATGGGTGCGGGGGTCCCGGCCTCCGGAAGCTGGCCCCCGCTCCTTTTGGTTTTCCAATCGCCCCTCTCTACAGCAAACACACTTTGTGCTTCATATGTTCTGTTGTTTTGCCATCACAACAAGAGAGTGCAACAGTAGCTTATGCTTTTCCCAAAAGGTATACATTTTGACAAAAAGGTTGGCACATTCAAGAAGACATGAGCTTATTTATAATAACAGACATGTTTTTTTCATCCTCATAAATACAATATACGTCTCTTTCCCTGCATCCAGAGCCCACACAGTACAGACAGGTATTTACAAATGAAGGGAGAGGAAAGAACTCAATTGCTCATAAATATTCGATGTAATGCCAAAAATGGTAGCTTTCTTTCACACAGGGACGCAGAGTCTGGATCCTGAAACACTAAGCTGTCCTCGCTGTCTTCAGGGAGAGGGGGGGGGGCATCGAAGGTACACCGACACTCCCTGGGTCCTTATCTCATCTCCTGGGGAGAAAAAAGGGATATATCAACATTATATCACATATTTCAGTTTCTGTAATCGTGTAATGGACTGAAAAAAGGCCCTGTTCTGCTTTTTGTGCTTTTCCCTTCCTTGTAGTGTTCTATAGGTTTCAGTGCAATGGTCTGCAAAGACACCTCCATTCGACTCCTTGGTTTACTTCTGTAACATAATGACATCACTATGTAACACTTGTGCTTCTATTGGCTAACAAACACATTTTACGTGATAGGCTACAAGATACGTGATAGGGCGGGACATCTCTAAGCGGTTGACCAATCACAACAGAGCCGGTCAGCTAACCAATCAGAGCAGACTGGGCTCTGGTTTCAGACAGAGGGTGAAAAGAGGTGCTGCAGCACAGGCAGCATGAGAAAAATAAAGAGCTTTTTGAACATTAAAGCATGGAGACATGTCCCAGTAGAGAATCTACATACTGATATACACCTAAACATTTGCACAATATGTCCTGTGTGTCAAAGAATAGCTTTTAAAATACTGCTGCTGGTTTATAAAGCACTGAATGGTTTAGGCTCAAAATACATTTCTGACCTCCTGCTAAATTATAAGGAGCGGTGTACGGAATGTTTATTGCACTGCTGCTTTCTCTTTGTATGAATTCAGAAGAGTCATCTTAACCTTGGTTTTATATAAGTCAGTTTTGTAAGAATGAGTCAGATGGCTGTGTAGTCAGTTAGACATCAATCTATACTCTGTCTGGGGCCTGTTCCTAATAATGATTTGTACATGTTTCTCAGAGCAGCACTTAAGAGCATGTCAATGCTGTTAAGCACTTTTTAATGTTGGCTTTCTTCCTGAGGATGCTGAACCATGTAATATAGTGCTGTATTAAATATACATGACTCAATAAATGTGAATACTGCAAACCACACAATGAAATGTTTTATACTTTGAATCATTCGCTGTGAACATCCAGTTGTGCAGTTAACAGCCTGCAGCTCCTGCCTCATCACTAATGTAGCAGAATCACTTTCAGGAGAGACACTTTGAGTGATCTAGCTGCTACACACAGAACTTACACATCTAGCAGAGACTGCACGTTTCATGCATATGCTTTCATCTTTAGTGACTGTCATCCTTTCCTTATGTAAGCATATGCCAAACAATATAAATAAAAAGTCAAAAGAAGATTATGGAGGCAGAAAACGGGAAAGTGTCATTTCAGCCAGAAGAGAGGAATATATCCTGTGAGAAGAGGGAGAGGAGGACAGAAACAGGAAGTGCTGTGTGTGCTAGTTTAGTTTGATTTAGTTGAGAGGTAATGTTCTCTTCTCGGGGTGTTTGTCTCCCAGAAAAAACAAGATGAACGACAGGAACACACCAAAGTTTCAAGAACAACTTCCCATCGCGAGAATGGAACCTTCCGGGGAGTCTGTGAATGCACCATGTCCTGAGCTCTTTAAGTCCCATTCTAGTCTTCTCATTTAAACACTTGAATTATCAGAGAGGATCCGTGCTCATGATGAAGACTTCTGAACGACAGACTTTGGGGACATTGTCTTCTTGTGTTGCCCAGGATCTGTCTCATCTGAAGCCACAGAGTCCAGATGTGGAGCTGATGTAAAACACGAGAACAGCAACAACTGCCTGCCTATCCTCTTAGGGTCAAAGGTCAGAGATAGCAGTCAGCAGCCCCAAAGGATGGGGGGGGGTAACCTGACACAGACTTCCTGTAGAAACACCCCCAAACTTTATTGGAAAGCTTTCATGTCCCCGGCAAGGCGTGAAAAGGCCGGCGGGGGTCAGTGAGGGTCAGAGAGGGGAGTGAGGTGTTCCTTACCACCACACAGGGGGGGGGGACCTGAGAAGCACGAGATATAAGGGGGCTCAGTGTATGTGTTGAGAGTAAGTGAATGAGCACTCGTGTGTGTGTGTCACTTTTATGAGTTGCTTTGCTACATTCCTGTGTCAGATGTGTGTTGAGGTGAGGGGGGGGCTGACCCCTGACCCCTCAGGTTACAGCCCTGACAGACAGCATCAAAGCTGCAAAGTCTGCTCCTCATGAACACTGAATGACATTATCTCTCAAATTAAATGATAATGGGTCACTTACTTCTTACTAAAGCAGTTCAGTCGTACAATTAACTGAACTGTTTCTTAACAGCAGCATAGGGCATGAGATGTAGTATACTACCTCGGAGGGTTGTGGTTTGATCCCAGCCCCTGCAGTCCATGTATCCTGGGGCAAGACATGTATTCCAGAGATGCTCTCCATAGCATGGACAGACTGGATAAAGCACTATGCTAATACAGTCCATTTACCATTGGATAGTTAGAGTTTGGTGCTTAGGCTCCGGCTTCATCAGATGTGTTGCATAGAACATTCAAGAGAGATGATGAAATAAATGCTTCCTGGATCCTACAGGTGGATGCAGGTGAGGCAGAGGGATGGATGGTGAATCCTTTATTAAAGTAATAGTGTTGAAAGGGGGACACAGAGGGGATAACTTGGGCAAAATATCTGAGTGATTATTATACATAAAAATAGCTGGAACAACACTTCTAATCTTGTTTCACTGATTAAAACAACGCTTGCTAACTCAACACGTTTTTGTTAAAGGGGTTCACATACAAAGCTACACTGAATGTTTGAACAATGTTTCAATATGGACAAGAACAAAACAATCATTTGTGTGCTATAAATTAAACCTGATTGTGTTTGTTGATTCAGATCAGACCATATTGTAGAACACATTTATACATGAATGCAGGTTGTTCCAAAGGGTTCACTCACTTGTTCTTGCCAGTGTACAGTATATGGCGGCCTAGTAATGGCACATTTTGCAGCTTAAAAAGGAGAGTGTGTTTGGCTGGTGGTAAACACAATTGTAGCTCCAGTTGACTTCCTGGTCTACCTTGCTGACCTTGCTGTATTTGTGGCAAGTTCCTAACTCTATGGTTATAAATCCATTTGGTTTAAAGTGATAACACATCTTTAACTCTCTCTCAGCTACCTGCATCTCCCCACAGTAATGTTGAGAGTCACTGTGTGTAAGCGTTGCCTCAGCAGCATGAAACCCCCGGGCAGCGTTCCATTCGGCTGGCACAGCTTGTTCTGCGGTGAAAACACCAGCGCGTCGCCAGGGAGCCTGCAGGGGGGCATTTATGGAGCGCTCCCCCCGCGCAGCACGGCCTCAGAAGTGCACTCCAGAGGGAGGAGGTGGGCGTGCACGCTGAACATTGTTTCTGACTGTTAAGCATACTCTGAGTAGACTTATGAGCCTGGGAGCATGTTGGTGTGTGAGTGTGTGTGAGTGTGTGTGAGTGTGTGTGGGCAACAAGGGAATGTAAAAGCTCTTTCATACGCCTGCACAATAATACTGTGTGTTTTATGGAGCACAAGTAATGGTATGTAGATAAAACTAAACCACGTGCACCTCTCCATGGCAGGGACAGTCTTTGTTCCGCCCTCAGGAATATCTTAAAGCATCAATTATGAAAACAACTGGAGATGAAAAGAGAACATTCCTCCCGCATGAGTACGCAGTGGAATTATAGAATGTTTAGTCGTGCTGTATGTTACCTCGGTGTATTTCCTGGCTGAGGGGGGCCCTCTGGAGCCCGTGGAGCCTCTGGACGAGGAGCTTCCTGTGGTCGAGCAATTACTGGACATCTGGCTCCTGGAGAGGTGGAGAACCTTACTGCTGTAGGGCAGCAGGTCCTCATCTGGTGGGGGGGGGGGCAGGACAGAGAGGACATGTGGTTAACTGTGAGGGCATTCTTTATTTGTCTCTCTTTTTTTGTTCTGTAATTTTGAGTTTTTTGTCTTGAGTCTAGGTCAAGCAGCAAACTCTGGGGAAGAGCCGGGACGCCAATACGGAAGTGCCACACACTGCAGTTCATACATGGGCCGCTAGGGACTGGCTGCAGAAAGGAGCAATTTCCATAGACCCCCATGTTAAAATGCCCAACTTTACAGCAGAAAAAACATGTTTCTACCCCTGGATGCTATAAATATTATTATAATAATAATAATAATAATTCATTTATTTTATAAAGGCGCCTTTCAAGGCTCTCAAGGTCGCCGTACAGACACTTAAAAAACAAGATACACAATACATAACACCAGCATAATCGACATAAACAAGACAATGCAGTAAATAAATAGATCAGATAACCAAATAAATAAAAAAAAAAAATAAAAAATAAAAATAAAAAACAGGATGTGTGATGGATAATGATCAGGGTGGATATGCGAGTGTGAACAGATATGTTTTGAGGCGTGATTTGAAAATGGGGAGAGAGTCAGAGTTGCGGATGTCAGGTGGGAGGGAGTTCCAGAGGCGGGGGGGCAGAGCGGCTGAAGGCTCTAGACCCCATGGTGGTTAAACGGAAGGGGGGTGCAGTGAGGCTGAGGGAAGCAGAAGATCTGAGTGTGCGGATGGGTGTGTTGATGTGCAGGAGGTCGGAGAGGTACAGAGGAGTGAGGTTATGGATGGCCTTAAAGGCGAGGAGCAGAATCTTAAAAATGATACGGGATTTGACGGGGAGCCAGTGAAGCTGCTGAAGAACAGGAGTGATGTGGTTAATGGAGGGGGTTCTGGTGATGATGCGGGCGGCAGAGTTCTGAACCAGTTGAAGTCTGTGGATGGATTTGAGAGGGAGACCAAAAAGAAGGGAGTTGCAGTAGTCGATGCGGGAAGTGACCAGGGTGTGAACAAGAATGGCAGTGGTCTTAGGGTTAAGGGACGGGCGGAGGCGGTTGATGTTGCATAGATGGAAATAGGCAGACCGAGTGATATTACTGATGTGAGATTTGAATGAAAGTGTGCCGTCGAGGATGACACCCAGACTCTTAACCTGAGGGGAGGGGGAGACTGAAGAGTTGTCTATAATAATGGAGAAACTGTCAGGTTTGGTTAGGGTGGATTTTGTGCCAATGAGGAGAACCTCGGTTTTACTGTCGTTAAGTTTGAGAAAGTTAGAGGAGAACCAGGATTTGATGTCCTGTAAGCAGTCAGACAGGGAGGATGGCGGTTGGTTTGGAGGACAAGTAGAGCTGGGTGTCATCCGCGTAGCAATGAAAGTGGATGTTGTGTTTACGGAAGATATTGCCAAGAGGAAGTAAATAGATAATAAAAATTATGAATATAGTTAGATTCCACCTTCATGATTATGGATCTGTGAGTGAATTGTTTTCTAACACAACCCTTTTATTTATATTAGGTCTTAAAGTTTGTGCACACATTAGGGCGTGGTCACGTTGATTGACAGATACGTGCCTCACTGTCAGCTAACAGCAACTTGTCCACTCTGCTAGGCTACAACCATAGAGGCTACAACGTTAGTTAGTTGTAGTTACTGTACTTGACCCTTTAGATGTGTTCGTGGTGATCGTGCCTGTTAGGGAATATTGTTACAAATACCAGATCATTAAAATGTCGTGCTGTGCGCTTGAATGTAAAATGATAAAAAAAAAATGTAAGAAGTCTAAAATGATAATATTATACATGTTAACCCCGTTCGCAGGTGTTTGTGTGCTTGGTAGCTTAGCTTGTTACTTATTAGCCAGCTAAGGACGTAACCCTTTATACATACATATACATTTTAGTTTATGATTCAGCCTTGGGTAAGACTTTTATAGTCTATGGCTATGACGCCCATAATGCTAAACGGGAGCAAATGTTAATAGGGGACCCAATTATCCCAGTGGTGGCCGCCGGAGCTAACGGAGCCACAGGGGGCTAGCTCCAGCCGGCGTCCCGGAGCTAGCCCACTGCGGCTCCGTTAGGTCCGGGCGGTGGAGTCCGTCTTTTCTCAACGTGTGAATGACAAGCATTAAGAATAACAAAATATAGCTAAACCTCTTGCAGATTGTCTCATTTGATTATGAATGTAACGTTTATATAGGGGAACTACACTGTTAGCAGTAACTTGGTATGCATGTATTTCATGTTAGCTTAGCTTCTTAGCCTGAGCTAGCTCTGTTTACTTCCAGTTCGGAGGCAGCTGGTCCCGCCTCAGCTCCGCCTCTTTGGGATTAGACTCTGACGTCACAGTCGAGCCGTTAGCAGCTGACTCCGCCTACTAAGGGCTGCACGGCAACTCTGCAGAATCCTATGGGTGACGTCACGGACCCTACTCCATTTACAGTATATATACAGTCTATGGTCTAGGTCTTTGTATTGTATCATTTGAAAACAGTCAGTACAGAAGCATCATGTTGCAGGATGTTGTAGAAAGGCTTGTGTTTTCATTTTATAGCTGCATTTTACACACTTTTATACAAATCCTTAAGAAAATGTTTTGTTGTACTTCCTTTGTGGTATTTTTTTGTATATGTTTTTGTAAACATTTGTTTAAACTTGTTTATTTTATGCATTTGTAAATGCAGCCCTGGCAAGTAACGTTTAATTGCATTTTATATTTTGGCATCAGCTATCCAGACCTTTTGGAATATGCACAGAATTAAACAACGGAAAAAGAAGCAATATTTTTTTTTAGTTTTTTGTCTGTTTTTAGAAGATCCTCTTATATATGCCTCTTTCCGAAAACCTAATTTGTTTACTGTGTTTATAAAGTATAGCCACTATTGTACACCAAAGTAAGTTCCATGTGTAAACCTGACTCTGATTCGGACCCTGAAATGTATGGTCTGACAATAAATCATGTACACACGTCCAAGTGTCCCATTTTCATTACTGTGGGACACTTGAAGAGTACTTCAGCAGGAGGGCGTGTAAGATAAGATAAGATGGACCTCTATTAATCCCCGTGGGGAAATTCAGTTGTTCAAGCAGCAACAGGGTAAGCGTGAAAAACAGGACAGCACAGATTCACACAGATTGAAGAGCTGCTCAAACAGGCAGCCACTCAGGGCGGCGCCAAAGTAGTTCTCTTTTTCTCCCATTTCTGATTTAAACAAGGAGTGTAATATTCCAGCAGGATCATGAGCTCAGCACACAGAGCTGGGTTGTGCTGGTTAGCCTCTGCCAGCCTGAACTGAGTGTAACCCTTTGTCTTACTTTCGATGTGTCTGTGAGCCGAGCCCTTCCTCTGGCTGCTGTACTCGCTCCTCTCCAGGGAGGACAAGGCCACGTTCACTGCGTTGCTGGCCTCCATGCTCCCCTGCAGACCTTGCAACCTCTCCCCCCCTGGGGGAGGCTCTGGAGGTGGGGGAAGGTCTAAACAAAAGGAAAAACATGCTTAGAGTCAGCTTCCTGTGGCATAATTACTTTTTATTCATAAGAAATAAAAGCACTTGTTTTTCATGTTTTTGATTTCTGTGTTTTCTGTATAATTGAGTACGAAGCAGAGTAGCAGTGATGCTTTCCTTTAAAAAACAAAACGAGGTATATTTAAATGAACACAGACTTTCTGCTGGCTTCTGATGTGGCAAGTGCTGTTTGATTAGTTTAATGGTTACCGGATTTTTTCTCTTGCAGTACATCTGCATATTTTGAGGACCTCTGATGTGTTACGACAGTATTATCCTGAACGCTGTTTGTTCAATAACTCAGACTATCGCTCTGGATATTCTACTGTTTCTCACCCATTTAATCAACACTTCTCTAACTTCTGGTCACTTTCCAAACAGTCTCAAGAGGCGCGTTCACACCAAGTACTTTTCCCACAAAGGTTCCTGAGAACTATGATTTAGTTGTGTTCACACCAAAAAGTCCCAGGAACTAAATTAGTTCTCGAGAACCTTTTCACCCCCTTTTCAGTCCCTGCTAGAGAGAAAGGTTCCTGTGTCTGATTGGCTGGGCGGATTGCAAACCACGCCCCGTAAAACTCCCAAAAACGTTTGTGAAGCCGCCATTTTATTATCCTCACATTGCATTATTAGCATTAGCATTAGCCCAGCGCAGAAACGCAGAGAGACTAACTTATGACAACACAAAATAAAACATGGGAGCGGTGGAGATGAGGAGGTGTCGGCGTTCTGGCGATTTACTCGGAAGGCTTCTACTGAATACACCCTTCTCTCCTGGACGCGAGAATAACGAACACTGTTAACAGTACCATGCTGCGAATGGATCTGGCCCTTCTACATCCAGGACATGGTTAAACTGTATACCCCAGCGCGTGCACTCCACTCTGCATCAGCCAAACAGCTCGCTGCACCAGCACTGCGAGGGGGACCCAAGTTCCCATCAGCAAAAACACGTGGGTTTGCTATCCTGGCTCCAAAATGGTGGAATGATTCTATAATAATTCTGTTTTCTTCAAGTTTGTATCTTCTTGGTGGAATGCACTTATTGTAAGTCGCTTTGGATAAAAGCGTCAGCTAAATGCAATGTAATGTAACTCTTACTATATTACAGACAACAGAAATGTAGCTGGTATTGTTCCTCTGACTAGAGAGAAGATATTTAAACCCAGACCCAAGCCCACTCACCTCCTTGCGCATCTCTTCTGTAAACTGAACTCTTGGACACCTTTTTCTTCACTCTGGATTTTTGGTTGGGGGGAGTGCACGTTTCTGCTGGGGAGGAGCGACTGTGCACTGTATGAGGAGAGGGGAGATCAATTAGAGTTTATTATACATATATAGACATGAGGGATTGATATATTCACTGCATACTCCATATTCTATAACACCCCTGTTGTGCAATATTATTATGTGCAATATATATATATATATATATATATATATACTGCTTCGTAATTGTTATTAGTATTACTGGCTTAGTTAGACAACTCAACTTCTGTAATAAATCTGTAAATAATTGTGCAATATATACTTCCACGTTTAATACTATCACTTTGCTGCCATCACATATTTAATACATGCTAAACTATATTTTGAAATACCGTCACTGGTACTGGATGTGTTTTTTTTTTTATTGTTATTTATGTTATTTCAATGTTCATCTTTAAACCATTTTTAGCTCTTTATTTTTGCTGTAACAATGTAAATGTATCCTCTGTGAGACGAATAAAGGTTTTTGATTTCAAATACAAACAGTGAGTCAGCACAGGGTGAAAGAGCACATGCATGTTCAGCTTGTATTATCTTGTTTTCTGATGTGTGTGTTTTTCCAGGCTTGTCTCCTTACCCGGTGTAGTGCTGCCGCTGTCTGGGTTGAGCGTCGGCCCCTGGCTGTGGGGGCCGCGGGGGTCGGGGCTCTGGCACTGCAGCGTGCCAGCCTCCGATGAGCCGTGATGCTGCTGGCCGGAGAGGCTGGGGATGGAGGGGGGGGGGCAGAGGGCTGGGGGCCTGGGGAACTGGCACCGGACCGCAGGCCAACCTTCTGCTGTGGAGGAGAGGCAGCGTGAGAGGAGAGGAGACCCAGAACCAGAACCATCTCTGGGTCAGACAGAGCAGGGGTATAGAAACTGTTTGTGCTCTTCATCCCGATTGGTTCCCTGTTATGATTTTACTCAGCATGTCGTAGTAGGGATTCATTAGTTAGTCGTTTATAGATTAGTGTTAAGTGTTCTTTTGCTGGAAACTCAAATTCTAAAAATATGTATTGTTAACATTTGGCCAAAGGATTTAATATTTGGCTTACAATGGAAAATGACCACTATGGTTAAAAATAAAACAAATAAATAAATTACAATAGTTGTTCCTGAATATGAGAACATGACTGTGCAGCTACAGTTTACAGATGCATTATTGAAATGAGAATATGGAACCGAGCATTTGTAAATAATAAATAGCAGTGTTAATAAAACAGCAGCCACTTTGAAACCTAACCCTACTGCTCAAACAGATCAAGGCTGTATTGGCGAGTTAAATTAAGGCATAACATTAAGAATTGTATGGTTTGTGAGTTTAATTATTCATTTATAACAGTAATATTGGGTTTTTTATTTTAATTTTAAGGGGAGTACACTTACTTTAATATAATATATTAATATATGTAAAAATATATGTAAACATAGAACAAAATAGGACAGGGCGAGCTGTAAATTCATGGATAATCTACTGTAATGGAATTATTTCTGCATGTCTACAGGTTGATCTGAACCTCACAGTAACTGTATTCGTGTGTTACATCTCAATTACCATTACACTGAACACCACGGTACTGTATAGCCAATGAGTTTTGAAGAGTTTAGGGTCATGAGTGACTTTGGATTTCTACGTCAACACATGGTTGGCGAGCCTCCTCACATACCGTGACAGCTGCTGGTCTGCTTGGCTGAGGCGTGGGGGGTCATGGGGGCCCCGGGGCTCCTCGTGAGGCGAAGGGGTGAGCGTGGCGGTGGACTGGTGACTGTAAGAGGTGGCTGGAGAGGAGGCGGTGTTCCTGTGTAGGGGGGAGGGTCCGTCCTCGCAGCCCTCCATCAGATAGGTCCTCTCTGGGAGGGGGGGGCACCACTCTTCATCCGACCTACAGCCACAGAGAGGAGTGTTACAGCTGGATGATAGTCAGACAGTGTTCTCAGAAAAACAAAGTCTCATTTGACAATCCTAACTCGCTCTGAGGCGATCAAACATTAACTCTGTTCTCTCAGCCTCCGCTCATATAGGGGGTCTCGCCGTTGGCTAAACCTCAGGGGGCTCAGCTCTTACTCGGGGGGGATTCTGCTCTGAGCTACAGGACAATATGTGTGCTCTCAGACTGCAGAGAGGGAATGGAAAGAGGAACACAGCAAATTGTGTTTCAGAGGTGGGGAAAATAGTTTAATCACTAACACTATTGACCCAGACCCAGGTAATTGAGTTGTTACAGCCAGAGGCAGCGAGGGGGGGGGGGTCGATACCTAATCTGCCTGTTATAGGTGACAGTGAGTGTAAAAGATGGTGCAGCAGTGTAATACTAATTTATAAAGATGTGTGAAGGGAAGCTGACTCACCCTATGTCCATGTCCTCGTGCTCCGGGGGCTGATCGTCCGGCTCACACTGTTCCAGCTCTCCGATGCGGGGGGGTGGGGGCAACGCCTCCATCCAGGTCAGAGACGGGGTCTTCACAGCCTTACCCATCGCCTTCTGTTTGGGCTTACCTATAACACAGAGACACACAGTGAGTCATATGAAGAGGAAACGTTGTCGTGGTGACGTCACTGTATAAATATGTCTAAGCTCATTCAGACAAAGAGTGAGAGCAAGAGTCTTTGTGCAATGGAGACAGGACTCAGAGAGACTCAGAGAGACTCAGAGAGACTCGGAACTTTGATGGCAAACACTGATGGTTTATTTGGAGCTTTGGCCGGAGGATTGACAAAGACATGTGCTGTGCCACGAGTTGACACACTGGATGCCAAACCAATTCTGAAGATCTCTACCCCAGACCCATGTGTTCTGAGAGAAGAATCAATATTGTGCATAACAAGATACAACCATAACACCTCTATCAGCTGAGACCAACAGGCAGGAACATAGAACCATAACACCTCTATCAGCTGACACCAACAGGCAGGAACATAGAACCATAACACCTCTATCAGCTGACGCCAACAGGCAGGAACATAGAACCATAACACCTCTATCAGCTGACGCCAACAGGCAGGAACATAGAACCATAACACCTCTATCAGCTGAGACCAACAGGCAGGAACATAGAACCATAACACCTCTATCAGCTGACACCAACAGGCAGGAACATAGAACCATAACACCTCTATCAGCTGACACCAACAGGCAGGAGCATAGAACCATAACACCTCTATCAGCTGAGACCAACAGGCACGAACATAGAACCATAACACCTCTATCAGCTGACACCAACAGGCAGGAACATAGAACCATAACACCTCTATCAGCTGATCCAACAGGCAGGAACATAGAACCATAACACCTCTATCAGCTGAGACCAACAGGCAGGAACATAGAACCATAACACCTCTATCAGCTGACACCAACAGGCAGGAACATAGAACCATAACACCTCTATCAGCTGACGCCAACAGGCAGGAACATAGAATCATAACACCTCTATCAGCTGACACCAACAGGCAGGAACATAGAACCATAACACCTCTATCAGCTGACGTCAACAGGCAGGAACATAGAACCATAACACCTCTATCAGCTGATCCAACAGGCAGGAACATAGAACCATAACACCTCTATCAGCTGACACCAACAGGCAGGAGCATAGAACCATAACACCTCTATCAGCTGAGACCAACAGGCAGGAACATAGAACCATAACACCTCTATCAGCTGACACCAACAGGCAGGAACATAGAACCATAACACCTCTATCAGCTGACACCAACAGGCAGGAACATAGAACCATAACACCTCTATCAGCTGACACCAACAGGCAGGAACATAGAACCATAACACCTCTATCAGCTGATCCAACAGGCAGGAACATAGAACCATAACACCTCTATCAGCTGACACCAACAGGCAGGAGCATAGAACCATAACACCTCTATCAGCTGACACCAACAGGCAGGAACATAGAACCATAACACCTCTATCAGCTGACATCAACAGGCAGGAACATAGAACCATAACACCTCTATCAGCTGACACCAACAGGCAGGAGCATAGAACCATAACACCTCTATCAGCTGACACCAACAGGCAGGAACATAGAACCATAACACCTCTATCAGCTGACACCAACAGGCAGGAACATAGAACCATAACACCTCTATCAGCTAAGACCAACAGGCAGGAACATAGAACCATAACACCTCTATCAGCTGACACCAACAGGCAGGAGCATAGAACCATAACACCTCTATCAGCTGACACCAACAGGCAGGAGCATAGAACCATAACACCTCTATCAGCTGACACCAACAGGCAGGAACATAGAACCATAACACCTCTATCAGCTGACACCAACAGGCAGGAACATAGAACCATAACACCTCTATCAGCTGACACCAACAGGCAGGAACATAGAACCATAACACCTCTATCAGCTGACACCAACAGGCAGGAGCATAGAACCATAACACCTCTATCAGCTGACACCAACAGGCAGGAACATAGAACCATAACACCTCTATCAGCTGACACCAACAGGCAGGAACATAGAACCATAACACCTCTATCAGCTGACACCAACAGGCAGGAGCATAGAACCATAACACCTCTATCAGCTGACGCCAACAGGCAGGAGCATAGAACCATAACACCTCTATCAGCTGACACCAACAGGCAGGAACATAGAACCATAACACCTCTATCAGCTGACGCCAACAGGCAGGAGCATAGAACCATAACACCTCTATCAGCTGACGCCAACAGGCAGGAGCATAGAACCATAACACCTCTATCAGCTGACGCCAACAGGCAGGAGCATAGAACCATAACACCTCTATCAGCTGACACCAACAGGCAGGAACATAGAACCATAACACCTCTATCAGCTGATCCAACAGGCAGGAACATAGAACCATAACACCTCTATCAGCTGAGACCAACAGGCAGGAACATAGAACCATAACACCTCTATCAGCTGACACCAACAGGCAGGAACATAGAACCATAACACCTCTATCAGCTGACGCCAACAGGCAGGAACATAGAATCATAACACCTCTATCAGCTGACACCAACAGGCAGGAACATAGAACCATAACACCTCTATCAGCTGACGTCAACAGGCAGGAACATAGAACCATAACACCTCTATCAGCTGATCCAACAGGCAGGAACATAGAACCATAACACCTCTATCAGCTGACACCAACAGGCAGGAGCATAGAACCATAACACCTCTATCAGCTGAGACCAACAGGCAGGAACATAGAACCATAACACCTCTATCAGCTGACACCAACAGGCAGGAACATAGAACCATAACACCTCTATCAGCTGACACCAACAGGCAGGAACATAGAACCATAACACCTCTATCAGCTGACACCAACAGGCAGGAACATAGAACCATAACACCTCTATCAGCTGATCCAACAGGCAGGAACATAGAACCATAACACCTCTATCAGCTGACACCAACAGGCAGGAGCATAGAACCATAACACCTCTATCAGCTGACACCAACAGGCAGGAACATAGAACCATAACACCTCTATCAGCTGACACCAACAGGCAGGAACATAGAACCATAACACCTCTATCAGCTGACACCAACAGGCAGGAGCATAGAACCATAACACCTCTATCAGCTGACACCAACAGGCAGGAACATAGAACCATAACACCTCTATCAGCTGACACCAACAGGCAGGAACATAGAACCATAACACCTCTATCAGCTGACACCAACAGGCAGGAACATAGAACCATAACACCTCTATCAGCTGAGACCAACAGGCAGGAACATAGAACCATAACACCTCTATCAGCTGACACCAACAGGCAGGAGCATAGAACCATAACACCTCTATCAGCTGACACCAACAGGCAGGAGCATAGAACCATAACACCTCTATCAGCTGACACCAACAGGCAGGAACATAGAACCATAACACCTCTATCAGCTGACACCAACAGGCAGGAACATAGAACCATAACACCTCTATCAGCTGATCCAACAGGCAGGAACATAGAACCATAACACCTCTATCAGCTGACACCAACAGGCAGGAGCATAGAACCATAACACCTCTATCAGCTGACACCAACAGGCAGGAACATAGAACCATAACACCTCTATCAGCTGACATCAACAGGCAGGAACATAGAACCATAACACCTCTATCAGCTGACACCAACAGGCAGGAGCATAGAACCATAACACCTCTATCAGCTGACACCAACAGGCAGGAACATAGAACCATAACACCTCTATCAGCTGACACCAACAGGCAGGAACATAGAACCATAACACCTCTATCAGCTAAGACCAACAGGCAGGAACATAGAACCATAACACCTCTATCAGCTGACACCAACAGGCAGGAGCATAGAACCATAACACCTCTATCAGCTGACACCAACAGGCAGGAGCATAGAACCATAACACCTCTATCAGCTGACACCAACAGGCAGGAACATAGAACCATAACACCTCTATCAGCTGACACCAACAGGCAGGAACATAGAACCATAACACCTCTATCAGCTGACACCAACAGGCAGGAACATAGAACCATAACACCTCTATCAGCTGACACCAACAGGCAGGAGCATAGAACCATAACACCTCTATCAGCTGACACCAACAGGCAGGAACATAGAACCATAACACCTCTATCAGCTGACACCAACAGGCAGGAACATAGAACCATAACACCTCTATCAGCTGACACCAACAGGCAGGAGCATAGAACCATAACACCTCTATCAGCTGACGCCAACAGGCAGGAGCATAGAACCATAACACCTCTATCAGCTGACACCAACAGGCAGGAACATAGAACCATAACACCTCTATCAGCTGACGCCAACAGGCAGGAGCATAGAACCATAACACCTCTATCAGCTGACGCCAACAGGCAGGAGCATAGAACCATAACACCTCTATCAGCTGACGCCAACAGGCAGGAGCATAGAACCATAACACCTCTATCAGCTGACACCAACAGGCAGGAACATAGAACCATAACACCTCTATCAGCTGATCCAACAGGCAGGAACATAGAACCATAACACCTCTATCAGCTGAGACCAACAGGCAGGAACATAGAACCATAACACCTCTATCAGCTGACACCAACAGGCAGGAACATAGAACCATAACACCTCTATCAGCTGACGCCAACAGGCAGGAACATAGAATCATAACACCTCTATCAGCTGACACCAACAGGCAGGAACATAGAACCATAACACCTCTATCAGCTGACGTCAACAGGCAGGAACATAGAACCATAACACCTCTATCAGCTGATCCAACAGGCAGGAACATAGAACCATAACACCTCTATCAGCTGACACCAACAGGCAGGAGCATAGAACCATAACACCTCTATCAGCTGAGACCAACAGGCAGGAACATAGAACCATAACACCTCTATCAGCTGACACCAACAGGCAGGAACATAGAACCATAACACCTCTATCAGCTGACACCAACAGGCAGGAACATAGAACCATAACACCTCTATCAGCTGACACCAACAGGCAGGAACATAGAACCATATCACCTCTATCAGCTGATCCAACAGGCAGGAACATAGAACCATAACACCTCTATCAGCTGACACCAACAGGCAGGAGCATAGAACCATAACACCTCTATCAGCTGACACCAACAGGCAGGAACATAGAACCATAACACCTCTATCAGCTGACACCAACAGGCAGGAACATAGAACCATAACACCTCTATCAGCTGACACCAACAGGCAGGAGCATAGAACCATAACACCTCTATCAGCTGACACCAACAGGCAGGAACATAGAACCATAACACCTCTATCAGCTGACACCAACAGGCAGGAACATAGAACCATAACACCTCTATCAGCTGACACCAACAGGCAGGAACATAGAACCATAACACCTCTATCAGCTGAGACCAACAGGCAGGAACATAGAACCATAACACCTCTATCAGCTGACACCAACAGGCAGGAGCATAGAACCATAACACCTCTATCAGCTGACACCAACAGGCAGGAGCATAGAACCATAACACCTCTATCAGCTGACACCAACAGGCAGGAACATAGAACCATAACACCTCTATCAGCTGACACCAACAGGCAGGAACATAGAACCATAACACCTCTATCAGCTGACACCAACAGGCAGGAACATAGAACCATAACACCTCTATCAGCTGACACCAACAGGCAGGAGCATAGAACCATAACACCTCTATCAGCTGACACCAACAGGCAGGAACATAGAACCATAACACCTCTATCAGCTGACACCAACAGGCAGGAACATAGAACCATAACACCTCTATCAGCTGACACCAACAGGCAGGAGCATAGAACCATAACACCTCTATCAGCTGACGCCAACAGGCAGGAGCATAGAACCATAACACCTCTATCAGCTGACACCAACAGGCAGGAACATAGAACCATAACACCTCTATCAGCTGACGCCAACAGGCAGGAGCATAGAACCATAACACCTCTATCAGCTGACGCCAACAGGCAGGAGCATAGAACCATAACACCTCTATCAGCTGACGCCAACAGGCAGGAGCATAGAACCATAACACCTCTATCAGCTGACACCAACAGGCAGGAACATAGAACCATAACACCTCTATCAGATGACACCAACAGGCAGGAACAGGGAGACAAAACCCTGAGAGCAGCCCAAGGTTGCAGGTGCCTGTGCTCAGTGAGGGCAGAACAAACTGATCAAATGGGTCAAAGTTTTGGGCCTAGGAGAATATTTCCCCAACATTCATGGTATATCAAAAAAAGTATCCCACATAGATAATATTAAGCAAGGAGGCGAAGCTAGTCCGTCTTAATAAAGCGGGGGTGCGTTGGCAAGATGTGGTCCTCACCAGTGCAGCGGTCCGGCTGGGCATACTGGGCCCCAGAGGGGCCGGGCTGGGGGATCCAGTGTCCCTCCTCCTGCTGCTCGTTGTTGTGGGACCCCTGGGTGTGGGTGGGGCAAGGCGTGATGGAGGTGGAGGCGTAGGGGGTGGGGGAGGTGTGCTGGGCGTAGGTGAAGCCGTGCATCTCCTCGTTGGTGGCGTCGATGGTGCTGTAGATCGGGCCCTCAGTGGAGCCCCCCATGCTGTACTTCTCCGTCTGGTTCAGGTAATTGGAGATACCCGCTTCTGCAGGGAGGGGGGGGGGGGTTAATAACTCTACTTATCACCATACTCAAAACTACTTTCACTTATGAAAAGCTGCCGCAACAGCTACTCAATTTATAACAATATACAATTATATTATATTATTATTTCTTTATCAAGAGGTCAAGGCAGCAGTTGTTATTAATCAGAATCAGAATTATTATTAATAAAGTATAATGATACAGGGGGAAAAGTGTTTTTGTGACAGTAGTTCCCTCTACTGAAAATATACATCAAATATAATGTATTATATAATATAAGTAGCAATAATGTGCAATATAATATCTTATATGTACGGAGCCCTGGAGGGTTCATAGAGAGACAAATTAATAAAACGTGGCCACGTTTTACTTTCTCGTTCGCACGAGATACCTTCTCGTGCGAACGCTTTATTAACTCGTGCGCACGAGTTAATAAAGCGTGGCCACGTTTTATTTATTTGTCTCTCTATGAACCCTCCAGGGCTCCGTACATATAAGATATATAAACAAAATAATTAAAGTAAAATGTCCAATAAAAGATAAAGAGTCAAGTGCCAAAAAGTTCAAAATATGTCAAAGCTTGAAAACAAAAAAGGATATTTTATTCTGAAATGCATTTTGTACCTTGGAATGTGTCCGTTTTTATATATATTGCTTAACTATTTTAATTATTTAGACTGATGTTATTATTGTTTTGGGACCATTTAGTGTCTATGGTTGGATTAGTCTTAGAATATTGTATTAGTATTAGATTATTAGATAGTATTTTTTTCTAGATATGTTAGTAATATATATTTTGAATAGGTTTTGCTTAGTGTCTGAGTCCCTATGCTACAGCTCTGGACAGCTTATAAGTGTGTCCCAGTTCACATATCTCCAATATGTCTCATGACTCTAGTTGTGTTTTTAAATGTTCTGTTAATACATGAATTGAATTGAACACAGGCATGTACTGAATAGTTTGTTCCTACCGTTGTAGTATCTCTCGGCGGTGTCGTGGTTGGCGGTGCAGCAGGTGACAGCTTCCTTCCCGCTGTGCACCAGGTTGGTGGTGGGCCAGGAGTCGGCCAGCCACGGGTAGTTTCCCATGCTCCCCCCCAGAACCCCCGGCCTGCAGAGGAGACTTCTGTTAGTGTGGGGGTCACAGTACAACAGTCACTGACAGTGAGAAACATCTACAATATCAGTCCAGTCTAGTTACTACTGTGTATTCAAAGAGAATACAGAGAGATGGCAGGATATAAATGGACTGTAGGATGCTATTCAATTACCTTCCATTGAGTCCTGCTCCCTCTACATGAGGAAAACCGACTGCAGGAGACAGAGAGGAAGAGAGTGATGAGAAGCAGCTTTGTGGCCTCCTTTGCTTACAGTGTATGTTATTGTTACGCAACACAATGCTTATTCTCAAGATCAGCTGTTCCCACTATCACAGAAATGTGCAAACATGCATTCCAATTTAAATGTTTATTTTCCCTTTTTTTCGCCTTAAAATAATAAAAACACTGAAAAGATGACTTTAATTAAATGTATTATGTTAGTTGAAATCAATATAAATAAGTTGAACCTTATATATATTGTTCAAAGTTAATATTATTGGGTTCAATTAACCTAATACAGTTGTCTGTTGACATAATACATTTAATTAGAGTTAACATTACAGTGTTTTCAGTGTATGAAAAGCTTTGGGCTGCGATCTGAGTGCTTCCACAATAAGACATCACTGTCCTCCACCATGTGGGCCCTGACCTGCGGAGGTGTAGTTGAAGGAGGCGGTGTAGTGGCTCAGCTCCTTCCTCTTCTTGCGGCGGCAGTAGATCCAGACGCTGAAGCCCATGAGGATGACCCAGCAGGCCCCTCCGATGCCCGCGATGAAGGCCGGCTGCTTCACCACGTCGGTGATCTGCTCCGCCAGACTCACGCTGCTCTCCTCGCTGCCGTCGCTGGGGGCCCCCCCGCCTGGAGCAGAGGGCGCTTCAGCTGGCAGCTCTGGGGGAAGAAACGAGACGACAAATCAGATCAACTAAACTAAGTGGAACTACAGATCATTACATCATCTTCTTTGTTGATCTGTTGTACTTCAATGTCTTTTAACCAAACCAATAAAAACCTAGTGCATAAAGTTAAACATCAATCAAAGCCTATTGTATATGATTGAACTAGAGCAGTAGAGACATTATATAATATGATACTAACCAGAGAGGTACCTGGGCACAGAAACTAAATGCAAACTTCAACATTAATAACATTTAGCAGGTTTACGATTGGCATGATGACCTTGAGTGTAGAGTGTTAGCATGTTAAATATGATGTTGTTGGGAAAATACTGAATGTTCCTTCTATATGAGAGTAGCACATGATAACACAGGCCCTACGTAGCTGTGCACGTAGCCGGATGCATGACTACATGGATGACGCTCATGAGACACTGTGTTGAAGTTATGATAGCTATGCTCCTAAGATTGGCATGATGACACAGCCCTGCCTAGAGAGATAGGCATATGACTGTCATGTGTACTGCTTACGCAGGCCTTAGCTATTCTGAGCCGAAAAATATCACTCGTCACCGGCTTGATCTTCAATATCAGGATACATGTATTTATACATGTATCCTGATTTTGAAGATCAAGCCGGTGACGAGTGATATTTTTCGAACAGATGTGAATCTCTTTTATTCTGCATAGATGTGCTAATAAAGGATTGGATAATAAAAAGAGGGTTTAGCACTGTTCATGACTATAACACTCTTTCTTTACAGTCAAAAATGATATTACAGGCTGCTCCTTCAATACTTTTATATTTCTGTTTACTTTTTTCTAATAATAATAATACATTTTATTGATATAGTGCCTTTAAAATGTATGCAAAGACACATTGACAGATACATATCAAAATTCATACATAATAAAACAACACACCTAAAATAAAATAATGCTATTTTTTGTATTTATGCCATGGCTATGTCTTTATCTGATTTTATTAAAGTATGATTGCCTCTTTAATTAAAATGTTAGACTACTGTTTTTATTGTTGTCTTTTATCTGCTCTGTCCCTTTGCTGTAACAATGTACATGTCCCCGCTGTGGGGAAAATGGAAAAACCCTCAGGATTCATCCTCTGGGGACATTGATTGTGTGTACAGAATGTCATGACTATCCCTCCGAACGTTGTTGAGATATGAAACTGTTATTCCTGCAGCTGTTGGTGTGGTGGACTCACTGATGAGCACAGACAGTGGCTGGCTGCGGGCCCCCACCCCGGCGCTGGTCACCGCCGCCACCTCCAGCTGGTAGAGCACGCCGGGCACCAGGCCCCTCAGCGCCGCGGACAGAGTGTCCCCGTCTACCGTCCGGTTGATGTAGTACCGTGTCTGGTTGTCTCCGCCGCTGCCCACACACCAAACCTGAGGGACACAGATTGATTTGTTCTGCTCAATTCTCTTTTAAATGTATTAGTGTATGAGATCAAGCTGAAAGTGTATTTGCATTTATTCCCTGATGAAATCACTAACAATGCTGCAATAGTTCATCAATGTGCTGTGCTCTCAGATATTCCCTGTGTTGGATGTACAGAGATTGAACCTGACCACTAACCAGTGAGTTCTGAAGTCTTAAACACAGCCTCAGGATGTCTGTTGCCCTGCATGGAGCCAGAATGAACTAAATATTAAGGTCATCTCGAGACAGAATTCTCTGGTGACTGTCTAATAACCCCCAGCTCCATTATTTGTGAGTAGTTTGAATTTAATTGAATCAATCTTCTTATTCTTGAAATGTGAACATTAAGGCCAGACACTTCAGGATGACACATTAATCTTTCTGTACTGGGCAATTTAACCGGGTAACAGTTTTTGTCTTATTACTTATACAAATATTTTTCTAGTAGAATAAAAACTTCAAAAGAACACATTTAGGTGTTTAATTTAAGTGAGCATTATAAAATGTGTTGTTTGCATATTTTCAAATACAACTTCAGAAGACTTAAAACTATTATTGTCTTTCATTGAACTTTCATAGTAATGTCTATTAGTTCATGTTAAACTATTCATCTGACATTCTTTGAACTTGTATGGAACAATACACATCTGTAAAGGCTGATTTCTCAAAACAACTAACAATATTCTGAAGGTTTTAAGAGAGGGCATTTTTCATATATTTATCATTTATTAGAGTCATATAACATTTCCATTTAAAAAAAGAAATGTTATAGTTGCATTTAATAAGATTATACATAATTTGCATATAAATAATCAGAATCAGAATTATACCATAAAACCATAACATTTAAGACTAAATGTATTACAAAACATTGCCTTAATGTAAGTAATGTGCTGATTGAGTTTTGTGGTTAAAATGGAGCTTTCCAACATGGTGACATGTCCCCTGTCCTAAAGCAGTGTTTTCGCTGCGTGTTCAATGTGTTCTCGCAGCTTTGTGCTGTTTATTATATATGTATTCTTAGATGGTGGTGCTTGTTTCCTGCAGATAAGACAAAGTGACAGTGGACCGGGCAGAGGTATTTACCCTGTACTCCTGGATGATACCATTCTGCATCTCGCTGGGGGGGGGCTCCCAGGAGACGCTGATGTTGGAGCTGTTGCTTAGCTTCACCGTCACCACGGTAACAGATCTCGGTGGGGCACTGGGGACTGTGAGAGGCAGAATTTGGAGTGAGTACGCACATTTAAAATGACAGTGGATAAAGGGAGGACATGTAAAACACAAGACAAGAAACATGAAAGAGAGCTGTATCAGATAGGGAAATTAATTATTTCTTAAAAAAGTTAATAATAGTTTATTTTCCCCAGACTAAGCTTCTCGGGTCGATCCAAATTGCTGATGGCGTAAAATATGTGCTCTCTTGTTTTTAATCGTGAGTTTGTATCAGCTCATATAACCCTGATAAAAAACCTCAGGCTGCAGAAATAGCAGTGTGTGGAGGGTGAATTGAATGAAAAAAGAATCAATATAAATGAACCCAGAAGTGCGGAGGATATAAAATGAACCTCCAAGTGAGATAAGATTACTGAGATGAATGTGGTGTCAGACAGGCTAATAAACGTCCGATTCTAAGGCCCTGCAATGTCAAAGAAGTCAACATTGGTTTATTTAAAGGGGACATATCATGCTATATTTGAACAATATATTGTAGGGCCATACCTATATTAAGTATATAAATATAGGTTTTTTTTCAAAATACCAAACAGATCCTGCATTTTAGCCATGCCTCATTTCGCTCTATTTGCTCTTTCCAGCCCTGTTTTTGCAGGGGGCTGATTCTGTGAGCTGCAACTGACCACGCCCCCCTGCAGGAGAGGGGAGCTTGCTCTGAGATCAGCTGCTGGGCTGCAAGAAAAAGAGATCTCCGTCCTCCGTGTTTTATTCTTATAGAAGTAAGAAGAGAAGTAATGGGGCAGAAACCCTCCTTTTTACGCAGCGGTCCAGACATAGACATCAAACGGTGACACATATTCAGTTGCCAGTTACTTTGGCATTAGAGCAGGGATATCTAGATACTTTCCAAGGTTCACATAATGAGTTGTGCTACTTTTAAACGATGTTTTCAAATCTGTAATCAAAAAGCTCCTCAAAAACGCTATCGAAGCAGTTCCTGCCGTTGTTAGTTCAAACAGTAACAACGGACTATTTTTCTTAGCGGATGCATCCATTTAAATCAATACATACAACTATTTTTTAAATCAATAAAATCATTTTCTAAATCCATAAAAGCATTTCAATTAATATTGGGAGTCATGTCGTTACTTTGTTGAGAATGTGGCCGTGTAATAAGCGGGATAATGTGCAGATAATGTGACCGCGTCGCTGCACATTATCCCTTACATATAGAGTCATTATTCATTTGTTTTAAAGCAGGAGGCGCAAACGCTTGCCTCGGGGAGGGAGAAAAAAAGCCACAGGGGAGAATAAACAGAAGGGCAACCATGGCAACCATGCAAGGGAAGTCTTCTTCGCTGCTTTTGTGGCAGACTACAGCGCTTACGGGCCTGGCATATGTACTACAGCGTCTCCAGCGAGTAGCAATGGCCGGCCCAACCTCTCATTCCCCTGATAGGTGGAGAATTGACCACTAAGCGGAGCACCCCTTCTGTGACGTAGAAAATAATTCAAATCTGGATCAGTCTGTATCAGATCCGTTGCAGCCCCTTTTTTAGAGATTTGGGGAGGAAAAGAGAGAGGGTTGTGTTCCCTGACACACCGGGGACACATATTCATGTATAAAAGACATACAAGAGTGCATTTTGCATGATAGGTCCCCTTTAAAGAGGATTTCTGTGCATCTCTTTCAGAAGCCACAAGATGTATCACCTTCTTCTGTGGTTCGAACCAGTAACGTCCGACTGTCCTTTCCCTGGAATTCATCGAAATATGGACGGATCTTTATCTCGTGCTCGGTTCCTTTGAGCAGGTTGGTGAGAGTCGTGCTGCGTTCAGAGGGGGAGTTGATATCCTGGAGGAGCCAGGACCCCCCGCTTGGCCGGTAGAAGAGCCGGTAGCCCTGCACGTACTGAGACTGACGGTCCACCTGAGGAGTGGACAGAGGGGGACATTAGAGAAAGATAGGAGGAAGGAGACGTTTAGGAAACATCTGGAGCATGGAAAGGAGAGCTCTACCTGATGGCAGACACTGAATGGTTTATTGGAAGTTACGGCCAGAGAGACGACAAAAAAATTTGCAGCAACGAAGTGAAAACGCTTATGCCCAACCAACTCTGAAGATCTCTCACCCAGCCTCATGTATTTAGCTAGTTCTAAATAAATGTCAGCAGGAATAGACATAACAAGCAAAGCACTGTGGCTCCTTGCTAAGAGAATATTTTCCAAAGTGTAGACAATTCCCCGATAAGATGGAGTACTTAAAAAAACATTCCAATTTGGGATCAATAAAGTATATCATAACTTAGATGTCCCGAGAGCCAGCAAATATCCCGTATCAAGCTATGCGTGACCCACAATGAAAGGACGGAAGCACTGACTTTAATTACATGTATTATCTGATTTCACATAACTCTATTAGTTGAAAGCAATAATAATAAGTTACAAAATATTAGATTCAACTTAATTATGCGTTCCACTAACCTAAAACCTCTTTCAGTGTACAACAAGCAATAATAAGGAGACAAAGTGGCACTCCCATGCTTTACCTCTGCACGGAGAGTCGAGGAGAATAGAAAGGGATAGGTGAAAGGTCTGGGCACATGTCACATATAATCCTCAACAGGAGAAATGGGTCAAATGTGTCCATTCAGAACATCCAAAGCGTCATTCCTTAAAATAAAACAAAGAGCCACTCACGGTCCAGGACACTCTGATGGAGGACGTTGTCAGGGTCACGGGCTCCTGCAGCTGGACGGCCACCTCCCCCAGCTCCCTCTGCACCTGCCTGTGGTCCACGCCCTGCCCCGTGGGACTCACATCTGTGGACACACTCATGTTCACTGCTCTGCTACAGTTCTCTGTGTGAGTCATGTTCTACCTGAGAGTGCAGACTGACCTTGGGTCCTGACGGGCTCAGAGATGGGGCTGGGGTCGCTCAGGCCGTAGGCGTTCACGGCTCGCACGATGAACAGGTAGATGGTGTTGGGGAGGAGGCCGGTGATGGTGTGTGTTTCCATCTTCACCATGTCGGCTACAGTCTGCCAGGTGCTGCCTGCTGATTGGCTGAGGAGGAAGAGAAGAAACAACTGAGGATCAGTTTGGGATCTTTACCGACCAGCTGCTTGCCGTTACAATAAAGTCTCCTGGCATCAAAATGTTTCCTGAGCAAAACTCATGTCTCTGTATTCACAATGTTTACGTCAGCAACAATTCACTGGAGAGTTGAAGCACATAATTACTTATTTTACCTTCCTTACAGAATAACAAAAATATACTTAAAAGGTACATTTTTAATGGAAATAACTTTTTGTTAATTTAGCTCAAACTGTGACTATATCCTGACAGTCGTGCACGGAACAGATAATCTACTCCTAATGGTATTAGCAATATTCCAGCACCAACAATCAGAACGTTTCTTCTCTGCTGTGATTGGTAGTTTTCCATCAAGCAAGCTGAAGGTATCAACTGAATTCTAAAGTAGGCTATAACAGGAAAAGTAATGAATGCAGACATGTGACTACTTAATATAACAAACGACAAAAGCTGGTTGAGGTGAAGTGCAATATTTGCCTTAAATGTAAAGAATTATAAATACTCAAGTAAGATACATTTACATGAAATGTGTACCTAAAGTCTGAGTCTGCTATTCTGGAGAAACATGTTGATATTTGAACTCAAAACCCAAACTAATACATGCCTCCTTTCACTTCAGATCGTAAGCATGTGTTGGATCTACATCTCGTTCCCTCCCACCACTCTCCTCCTCATCCATCCGTCCTCTCCCCTGTCCTAGCTGGGAGAGGTTTGTGTGGATCGATCTGAGACATCTCTCCCCATTTACAGAGACAGAACTGTGTGTGAGCACTGGCTTCTTAGCAGGGCCCACAGAACAGAGAGCTAGTGGACCGTATGAAATATTTGGAAAAAAAAGGTTTCCTGGATTACTGTCGATGACTCCCCCTGTACTTAACTTGTAAATGTTAATGTATACTTCCTCTAATATGATGTGGGCAAAGTCACTCAGAACCAACACGTTCGTGCTCACTAGAAGATCTGTGAATAATACAATGTGCAGTCCTGTTGAATAATGTAATGAGGCCTGTTAGGAGGAACAGCTGCCAGTAGAAATAAGGGCATGTTCTCAGCCTTGTGGCACTCCCCAGGTGCTTTACCCCCCACACCCTTCAACCCCCTTCCCCAGTGCCTTCCTTTTTCTCTGTGAATTGATTGTCACCTTGGCAGAGCGGCAGTCACAGATGCCTCTTCAACCATTTGTTTGACACATTTAGATTTTCCCCAAGGTTACTGTGCAGGTTCCTGCTGAACTAGCTCTGTGCTAAACTGCACTATTAGACCAAAGAAGGAAACCGCTAGAATGAATAATACTCATCTCATTTTGCGTGTGTGTGTGTGTGTGTGTGTGTGTGTGTGTGCAGGCTAGATTCAAGGTTACTCTGTGGAGGAGATGCTCAGAGGGAGTTCACAAACAAGGCTGTGGCCTACTGGGAGAATATAAGTCTGTCTTGGTACTTCAAATAAACACACCACCCACACACCCACCCACCCACCCACCCACCCACCCACACACACACACACACCACACACACACACACACACACACACACACACACACACCACACACACACACACACACACACACACACACACACACACACACACACACACACACACACACACACACACACACACACACACACACACACACACACACACACACACACACACACACACACACACACACACACACACACACACACACACACACACACACACACACACACACACACAGCACCTCAGGATAGGAGATGTTATAGCTGCCATCCCAGCGGAGCCCTCAGCTGCCACAGAACCAGTCTGTTACCTGGGAACGCTCGGCCGGTGGACGATCTGATTAAGCTCTACCGGTGTTCCTCTCTTTATCAAATGATCAACAAGGACACATTTCCCCAAACCGCTGCCTTTCTATATCTGGAGGCCTCCTCCCCGCTCAGATAAATCTAATAACATAACCAACACAGTCTCACTCCCTGATCCAATAGCGACGCTTGGTCAGGGTCCTGTGGCGTGCAGTTGTGACGCGCCGAGTCTCCTTCAGCTTCATAAACGGACGCAAAGAGCTTTCAACTGAGTGCAATGTATTCCCATAGGCGGTTTTTGACGCTCAGGGAAGCACCGCATCGGTCCATAAAGGCTTCTCAATTCTCTAATTTCCCCTCCTCGACTCCTCGAATCCTCCGGTAGTGACCCGGAAATTTCAGCGCGCCATGTTGAAGGACATTTCTCTAAATGCACAATGAGGACCGAGCATCGAGGAGGCACTCTGGAGGAGCTATAATCGAGGATACACTGATGGGTCCTCCACGGCTCCTCCACGGATGTATTTCCGGGAACAGAGATGTTTCAAAGAGGCGTGACGCACAGCCGGACTTATCTCAGCCAATGACAGCTCTGCATGCATCCCCTGTATATTATTTTATAAACTGCTTTCATCGCAACGTGATGTTTACAGTGAGAACAGCTGTGAGGTGCAGAAAGCAGAGCAGTGTGTAAAATATATATCACTCAGTATGAAAAAACACTATAGTATTACTATTAAGAATTACTATAGAAATACCACAAAAAACTGATAGTATTTCTATGGTGTTTTGGGACACACTATAGAGAATTACTTTAGTAATACTATAGAGTTGGCTATGGTGATCTTATAGTGAAGTTACAGTTATACTATAGTGTTTCCTGTAGTATTTCTATGGTTTTTCGGGCCACTATAGGAAATTACTATAGTTATACTATTGAGTTTTATGTAGTATCACTATAGTGCTTTCTATATTATTTCTATGGTTTTTTGGAACACACTATAGAAAATTACTATAGTAATACTATAGGCAAGGCAAGTTTATTTATATAGCACCTTTCAACACAAGGCAATTCAAAGTGCTTTACAACAAATGAAAGACATTAAGAAAATGGCATTTCAAATCATTAAAAAGAAAAGATAATAAAATAAACATTAAAAGAAAAAATACATGGATAAAAGTTACAGTGCAGTCTAAGATATGAATAGTTCAATTAAAAGCAGCGACAAAAAGAAAAGTCTTCAGTCTGGATTTAAAAGTAGTCAGAGTTGCAGCGGACCTGCAGGTTTCTGGGAGTTTGTTCCAGATATTTGGAGCATAATAACCGAACGCTGCTTTACCATGTTTAGTTCTGACTCTGGGGACAGAAAGCTGACCAGTCCAGTATAGAGTTTGCTATGGTGATCTTATAGTGAATCTATAGTTAATTAGCTTTAATAATGATGTATTCATCCCTATAGTAAGTATGGTATCAACAAATAAAAGTTAGCAAGCAGAGCAGTTTCAATTTGAAAGATAGGGACTTTATTAACAAAATAAAATACATTGTTCACAGAATATGAATACGAATAACTTAAATGTAAAAAATGTACAAGAACAATTTCAGTCCCGAAACAGAAATGGTTGGGCAATGAAATTAAGGGGGAAAGTGTCCCAACCCCTAAATATAAACACATTTCACATTCATATACTTACAACCCATGCCTCTCTACCAAGTCAGAGATGCAGACTTTGACAAGTTTGAGCCTGGTCTTCTCGGTAAGAATGCCATTAGTTTGCAGTTCATCAAATACTTCTGGAATGTTCTTCTTAAGTAGATCAGTTAGGCCGTTCAGAAGAGCTGGTTCTTGTGTAGGCTGAACAAAACAATAAGAGCAAGCACAGCACAAAGTAAAGCTCTGGCCTGTGTGATTTTTTGAAACACAATTTAACAAGCATGGTACATGTATACCTGAGTTTGACAGACTTCTCTTAGGACAGGCTGAAGATCCGGTGCTTCAGAAAAGTGCACTTCGAATCTGTCAAAGTTACTGATGTTCTCATTTCTATCAATATCTATAAACTCCTGGAAGGCTGTGTTGTATTTTAAAATCCTATCAAGGACAAATCCAAATTCACCTGTTACTTCCAGGAGATGGTGTGTGCTTTGGACACTGTAGATTTTTCTTTTAATTTCCTTTTTGCTAGGACTTTAACAAATTCCTGCTGCTCATTCCCGCTTCCTGTAATTATAAGAAAAATACATTCAATTCATCCTGATGTTGACTAATCATCAGTGGCGAACCGTATTCAGAGAATACCCTGGAACACTCAGATAAAACAAACAAAAAATCGATTTCATTATATAAATAAAATGTATATAAAATGAATACATGAGAATCGTATCTGTGTTGTTGATCTGTAATATTACAGTGTTGCGTTGATTTGTTTGTCCTTCTCGGACCATGCACTACGCATTTCAGTGGTTTTGTGTTAGAAAAGAAAGCAACCAATCAGATCTTGTCCTTCAACCAAGGTATTCTACATCATTGATAGAATGCCCTGGCCGTTGCACTGAATGAGAGCGTACGTTTGGACTGACAGTTTGATCAACCAATCATATATTGATTTGTAGCCAATGGGCGTATTCTTTCAGAGTTTCCCTCGGTTCCAGGGTATTCTAGAAGGCCCGCTAGTTAACTGGCTCGAGACAGAGGATAGATGAATGCGACGAAGCAATTCATACCGTTTTATTGTTTTTAAAGTTGAAATGACAAGTGCAACAGGTGAAGATGAAGTTGTTGCGGAATTGTTGTGAGTACCCTTTTCAAGACGACAATTCAGTGAAAAGACAGACATTATAATGCCAAAGAGGGGGGGGGGGGGGGGGGGGGGTGGGGGGGGGGGCGGGGGGTGTGTGTGTCTACAGAAGGTCCAGTTGTGATAGACATGGTTCGCCACTGCTAATCATATTATGCCAGATTAAATTAAATGCCATCATCTATCGTATTCAAGTTAAGCCCATTAATACACACCTTATCTATAAGTTATCAGCAGTATGGTAATTGTAAGTTAATTAACTTCACCCATTAAGACAACTTCTAGAGAAGCACAAGGGAGATTCTGCTCAGCCTCCAGTGGCGTTTTCTTCTGGAGGCTGAGTATTTCTTTATATATTTTATTTGTATTAAAAAACATCTCTCCGCTGTTGTCAGTGAGTATTTTACAAAGACTGAAACAGCGCCCCTCTTAATTAATGTGTGGTGAAACACAGTATTGCACGCTACACTCACTATACTACACCCGCAGTCCGCTGTGTCAGGGACATGTCAAGGAAAGCCCGCCGGCCTTCCCTTCCGATTATTTCATTGGTCGGGATGGGAAGGGCCGGCGGGCTTTCCTTCCGACCAATCAAATCGTTGACGTGCTGTGCGTGACGCTGCGTCTCATACACAAGTTGCCGTAGCGACAAGAGGCAGATATGAAATCTCCCTTCTACACAATATAATATTTGCAAGTATAGAGTAGTGGCTGATGTTTTAGTCAGAAACAGGTAAACTGTAGTGTACACTTAATACTAATAAATAACTTTAGTGCGAGTAAGTTAGTTATTTGCACCGTAAGAGACTGTCAACGCAGGCTCTGTCGGTCTTCTCACTCGCACTTTCTCACCACATCTGGCCGAACAATGAAACCTAGCCAAAGTAGCTCGATAGCATTACACATATAGCTGCTAATGCTATCAATATAATGCCAATGATGGTCACAGAAAAGAGTGTAAGCTACATTAAGTTAAGATAAAGAACGGCATAAAGGTAAATAATTTTCATCCAGGCAGCTAAACTCAAACAATAGTTAGCGGTTCAACATTGGCAAAACATATTTATTTAAAGTTAAAAAATATTTATTTAGACCCCTAGCTTGCTCACATTATGACAATATATCTGCTTACTTTGTTAAAAACGTTTTGTTTCTGTATAACTTACCTAGAGTTAGACTCTCTTCCGCTGACATCCATCCTCCACAGCAGCCAGAGGTGAAATGGCAGTTGGGACATTTGATGGACAGTTGGACAGTTGAAAAATGATACATTTGAAATAATTCAACTGTGATTGCGCAGGACAGTGGATACACTAATGTGTTGACTATGTGCATTTTTATTTTTTCTATGTACACAGATGTAAAATAGTTCAGAAATGACACTGAATGTGTTGAATTGCCTTTGACACAGCAGTGTGTTAAAAAAAATGTATAATTAATATGTATATGAATTATACTCTTAGAAGATGTATGTAGATAGAATAAGAAATGTGCAGAATATGACAGTTTAATGGTGGAGGTACACAAATATTGAAAGATGTCTTGTAAAGTTCATTCATTGCATAACTACACCGTAGTTGTGTATATGATATGTCAATAAACCTTAGAACATCTTGAAATCTTGAAAGGGATGTGCAAAATAGCAATTATATACAGTTTTTAATTAACTATTAGTAGAGAATAACGAGTAATTAATATACTTTATAGAGATCTGCAGATAAATGTTTAGTCTTCTCAAGCACCAACTATCAAATATCTCTCCTGATTGTTGGCACTTGACAATCACCTTCCCTGAATTTTACTCAGGTGTAACTAAAGTCTGATTTAAGGGTTGATTATATTTCACATCATTAATCAGAATCTGCAAAGTAACTAAACTAAATGTAGTGGAGTAAAAATACCAGGTTAACCTTAAAAGAAAGCCGGTGGACACGTTCGAGTCCTGTTTTGGATAGTGTGCGTCGATGGGCTTCATTCCGTTTCAAAGTGCTGTTTGACTCGGTGTAACTTTGGCACACTGCCACTCCAACATCCAATCATAGAGCTTGAGGACTTATCACAGGGTTTGTCAAGCAAAGCACATGGTGTAGTCCCAAACGATAGCTGAGGATTATGGGTAGTGTAGTGTCTTCTGCCATCCTAAACTCCGAAAAAATATTTGTTTCTCTTTTTCTTTGAAAAATACAAAATAATTGCACACAATTTAAACCAATCAATGTTGTGTAATTAACAAGGATAATCTGGTATTTTTGAGTTGATGAGTAGTGCAGATATCACAGTAAGGAGAATACTAACTTCCGGGTGTAAAATTCTCCATTATCCAATGGGAATGGACGCTCATATTGCCTTTAACTGCCGCCGACATGGACGGATGCGGTGCTTCCCTGAGCGTCAAATACCGCCGCCGATGGGAATACGTTGCAATCAGTTGAAAGCTCTTTGCGTCCGTTTATGAAGCTGAAGGAGACTCGGTGCGTCACAACTGCACGCCAAAGGACCCTGACCAAGCGTCGCTATTGGACGATCAGGGAGTGAGACTGTGTTGACATAACACATCTTAATCAACCCAAGGTGCACTTCCTGTCCCTGAAGTCCCTGCTGAGGCGCTCTCAGGCCTGGAGTGGAAATGACTCATCACTGTGAGCTGTGGCTTTGCCTTGACGTGTATTGGTGCCATCTATTGTCAACCTCACGAGTTGTTACACTGCTTGTTCATTTTATCCGTTTAATTTAAAGTTTGGAGTCTTACAATACATTGAAAACATTTTCTATGGTGGCAACTGACAAGACCAACATTTTCACCAGTAAAATTATTACATTTTAAGATATTTAATACAAGGAGAATACAGCCTTGACTGCTTTAAAAGAATGTTTATTGAATGATTTGCAGGATTAGCCTTCTTGTAAGGCAGTCAAGGGTCTCTGACTCAAAAGTCTGGATGATCGTTGAGACAAACAGATGTAAGGGAAAGTGTGTGTCCATGTGTGTGTTGACACCTGCCTTTTATGTAACTCAGATCGGGGTAAACTCACCTGAAGGCCTCGATGATGTAGGAGGTGACGGCGGCCCCTCCCTCGTGGGCGTTGGGTTGCCAGGTCAGAGACACACTGTTCTTGGACACGTCTGTGACCATGGGTTTGTGGGGGGGGCCCGGCAGCTGGAAGGGTTCTGAGGCCTGAGCCACTGAGGGGTCTGCACTCTCTGATGGGGAGGAGAGGGATGAAGATGGAGGCAGGACGGAGGGAGGTGGAGAAGAAAGAGAAGAAGAGCGATGAGGGTGGACTCACATCTGATTATAACTGCAACACCCGCCTTAACCAGGCCTGTTAGAGCGTCTTCTGAGTAATGCGCTCATGTGGGCTGAACATTTGCATCAGCGTGGCCGGGGGGGTGGTGCTTCCTCACTTCTAACAGACTTCACTTTTTTACAACAACTTTTGGATCTTAATTAAGGCAGATAAAAGTCCAAACAAAGTTCAGTCACAAGAGCAGCTTGTTAATAAAGTCTGTTTTTCAAGCCACTAATTACGTCTTAAAATATTTTCAAGTGGCCGACAATATCTCATAATAAGGTCCTGAATGAGGGCAACATTTTTTGATTTCATGTTTCTAAACAATGTTTTTAACGACCTTGCTCTTTACTCGATTCTGATTCGTCAAATAAATAAATTCATCATTTGGCACAAAATATTGATTAAAATTGATTTTATTGATTAAAACGTATATTTTTATTATTATAATAAACCTGTTTATTTCACATAATGGATTATTAAAGAGTCAAAAGGAACCTTGTTATGTTTTGTAAAACATGTCAAATGACTTCTCTGTGTGAACATGTTCCTATCTGCTATCACATTACAACTACAACTACTAACTCATGATTTCATTGCTCATAATAAAACAGGAAAGTGTTACAGAACATTTTCCAAAATTAGCCAAAATAATGATAGTGCAATTCTAGAAGAGCGATTATTTTGGAATATAAAAATAAAGACAATAATTCCTATGGGCAAAATTACGTCTCTCAAATATTGGGATGTCATGCTTTTCTCTGTTTTAGGCAAACATTAAAACGAAATATCTGCAGCATAACCTATGATGAAAATGTGGCCCTAGCTTTCAGCAGTATAAAGAGTTAAACTAGCAAATGTTCCGTCTCTGTGTTCCTCCACCTCATGCAGCTGCAATTTGCATGTATTTAAATCACGCAGAGACAATTTACCTTTGACAGTGAGCACTCCACTCCAACTCGTCTCTCCACTGGAGCTGGAAGCCAGGCAGGTGTACACCCCAGAGTCCGTTTCCTGGCAACAGTAAAACGTGTATCATTAGTTTAGTGCGTGTGTGTGTGAGCCCTTGATACTATGTTAATGTGCCCATTAGCAGTGATTGAGACTGAATGTCATATCTCTCAGAGCAGAATGTTTGTACTGTGAGGGAAGTTGGCAGAGCAGAGAGCGGTTATTCATCTGCAGCCACCAGGTGACTTCTCATACTTTCACATCAAAGTCAAATTGGCTCTTTAGTATCAGTTTAGAGCAGATCGTAGCTCTGATTTATGCCAATATCTGTAGAAATGCATCGATAAAATAACAGTAATCACCTTCAGTCTTTCTGAATGTTTTATTATGATACAAAGTAAGTCAGAAAGATGCATGCAATAAATTGGATATATTTATCTGAATCTGTTCGTGGTTCATTTGTGGTAGTAAAAACAGCTTCTCTCAGGAATCCAACAGTTCGTTGCACATGAATATTCACACACTCATTAAGCATACCTTATCATCTGTTTTAATTAACAGCTTTTACATTGGACATTTTGTCAATTGCAGTTATTTCGTTTTTTATCATGAATGATAAACTCTAAACGGACCAATTTGAAGTGAAAGCTGAAGTCAAGCTGGTGGCTTTTATGTTCCTCGTCTAATTCCTACACGGCACAGGAGGAGAGTTGAAGGAAGGATCAAAGGACAGCATTTTAATGAGCGGCTCGAGGTCTAGGAGCGTCTGAGACGCCACTCTTTCTGCTGCGCGGCTACTTAGCATTCTGGACAGGCTATGAGCAGATGTAATTAAGAGGTGTGTGATAGATGTGCCTGTGTGTGTGCACATGTGAATGCTAGTTATCAAAGGTTTGGGGAGGCAAGCCAAAAGCTAGACGGGCTGTGAAATTACCTACAACAGAGGGAGCTGTTGGGGGTCTCTACACGGGGGAATGTGACACTGAGGGGGGAACAACTTTGCTTCACTGATGCATTTCTCTATTTCCTGTCCTTATTTCCTTACTTACTCTTTTGTTCTTTCTTACTTTTCTTTCATCGTTAATTTAAGATGTGGAATGGTCCGTACATTTCAAAGGGCATTAGAAGACAAAGGCCACCAGGAGATTGTCAAGTGATTTGCAGTCTAATTACTACAGGTGTGAAAACAAACTGTAGCACTAAAGAAATGACTCTTAATGCTTAACATGGGTTGTCTGCTTGTTTCTTGGGATGGGAATGTTTTTATTGAGCGGGTTCAAAAACACTACAACACCATGCGAGCAAAGTGGGTGCAGATGCTACCAGGGACATGCTAATGTTAATACCTGGTGAACAAGAACTTGGAGTTTCAGGCTCTGCACTTTCCCTCATCACCTCATACCTCAAAGACCGCACCTACAGGGTTACTTGTAGAGGGTCGGAGTCCGACCCTTGTCAATTAACTACAGGGGTCCCTCAGGGCTCTGTTCTTGGTCCCCTCCTCTTCTCCTTGTACACAAACTCGCTCGGATCGGTCATTAGCCCGCATGGTTTTTCATACCACTGCTACGCTGACGACACCCAATTAATTCTGTCCTTTCCCCGCTCAGAGACCCAGGTCGTCGCACGCATCTCTGCTTGTCTAGCTGACATCTCTCAGTGGATGTCTGCTCATCACCTCAAGCTCAACCTTGACAAGACTGAACTGCTTTTCCTTCCGGGAAAAGATTGTCCCACTCTTGACCTAACAATCAACATCGGCACCTCTGTTGTTTCCCCGACTCAGACTGCAAGGAATCTGGGTATGATCCAAGATAACAACCTGTCCTTCACTGCAAACATAGCTGCTACAACCCGCTGCTGCAGATACACGCTGTACAACATCAGGAAGATTCGTCCCCAGCTGACCCAGAAAGCGACGCAGGTTCTGGTCCAGGCTCTCGTCATCTCACGCCTAGACTACTGCAACTCCCTCCTGGCTGGTCTAGCTGCATGTGCCATCCGACCTCTGCAGCTCATCCAGAATGCAGCGGCTCGTCTGGTCTTCAACCCTCCTAAATTCTCCCACACCACGCCGCTCCTCCGCTCCCTTCACTGGCTCCCGGTAACTGCTAGAATCCACTTCAAGACACTGGTACTTGCATACCATGCTGCGAATGGATCTGGCCCTTCCTACATCCAGGACATGGTTAAACTGTACACCCCAGCACGTGCACTCCGCTCTGCATCAGCCAAACGACTCGCTGCAACCTCGCTGCGAGGGGGACCCAAGTTCCCATCAGCAAAAACACGTGGGTTTGCTATCCTGGCTCCAAAAGGGTGGAATGAGCTCCCCATTGACATCAGGATAGCAGAAAGCTTACACATCTTCCGCCGCAGACTGAAAACTCATCTCTTTCGACTCCAGTTTGAGCGATAGAATTACTAACAAAGCACTTATATACTAATAAAGGACTGGCTTACCTAAAGCCAGTTGAGTAGCACTTGAAATGTTTTTGCTCTATGAAACCTGATGTACTTATATGATTCTGTTTTCTTCAAGTTTGTATTTTGTTGGTCGAACGCACTTATTGTAAGTCGCTTTGGATAAAAGCGTCAGCTAAATGCAATGTAATGTAATGTAACATCGCAACAACAAATACAATCAAATGATAAAAACAACTGTGCAATGGTTTTGTGTCTTGATAAACCTTCATCTGTTACTGCAAATGTATTATTATTCGCCATCACCAAAGCATTTATGTCAACACAGCGCTGATTTCAGTCTGTTGCCAAGAGTAGCGGCAACAAACGTAGCAATGCACCAGCAAGATAAATCAATAGAACATGTTGGGTTGGCTGAGAAATCTTATGTAAACATTACAGTGTTCAGTGTCTCCTGCCTGCAGCACTTCTTTTCACCCTCTGTCTGAAACCAGAACCCAGTCTGCTCTGATTGGTTATCTGGCCGGCTCTGTTGTGATTGGTCAACCGCTTAACGATTTCCCACCCCTTAGCTTATCACGTACAATGTGTTGGAGCGCTAGCCAATAGAAGTGCGAGTGGTACAAAGCGATGTCACTATGATCAGGAAGTAAACACAGGGAGTGTGATAAGCACACAAACCTATACAACACACTACAGGGAAGGGAGAACCCCAAAAGCATAATAGGGCCTCTTAAAAACACGTTATAACTCTGTATACTGGGTTTACTTTAAATGTGACCTGCTACATTTGTTTACATGTTTTAAAGCAGTGTTCTGATGGGCATTCATCGACATATTTCTGCAGAGTACCAAGGGCAGCCATGCATGCCGACTACTGATTGCCCTTATGCACCGAAACAGATAGCAGTGAAGAAGATAAACACGGCAGGAGGTTTCCAACATTCACATATTAAGGCTTTGTGAGGTTTGGAATGCATTCAGATGTCCTTAGGTCTCATTCACTGCGACTGGGTGTGAAACTGAAGCATATTTGCTTACAATATAAACTGTAAAAAGATTGTAAAACTAGTTCAATGATAAATCGAGCTCCATTTCCAGTACATTGTGAAGGCAAAGAGATGGGCAGTATTTAATGTTAACTGCACCTGCGAGGACAGCTGGCTCTCTAATAGTTCCTCTGTGACACTGTGTGTGTGTGTGTGTGTGTGTGTGTGTGTGTGTGTGTGTGTGTGTGTGTGTGTGTGCGTGTGTGTGTGTGTGTGTGTGTGTGTGTGTGTGTGTGCGGGTGTGGCAGTATAGGTGTGTGTGGGAGTGTTAGGTAGAATCTCAACTCGTTTTTCATCTGTTCTGCTGCAAAGCTTCAGCTCTCTGTAGAGTATTAATTCACATGCTGCCCATTTGACTCCCAGTGAAAACCTGATACATTATGCAGAGGATGTGCGATCCTGACCAATGCCTCGCTGAGCGCAGAGCGAGTTCACGTGCACGTCTGGGCCCTCATCATTAACGCTGACAGAGGAATTACTCAGGCCTAAGTGGCTTGTCAGAGCGTCCTGCAGGCGGGGACAGGTGACTCTCTCCGGCCCCTCCTCTCATTCTATAGGCTCTGACCTTTGGTTGACCTGTGGGGCCCGGCTGATGCTTCGTTTGTCTGAGGGGGTAAAAAGCGGGTCCCCAGATGGTGGCGTTTGATCGGTAAATGGGGAATCAGCTCAGAGGGCGGGTGGGGTAAACAGCCGGGACACCTGACTATTAATCAAAGCCGACACAACATGGAGGAGGGAGGGAGAGAGGAGAGCAGAGGGGGGGAGAGAGGAGAGCAGGGGGGAGGAAGAGAGGAGGAGGAGGAGGAGAGGAGAGCGGGGGGGAGAGCAGGAGGGAGGAGAGCAGGAGGGAGGGAGAGAGGAGAGCGGGGGGAGAGAGGAGAGCAGGGGGGGAGAGAGGAGAGCAGGGGGGAGGGAGGAGAGCAGGAGGGAGGGAGAGAGGAGAGCAGGAGGGAGGGAGAGAGGAGAGCGAGAGAGGGGGAGAGAGGAGAGAAGGAGCGGAGGGAGAGAGGAGAGCAGGAGGGAGGGAGAGAGGAGAGCAGGGGAGGGAGAGAAGAGAAGCAGGGGGGGAGAGAGGAGAGCAGGGGGGGGCTCCACATTCAAATGGCATATGACTTATTCATCATAGATTGATTATATCTCTGACATCACTCTAACCCTGTGCCAGTCAGACAGCTGAGCTTTGGAGTGCATGTCCACCACCTGCTAAGTACCTGCTGAGCAGGACATCAGCCGTCTGCACCATGGGCACAGAAGGTGGATAATGATGTCAGATCTGTGTTCAGGAGGATGCAGAAGGAAATGTGATTACACGTGTACAATGGGATTTCAAGTCAACACATGAACTCGATTTCCTACTCCAACCTGATTCTTTTGTCCACATAGTCCTCCTCACACTGCTCAGGCTGTGGTTGGGGGTCCTCTGTGTGCCCCTGCCCCCCCAAGAGTTAATTGTTGCACTTGCCATACCCCCACACTCTAGACCCACATGAACAAGTTAGCAGAACGGCAGCACAAACCTCACACACTTCCCGTCTGTCCAGGGCGTCTTGGCGGTGAGGGATGCAGTGTGTGTGCGCGTGTGTGTGTGTGTGTGTCTGGCAGAGATCCCAGGGTAATGGCATCTCTTCGGTGCCAGGGTACAAGGAACAAACGCACCATCTGTCCCCCTCCAGGCACCCTGATGAAATCTTCTTATTTATATTGATTATATCAGGGTTAAATGTGTTTTATGAATGCTGTTTTCCTAAGACTGTGCTCAAAATCAGAGTTTGTGTTCCACACTCGTTTTTGCATGAATGTGTTCAGAGCAGAGCTAACATTATGGCTGTTAGGGGATTTAAATGTGTCTAAATCAAACATATTGGTAAATGAATGAAAGGTATTTTACGTTGCGAAAAGCCTGCATCCACTATGATAAGATAATGACGGTCATATTACAGAACATGATGTCCTGCTTTTCAAGGACGTTTCCAGTGTATTACTTTTTGTATTTTGTATTTCTGGCATCAGTTGTACACAAGTTAAGAGCTGGCATCTCAAACTGCGGAGAGCACAAACTCCTAGATGTTTAGACCGTCCGCCTTTGTTTTTCTCTCTCGCAGATGTATTCTTATCGATGTCGCCACGTTGGAAGATCTCAGCAGTTAACTCATTATGTACAATATTAAAGAGGCTTATTATGCTTTTGTGGGTTCCCCCCCTCCTGTAGTGTTCTATAGGCTTTTGTACATGGACTGCAAAGGCTCCCCAGAGGGAGTTTCTGTTTCATGCTTACATGCTAAGTTACTCACTACAGCTCATGGTAGATGCAGAGAGATGGTGTAGCTGTGGGGCTCGATTCCTTTTTAAAGGGTGTAACCTCTAAAGCCCCTGTCACACTGTCCCGAAATTGAAACCCGATGGACACACGAATATGGAATTGTGAATTTCGCACGAAGATGGCCCCGAACCACACACGAAGGCAACATTTAGACATACAACTGCAACGAAAGTAACAAAAACAATTATGTTACAGTACGATGATACTGTACTGATATCTTCAGACTTTGTTCTTTACTTTCTCCGTCTTTATATGTAGAACATATTACGTTTTCTCCGTCATGTTGTTTCCATAGCAACAACAACTTCCTGTCAACTCTCCTTCAAAATAATATATTATATCCTTTTCAGTTTCACAGAACACAAATTGGGTTATTTACATAATATGTTTACATGATTTTGTTGTGCAATAAAACAACCAGATGGAAACACGATAAAGGAAATGTTCAAATTCGGCTCTGATCGTAGCAACATCGCGCCATTCGTGAGGGCATCTTAAGCCTTCGTATGACCGCCGGTGGAGTTTCTCAGGCTCCGGCAGCAACTTCGTGAGCGGTGGGAAAATCTTTGGCATGCCAAAAAATAGCCGAAGGACCTTGAGAAGGTTCATTTTCGTGTTGAATTCGTGTGTCAATTTTGCCCTTCGTAAGGCCATCGTGAGGGCATCTTGTGATCATCGGTGCCATCGGGCATTCGCCCCGATCAGAGTGAGGGTGAATGCCCGATGGCACCGATGATAACACGAAGACAGGATTCGACAAGATGCCCTCACGAGTGCCTTACGAAGTTGCCGCTCACGAAGTTGCTGCCGGAGCCTGAGAAACTCCACCGGCGGTCATACGATGGCTTAGATGCGCTCACGAATGGCCCGATGTTGCTACGATCACAGCCGAATTTGAACATTTCCTTTATCGTGTGTCCATCGGGTGTCAATTTCGGGACAGTGTGACAGGGGCTTAACCGCCGACAAGCCAGAAACTGAATAGCACAGAACAACATCTCAAATAAATTCTTCATGTTGTGATCTAATCTCTGAAATCCAAAGCCATACATACTAATGGTGTTATGTGTGCTATAAAACAATAAGATCAAACACTGAGGCCATGTTCACTGTGAAGCATCCGATCAAACAGAGCCAAAGTCTGCAGAGACCTTCAGGAGAAAGTTGGACAACTTCAAATGAGTTCCAAAGCAAACACTTCCAAGATGGTGCATTTACTGTCAGCTCACTCCCTTTTATTCCTACATAACATGAATGCAGCATAAAGAGTTCCCCAGGCGTCTGTCTCCCCGGTCCTCCCCTCTCTCTCTCAGCCTCCCGCTCCTGCCTCTCCCTCATTCAGTCAGTCCTCACTACCACTGATGTATCGAGGATTTAATTACAAGTCTCAGCGATCGTTAATCATTAAGAACCCACAATCAATGAATGTGTGCGCCTTCTCTCGCCTGGCAGAGGCAGCGGTGACCTCAGGTGCTGCTTCATACCCAGGAGGGAATTCTGTGCAGAATGGATTTCATTAGCATGGAGTAAGACGATGCTAACGACTGCTAATGGCCTCGCGCTCTCATTATCATGATGATCACGCCTCGCAGATGTGTTTTCGCTACATTCTCCTCCTCTCATAAAAACTCTGAGCCAACAGTGCTCCGTACCCTGTAATTAAAACGTGTCTTTTATCACGTATCATGTTGGTCTCGCAGGAACGGCATCATGTTTGATATGCAAATACTAAGAGATGAAAATCAAGAATTCATTTGAATGAGTAATGGTGATGTGATGGAATGACATGTGATAAATATACACTGAATTAAAATGAGTTGAAGGTCACCACAGAAATGACAATGTTGTCAGTTTTTCATTAGTCTGGGGTTACATTCATAAATAAACCATGTATGATTTGAATGGTTGTAGTTTCTGTTCATGTACCTGCAGGTTTGTGATTTGGAAGGTGCCGTTCTCCATCAGGCTGATACGCCCGTCGTTACCCAGGATCCTCTGGCCGTCTTTCTCCCATTGGATGCTGGGCATGGGGTTGCCCATGATGTGGCAGTGCAGCTGGGCGGAGGAGCCGGGAGCTAAGGTGTGGTTAGCCGGTCCCTGGCGGATGATGGGGGGGACCCGGTCTGAAGGGGCTGCAGGGGCGAGAACCAAGTCTGTTAGTTTGACACACAGAGCCATAACTGAACTCCTCTGGTGCCATCAGAGAAACCAGACTCTCACAGAATAATGCATCATGTATGTTCCACACTGTGTGATGGGAGTGCTGTCTGGACTAAAAAGTATATATATATATATTTACTGTATATACACTAAGATACACCAATTATAGAAAAGCCAATCATTTGATGATCATTAAGGACTTTCCCTTTAAATGTATGTTGATACTTAGTTTTTGTTAATCAAATACGTCCCGCTTATATAAAAGGAATGTCCAAAACAGGCAGGGTACTCAGAGAGAAGACTTTGCAGACGTTAAAAGTTATTTAGCTAATATTAGGAAGCTGCAAACTGTTGATAGAGATGTTGGCCTAAACTAAATCCACATTCCAATCCAACATTTTTCAATGACTGTCATTTTCCCTTAATTACATTTTCTTAAAGCCATATGTGCAATGAAGACATATTAATGCTAGCACAGCTGCACCGTGCACTGGAACAGGATGTGTGATGCCCACTGAAGCACATCTCTATTGATGTGCAGATAGCATTGCTGCTGGTACAGCCACTAACAAATGGCCTATTCATAAAGGCCTGCTTTCACTTCTGTGCCTGCAGCCTTCCCAGACATCACAAAGACACTGATGGACATATAAGGCTGCGTTCCATGTCTGTTTGACTGTAAGTCCAATTGTAAGTGTATACAGTGTGGTATGCATGAGTTATGCTTCATCTAGAACCATGCTCATTCAGAATGTGCATGGAGGTGAGGATGTTTGTAACTACAGGTTTTGTTTCCTCTTCTCCTAACAGAAGCCCTCTCCAGGCCATGACTGAGCAGAAATACACTTTACTTTCTCTACTGTTTGACATTTGAGACATGGAGCAGACCCTCATCTGTATTCTGTGCTGCTTCCATGGGCTAACTGAAGCTAACTGAGAGTGTGAAACGTTTATACAGGAGTTAGTGCAGATAGAGCCGAACAAAACCCCTTCACTCCCTGAGAGGGGGGCATGCAGGGGGGGCAGCATATGTTGAGGGGGTATTTGCATATCAGTTGTCCCTTTTGATCACATCACATGCAGTAAGGACTTCTGCTGTTTGCTCATTTAGGGTATCAGATTGCCATTTGAGATGGATTGAAGGAAGGGTTTTTCAATTTATTTTGCTGCACACAAAAAACTTTCTTCATCAGGGGATGTTTTCAAACTTCTTCCTTTGGCTCAATAATCAATCATACATATTGAACTAGTCAAATGAGCTGCAGTAGCATATGCTAATTATGTAACTGTTTCTATTGATTCAAGTTTTGAAAGCAATTGTCAATAATGTCCATCTTGATGTGTCATTTAGCTCAGTACTGTCTGTGCGAAATCAATGCAAACAGAGGACAGAAGAACCCCCCCCCACCAGCCTCCACTCACCACTCTCCACCTCCAGCAGGGCTTTGGTCAGGATGCTGCCGGCCACGCTGATGGCCTGGCAGATGTAATATCCGGAGTCTTCCACCTGCACGTTGCTGAGGGTGAGCTCTCCGCTCAGAGACACGGAGAAACGCCCGGACTGAGACGGCTCCTGGATGGGGAACAGCAAGATCTGCAAGAGAACATTGACAAGATTAGGCTTTGGTTTTTGGAAAATTGACTTTGCAAATTGATATAAATGTGATGTATATTAAAGTATTGACCATTTACTTGTGGCATTATTTTCTTCAGAATAACATTAACGTACAGATATTACTTTTAGTGCTTTTGTCCAGTAAGCTGGTGCCAGGGTGACACACACACACACACACACACACACACACACACACACACACACACACACACACACACACACACACACACACACACACACACACACACACACACACACACACACACCACACACACACACACACACACACCACACACACACACACACACACACACACACACACACACACACACACACACACACACACACACACACACACACACACACACACACACACACACACACACACACACACACCTCATTTTCCCATCATCCACACAGGGTATTATTCACCAAACAGTGGGACTGCTTGACATTTCAGTCAAGGCCTTTAGTAATAATATATTTCTGTCTTTGTGTATTGGTCTATTTAACTGGAATAGTTAGTCCTTGGACACATGTTTCAAAGTCACCCTAAATAATAATTATAATGTAAAAAAAATGAACAAGACAATAAAATGATGAAATCACGAAACAGAGGCAAATACAGGACATGCCATTTGAATACCAACAATCTTAATTTAGCGTGGCTCTCTTTAATGTTTAAGGATACAATGCTTGTGTTAGCTTGTGTTTGGTTAGAAGACATTTGAAAATAAAGATGTGAATACATGGAGGAGAGCTGTTAGCACTGTTTGAATGCAGTGGCGAGAAGGTGAACTACGGCCTGCCATTCAAATGGCAGACCTTGAAACGTTATCTCTGTGTGCAAAATACTATGTGTGTCCTAAAACTCAGAAATCACTAGAATATGCACCCAAAATAAATCAGATCAAGACGGGGAACAGTTACTAAGAGTGTAAAACTAAAAAGAATCAAGAAAGCAAATGATATGTTATATTTGTACATCTACTGTACATCAAGCTTTATTCAGTGCAGTCACCAATAGTGTTGTGTTCCCACAAGCATGCAGCTATCATTCCATACATGCGGCCCACGTACTTCCTCTCCTGCTCTTCCTCCATGCTTCCTCCTCTTTAACTCTCTCCTCCACTCTTGTTCTCCCACACACATTCTGCAGGCTTCCAATCGCACCCCCCCCCCCCCTCTAATCTGTACCTGGGAGCCATGCTACAGGCACCCCCGCACTCCCATCAGGCCTTTCAGTGCATTCCAACAGGCTGCACTGCTTATTCACACGCTCGCCTTCTCACACTCATATCATACGCAGGAACACACCACACACACACACACACCACACACACACACCACACACACACACACACACACACACACACACACACACACACACACCACACACACACACACACACACACACACACACACACACACAACACACACACACACACACACAAACACACACACACACACACACACACACACACACACACACACACACACACACACCACACACACACACACACACACACACACACACACACAGTTTGGTGAGTAATACCCTGTGTGGATGATGGGAACATGAGTGTGTATGAGTGTGTTGTTGTTTGTGTGAGTGTGTGTGTGTGTGTGTGTGTGTTGTGTGTTGTGTGTGGTTGTGTGTGTGAGTCACCCTGACACTGATATAAAGAAGGATCATAGAGAAGAATATAGAAGTGAGAGAGATGAGTCCTCTGCAAAGAGCGGGATGTGCTGAAAACTAGACTAAACTAGAGTCATATCTGTACTGGCTACTGTTTTTATTAATGTGTATTAATATCATTGTTCTGTGTTAGTTTCACAATGATCTCATTCAGGCTTATCTGATTGGAAATACCTTCACAAATCTTATGAAATAAGTTAATACTTTTTGACTTTTGATGAATATAAAGTCATTTAGAAGTCATATACATTTGCCATACTATCAGGAATCAGAGTTTTGAAGAACAATGCAGTTTCTATTTCTGAACATTGTTATGCATTCTTTGTCAGTGATGACTGATTGAAGTGCACTCCAGAGGCTGAACAAAAAGTGTCTCAATTCAAATATTATCATGATAGAAATATTGTGTATATGATAATTGTTCATTCATTTGTCATTACTTCACATTGCAGTGCAAAGGGAGCACCTCGCCTGAATTGAACATTTAGCTTTTAAAATGGATCTGAACTGGTTCTGAAAGGTGTTGTTGTCCGATGCAAACGTTATATACTTCACATCAGAACCTGGAGGTGGTTACTTGGATATATTTGCAACCAGAGATACATCTAAAAGCGTCGGCTTGTGTCTAACGTTGGATGTGTGTGACACCAGATGTAAAGCTGGATTGTTTATAATAATGTGTTTTCTGAAGCTTCATACGAGGGTGACTGTCGTCTCTTGATCACGTTGGTGAAGTTAGGTTAAAACCCCCACACGGGTTATTATTTACTACACTGTGAAAACACAAATGGAAAACCTGAATCTAATCCATTAAAGTAAAACATATAATATAGACCTAGTATATTCCTGTGTTGTGGACTGTTTGTGTGGTGAGTTCTGTGATGAGGAGGGGTCTCACCTGGCTGCCTTCTTTCTGCCAGAACACGGCCGGCGGAGGGTTTCCTTTGGTGCCGCAGAGGAAGGTTACGGTGCGACCTGGAGCTGTGATCTGGTCCCGGGGCCGAACCACAATCTGAGGGGGCACTGCAACACAGAGAACAGACAGAGATTACTATTAGGGCATAGTCAACTTAATAAATGAGGATACAGCATTATTATTGAAACACTGTCAAGTTTCTCTTTTACTATAACATGAGTACCGTTGGAGCGGTGTTGTTCCCACTTATGAGTGGGAGAGACTCAGAGATCAGAGAAACCAGGGACTACAAGAAGTTCCTCGAGGTGCAAAACAGAGGTCACACGCGGTTCAGGAAGTATGGGACCCTTGCAGGGCTGAATGTCATTTCTGAAACATTTACTGTAATGCTCTAAGTTTAAAAATGTTTCTATCTCTCCGAACTAGTTTCAAATATTGGAAAACATATAGCAAGTTAAAGACACGTGTGAAGATGAGCTGCTAACTGCACAAGATTACAAGAGACAGAAGAAGCACTGACGAGGGGACACAACTGCTAAGAGAAAACCAGTTGCATTTGGACATTGTTACATCATGGATATGTTTTTAACATAATAAGTCAACAAACAACACTCAGCTTGTCCAATCTGGAGCTCTGAAGAAACTAAAGGTATTTGGCGTAAAAAGGCTGTCTCTGGAGGCTGGGGCTACAACCCAGATCATCTATGACCCCACTCTGCTAGGCTCTGAATGATGGTACCCACTGAAGAGGGTCACTTTTATGATCCCAGGCAGCAGCCAATCAGATGTCTTTGAGCATAGATAGAGGGCAGGAGGGGAGGTCGGTCACACACACACACACACACACACACACACACCACACACACACACACACCACACACACACACACACACACACACACACACACACACACACACACACACACACACACACACACACACACACACACACACACACACACACCACACACACACACACACACACACACACACCACACACACACACACACACACACACACACACACACCTTTGATTTTGATTGATTGTGTTGCAAGTGACAGGCCTTCATCCACAGAGGGGGGGGGGAATGATGCCCTCCACCAGTCCTAATTGATTTCTCATCTTCCCACCTGATCTCCGGCTGCTCTTTCATTCTCCGTCTCAATTAGCATTCAGAGAAACCAGAGAAAGAGAAAGTCAGAGAGGTGGAAGACCCTCCCAAACTATACAAAATGAACAGTAAGAAACGACAGGTATGTTGTGTTGGGATCAAACGAAACATAACTCTGGTTCAATGGATCCACCAGAAGCAATTATCGTTGAAAACGCTTGATTAGCTCAAAAGAGACCAATTGTCTTATCGGCTGCGAGATGAATTGATTCTTAAAGGGGGAACGCAGCAGGGGAATCAGGATGAACAGACAGAAGTAAAGTGTTCAATCAAGATGAGTGAGAAGGGTTGTTCTAAGATGTGAAATGCTATAATCACCTTTATGTAAAAAATATATGTTTTTATAAATGTCCCAACACTTTTTAAGGTTGACATACTTTAATATGCTATTTATGTCACTTTGACTTAAATTGCTGCCACTCATTTCTTTGGCATGGTTGTGTACCTATTTGTCTTTATTTTAAATTGTATTACCAACGTGAGTTTTCTTTATTATTGCATGCCTTTTTGACTTGCTATGCCACTACGCTGTACTAGCTTGGACTAATAAAGGCATTCTGATTCTTAAACCTTGTGGTTTGAGAATCCCTGACTGCCCAATATCACCCTGCTTCCTGTAGTAACTCACAAAAGATCAGGAACCAGCTTCATTTCATGACCTGCATACACATCTGATTCCCTGTTATGGGAAGTGCGCCGCTTGAGACGACTTCCACTGGCCCCCTCTACACAGCGGGGGTGGGGGGGTGCTCCATGTGCCAGCCTCAGGATAATTCACAGCTAAGGGTTCCTGGGCCGAGATGGGCAGGGTCATGTTCTGGGATCAAAGGTCAAACATGCCCCCCCCCCCCGTTTCGGATGTGAACCACAGAGTGCATTATGGGACAGCGTTACTGAAACCCCTGACTTCTTGGCTACCTCAAGGTTCTTCCTGTGTGATGCAAGTCCTGACATATGAAGGAACTGCAGTGTATACACACTTCTTATGTAATGCGACTCAAATGTGATGAACACAGGAGAACCGACACTGTGCTGTTTGACAAACATGTCAACACCTGAACATGTTCCGTCACCAGACACAACGCCACACTTTGACCCAAATACAGCTCGGAATATTCAGGATATTAAAATGCAGTGTCTGCTGCGCAGCCCCGTCTGGAGAAAAACACTGTTTGATTTGAGGAGGCAGGCTGGCACACCGCCCGAGGCTGTAATAAATAATTAGCAATAATGGGTGCACTCGGCGCGACACTGAGCTTTAGATTTAGGGCAGGGAGGAACATTAGCATCCTCACATGGGAGGGGGACAGGGAGATGGATCGTAGCAGAGCATGACAACAATGGCTGCATGTCATTGATGCTATTTGCTCATCATGTAGTCATTTAATATTCTAGGCTGCTAGCTCTGCCCTTAGAAAAGAGAGAAAGACTGTCACTGCTCATCAAACACCATGGCACCTTCATTTTCCACTTCTATGAAATATATAACTGTGGAAATAATGGCACATAAACTGATAACAGCGGGAGGCAGTTTCAGGGAGGTAAAATGGGAAATGTCTAAATTAAGAATGAGATAAGAGTTTGGAGGAGCCTGGAGATGTATTTCATGTGGTGGGTATTGCCGGAGCTGAGAACACATAACTCGGCTAACATGCCAAGAGGAAGCAAAAATAAACAAGGAGTGCAAGTTACATTTACACAACCTTACGATAAGAACAGACTGAAGGAGGAGAGTCTGGTCTGAGGGTGAAGTGTTCTCTCTGTGAAGTGTGTGAGTGTTTCTGTGTGGTGAGGAGGAGTGGTCTCTTACATCCTGAAAGATTAAGACATAGGGCTGGTCCTTACTTTTTTAATATGCCATTTATGATTCGTGTTTGAGGAAAAGGTTATAAAAGGTGGTGAGGGTTGGAATAACTGTTTAACATGGGATGTAAAAAAGTGTCTTCAGGAAACAGATGATGTGATTGTGGTATTTGCAACTTGACGAAAAGACCTGCCAGACTCCACGGTGTGTTCTGACATCCAACAGAAGACAGAGCAGCCATTGTTACGATGAGGTGTAATAACATCTATGGAGAAGCCTGTCGATGTTATCAAGCTCAGCAAACAGCGAGAAACTGAAATGTGAAACGCTAGAAGACCCAGAAATCATGTTTCTGGACTTTTCAATTCAGACGACCTCATCTTGAGCAAGGCACCGGACGGAGTCAAATGGAGGTGTTTCAGGCAGGGGGGGGGGGACACAGGGATTTTAGCCTTTGCAGACCATTCACATGCACTGAAACCTCGAGAACACTACAGGAGAGGGAGAACCCCTAAAGCAGAATAGGGCTCTTTAACAACAACTTACACCAAGTCCTCTAGCTGAGTGGTATTGCAGGAAGTACTGTTCCGTACAAACTGGTGCCCTACAAAAATAGATTTTGTGTTCTTTAGGTTTTTTATGTAGCAACAAAGTTAGAGTCTGGATTCCTATCCGCACCACAGTTGCTACAAACATTGAAAGTGATTGAAGGTTTCGCAGAGTTGTTTGATTTTGAAGTTATTGTCTTGGCTGATCCCAGCTTTAGGAGATAATGAATGTTAGATAGCATCAAAGTAAACACAGCAGACACATGTTTGGACGGCTCAGCACACACACTGAGCTGCAGGGAGACGGATCACAGTGTGGTTTGTTCCACTGCTGTTGTATGAACACGCTGTTGTGTGTTGTTCAGCAAAGGCAGGCAAAGTGCTTACAAGCAAAGCATCTTACCCCCCCCTCCCCTAAACACACTCTCGACGTGTGATTTGCACCAACATACTGAGGCCATCACACACAGGGGAACACAAATACACACACACACTCCCAGCAGGAGTTCCTTTGGGGCCTGGATGTGACAGGCAGCTGTCACAGTCCCACGCTGACGCAGACTGCCACACACACCACACACACACACACACACACACACACACACACACACACACACACACACACACACACACACACACACACACACACACACACACCACACACACACACACACACACACACACACACACACACACACACACACACACACACACACACACACCACACACACACACACACACACACACACACACCACACACACACCACACACACACACACACACACACACACAGCTGCTGATAAATGAGTCTTCAGCTTGATACTTTGATATAACTCTCTCTGATTCTGAGATACATACACACACTTTTTTTTAGCTGTACCATAATTCATATATGTTTTTATTTCATTTTGAGGGGGACCTTAGTGCCAAGAATGTCTCTCTATCTATCGAGCATCAATATCTGGATTAAAGGGCTGGTGCCGCATTAAGAGAAGCAGTACTGTTATCTGCCATGCACTCACATGACATTCTGAAGTGAGGACATCATGCCTAATGTCAATATGTTAAGCATCCATGCATCAGATTGGTACAACCTGCAGTTGTTTTGTTACCATATTGTTTCCCCCCTTCTGTATCCTTGCTTCTTCATTCCATCCCATGACTCAGAATACTAATTAAGTCATGTTCAGAGTTTTGATTTGAATAAGCAATCCCAAAGATTTGCTGTGGGAGTGATCGAACATGCACATTCCTTATTCTGACTAAAGGCAACATGGAACTCATGTGAGATGAACTTACACACATGTAGCTTTATGAGGGATATGGGCTTTAGGGAAAAGCTGTGACAGAAGAAAAGGAGTTATTTTCACTGATTTGTATTAGAACAATTCCCCTTTCTCCAGGCTGAATAAAGATATTCTATTATTTAGGTATGGTGAATTTCAAGTCCAGTCATTGTGTTTAATGGTACGTCCTGAAATGGCCTTTCCTTGGTTCTAGCAGAGGACAGCATATGGAAAGAGACCAACAACTGGGTCACAAAGTATCAAGGACAATCTCTAATTCATTATCAGAGGTAAGAATCCATACTATAACATAAGTTGATGTCATGTAGTGAGGACCATTGTGGGTATTCACAACTTGTGTTTGTCTGACAGATATTTCTCTGGTGAGGCCCTCACTGTGTGTTCAATCTTAAAAAGGTTACAAATATGAATTATTAGAGATATAAATGTACAGTTAAGAGTTGAAACCCACAGACAAACACAAAGACAACACACACACACACACACACACACACAACACACACACACACACACACACACACACACACACCTCTTGGTTTATGTACAATACCCTCCCTAAGCTCTTTATTCATCTGACACTTTTCTCCAAAAACACATTTCTCCTCAAGGTTAGCCAATGAAAAGCTTCTATTTAGCGTCAATGGTAAACATATCAACATTTGTGGCTCTGGTATTTCACAAAGGAAGCTTTTGATTCAGAGCTTTGAAGACATTGATTCACTTTCAGAACACAACAACACTGAGTGAGGATCTCATGGCCACACATTCAAAGTGTAGAGGCACCATGTGTGATTCATGAGTACTTGACTGCAGCCTTTTGATACACTTTGAATACATTTTACAATGTGAAGGATATTAAAGGTTTTATGCAGTACTTTTTATTGCATTAAATAGTTAGATGGGATGAAATGGAATACTCACAGGATGGGCCGACTGAGATGGAGTGATGCAGAAAGGGTTGGAAAAGAAAAGAGGCAGAGAAGGACGAGTGAGTATGCGATGACAGAATGTAAAGTCTCTCAGTGAGAGTGGACTGCAGGGAAAGTGTCTGATATGTAATGAAGTGTTCCCAAAAGAAAGAAGCCGTGCAGCTGCAGGAGGGGTGATGAGCTGAATGTGCACACAGGTGAAGATACGAGCTGGTGGTCTGATTAATCGGGGGGGGGGGGCTGGGTATTTCTATTATCCCTAATCCTTTAGATGCATGCAGGAACCCACAATCAATCTCTGTTTGTCTAACAGATGCTGCTGGGATCACTCCTTCCTACCAGTAATGTGTGTCTGCTGTGGATACAGTATGTGGGCATACACGTTGACAGAGAGTGGGTACACAGTGGAGGGCTCTAAAATTCTCTTTTATCATCACACGTGACAGATTCTCTTCAGAATGCCTCTCTTCATGAACAGACTTTATTCTCATGATATGTTAATGCTTTTTGATCTTAGCTCTCTCAGAGGGAAGAGTATTTCAGACAAGATATCAACTTAAAATCTTCCCTTTCTCTCTCTCACAGTGTCAGCATGTGTCCAGTGGCATACAAAGGTGAGTTATAGCCAGCCACAATGTATGTCTCCCTGTCTTGTCAAAGATGTCTCTGTCTTCCTATGGGTAATATTTGTATCTTGGACAATCAATGAATAAAGGGAAGACAGTTAAATAAAGCCTGCTGGTAGGTGAGATGTTTTGTGAAACATCATTGCATCACCGTCCATCTGTGAACATCATTTACATACTCAGTGTTCAAATCTCATGTTCTGCCAGTGCAGACTGGGCTTACTTAGGGTTAACGCCGAGTAAGACTTTTCTTACTTTCTATTATTGAGAAAGATACACTTTACGTAATACATTTACCAAGGTAATGGAAATTAAACATAAGGCACTTGTTCCTTTGTATTAATCTCAATGAGAAGAAGAAACGTTTTGGATTTATATTCTGCTAATCCACTCGTATGCATTCTGTAATGTATTTATCTGAACATGCACATATATATATATATATTTATTTATATATATATATTTCAAAAAATTTCCCAAATTGGGATCAATAAAGAACTATCTTATCTTATCTTATATTTACAATATGTATTTATCTCTATATATCTTAACAGTTTCACCCAATTCCAATATTGGGATTTTAATATTTACTGTTACTTTACATTCTGTATATTGTAATCCTATTATCATTGTGTGAACTCTTGCCTGTCCTTTACTGTGTTTCAATCTTATTTCTGATGCTACTGCACAGTGAATATCACAACTGGACCTTCTGTAGACACACACAACGCCCCCCCATCATGCTGTGCTGTCCCTGTCAGTCCCTGTGGCTGGAATTTCAGATGCTTCCCCAACAAAGTGAATTGAAGATGAAGGGATGAATACACCACCACTTGTCTCACCGTGCACTTGCAGGCTGACGGACGCCTCGGCCTTGCCCACGCTGTTCTCAGACACGCAGGTGTACGTGCCCTCGTCCTCGCCTCGCACCTGGGTCAGATGCAGACTGTTGTCGCTGCGGATCTGAAACCTGGAAAGAAGACACTTTTGAAACAACATTTTTGGTCCACTGAGAGAAACGTTGATGCAGTGCAGGAAAAATCTCACAGTATAGCTTTAGGCAGATCTAACTCCAGCTGACAACAACATTAGACCCTGTTTCCCCTGAGGGATCATTAGAGTTTAGTACAGTCTGATTCACACTACAGACACTGTGTCACCTTGCAGTAGTCTCGTGACATTACTTTCTTTATTAGTGACGGCAGGTTCCACAGCTGCCTAAATATGTTGCTTAGAATTTGGTTGATTGTGTCTGTACTTGTTCAGTGTAAATATAAAACACTATCATGGTTGCTCCATGAAAGCTGGGATTTGTTTCAATGTGTCGTCCATTACACCTTCAATAACGGGAAAAACATCTTCAGTTGTTTTTGTTATTTTGTTTGCAAGACCAAAAAATGCATCCACTCTCTGAAAGTCATATTATAAATGTGTCAACTTGTCTCTGCTTAGCACAGCACATGCTGTATGCAGACTGATTCCATCATCAGAAGCTGTTATATCATCAGTGACATGATTAATAACGTACAACCCGCATGTTGTGTTGGTGTAGTGATGCCAGTGTGGTTCTGACAGTGTGGTTCTGCGTACCTGCCCCGGGGCAACTCCCCCTCCTCCTTCCGCCAGCGGACAGTGGGAGTGGGGTCTCCGTGCACCTCGCAGAAGAAGTCCACCGTGTCCTCCGCCAACACCACCTGGTTCACCGGCTGCTTAGTGAACACTGGCCTCTCTGAAATGAGACAGAGGATGGAGGAATGATGAAACATTTTGGCACTGAACTTTAATGTGACTGACCCTCCAGGGCAGGGGTCGGCAACCCCTGGCACACTAGGAATAAGTGGAATAAGTGTGCAAAAATATTTAAATTGTATTTTCGGATCCTGAACGAGGCCGCCGCCAGAGCGCGTCTCCCCGTTACCCGCAGAAGGAAGCCATGCACGCAGCGCAGCCCCGCTCTCTTTAACTCCAGGTGACTTTCTGCCGCTTTCCTCCGTGGTGCTGATCGTTTCACCACGGAGGAAAGCACTTCACTAATTGCAGTAGCCTACCCATAAGGAGCTGTACACATGCCGCAGTTTTTGCGTGGCTGTGTATTTAGTTGAAAGCCCAGTGGCGATCTGCTCATCTCTCATCGAAATAATATGCTACAAAGGGGCGGACTGGCCATCTGTGTGTTGAACT